>JAVJIX010000273.1:542500-587500 GCA_036785185.1 Paratrypauchen microcephalus
GAAAATCCCTCCTTCCCCAGAGTCGGAGCGGCTCCACTTTAAACAGAGAAACACCAACCCGACATGAACGGACCCATATGAAACTAAAAGAAAAAAATTAAAAATAAAAACGAAAATAAAAAAACGAAAATAAAAAGGAAAATAAAGACTAAAATAAAAAATAAGATAAAAAATAAAAACTAAAATAAAAAACTAAAATAAAAAAAACTAAAATAAAACGAAAATAAAAAAACGAAAATAAAAACAAAAATAAAAAATAAGATAAAAAAATAAAAACAAAAATAAAAAACTAAATTAAAAAACTAAAATAAAAAAACTAAAATAAAACTAAAATAAAAACTAAAATAAAAACCTAAAATAAAAAAATAAAATAAAAAAACTAAAATAAAAACTAACATAAAAACTAAAATTAAAAAATAAAATAAAAAATAGAATTAAAATAAAATAAAAAATAGAATTAAAATAAAATAAAAAATAATAAAATAAAATACTAAAATAAAAACTAAAATATATGAAGAGATCAAAGAGAGAAATCATTTTGATAGAAATTATTGGTTCATAATCGAAAAGTATCGATTAATGTCACTGCATTTGTGTCAGATGCCCTCCCACGGATCATTTTAATCAATCTTACGTCATTCCAGACTGTTTTTCTCTTCTAAACTCGTCTCCATGGAGATAAAACCTGGTGACGTTCCAGGACAAGTTACGGATCAGAGCTGTGGAGAGGCGCGCGAGTGAAGAATGACGGTAAAAGTTCATGTTTTGTCATGTTAATTTTGAACAATAAAACACCTGTAATCCAATGCAATATATTAATGCCATACTGTGGAATATTCCAAGAAAAACAACAACACAGTGTACCTTTAATTGTAACCATTTTGGTCAAGTCCTCATTTAGATTTTGACCTGATATATAGGCCTGGTTTAGTTCTGCTTTAGTCCTGCTTCAGTACTGTTTCAATTCTGCTTAGTCTTGGTTTAGTCCTGGTTTAGTCTTGGTTTAGTCCTGGTTTAGTCCTGCTTCAGTACTGTTTCAATTCTGCTTAGTCTTGGTCTAGTCCTGGTTTAGTCTTGGTTTAGTCCTGGTTTAGTCCTGCTTCAGTACTGTTTCAATTCTGCTTAGTCTTGGTTTAGTCCTGGTTTAGTCTTGGTTTAGTCCTGGTTTAGTTCTGGTTTAGTCTTGGTCTAGTCCTGGTTTAGTTCTGGTTTAGTCTTGGTTTAGTCCTGGTTTAGTCCTACTTCAGTACTGTTTTAATTCTGCTTAATCCTAGTTTAGTCTTGGTTTAGCCCTGGTTTAGTCTTGGTTTAGCCCTGGTTTAGTTGTACTTTAGTCTTGGTTTAGTCCTGGTTTAATCCTACTTCAGTACTGTTTTAATTCTGCTTAATCCTAGTTTAGTCTTGGTTTAGCCCTGGTTTAGTCTTGGTTTAGCCCTGGTTTAGTTGTACTTTAGTCCTGGTTTAGTTCTGGTTTAGTCCTGCTTCAGTACTGTTTCAATTCTGCTTAGTCCTGGTTTAGTATTGGTTTAGTCCTGGTTTAGTTCTGATTTAGTCCTGGTTTAGTCTTGGTTTAGCCCTGGTTTAGTCCTGGTTTAGTCGTGCTTCAGTACTGTTTTAATTCTGCATAGTCCTGGTTTAGTCTTGGTTTAGTATTGGTTTAGTCCTGGTTTAGTCCTGGTTTAGCCCTGGTTTAGTCCTGGTTTAGTCTTGGTTCAGTCCTGGTTTAGTTATTGTTTAGTCTTGATTTGATCCTGGTTTAGTCCTGGTTTAGTTCTGGGTTAGTCCTTGTTGAGTTCAAGTTTAGTCTTGATGTAGTCCTGGTTTAGTTCTTGTTTAGTCCTGGTTTAGTCTTGGTTTAGTTGTACTTTAGTCCTGGTTTAGTCCTGCTTCAGTACTGTTTCAATTCTGCTTAGTCCGGGTTTAGTATTGGTTTAGTCCTGGTTTAGTTCTGATTTAGTCCTGGTTTAGTCTTGGTTTAGCCCTGGTTTAGTCCTGGTTTAGTCCTGGTTTAGTCCTGCTTCAGTACTGTTTCAATTCTGCTTAGTCCTGGTTTAGTATTGGTTTAGTCCTGGTTTAGTTCTGATTTAGTCCTGGTTTAGTCTTGGTTTAGCCCTGGTTTAGTCCTGGTTTAGTCCTGGTTTAGTCCTGCTTCAGTACTGTTTTAATTCTGCATAGTCCTGGTTTAGTCTTGGTTTAGTCCTGGTTTAGTCTTGGTTTAGCCCTGGTTTAGTCCTGGTTTAGTCCATACTTCCCGTGTGTGCGTAAAGCCGCACGCTGTGCGCCGGGCGCGTTACGCACGGGTGATGCCGCCGGAGCGCGCAGTGCCGCTGGACCAAACCAACGCGCGTCCACCTCTCCAAAAACACGAGCCGGAGACACTTTTACGCACGGACTGGACTTATTTACAACTTCATTTTGTACTGGGGCGAGATGTCGTTTTTGGACACGTTTATGCGTAACGAAAAGGAGGAATTGCATTTTTGAGTGCCAAGAAAACAGCTTCATAAGTCTAATGCTTTATTTTGGTTTTGACAAGTGCTTTTGGAGATTAAAAGTCGAAGATTTTGTTGCCAATGCGTAAAGAAGGAAGGGTGAATACAGCTTTGTGAAATGCTTTAATACTATGGGACCGCTTGGACGTATTGGACCTAAACGCCGGACATGAAAAGTAGCGGGATTTGAGCGTGCTTTTGCGGCACATGATGGACATTGCGGAGATTCTGCTTTGCGCACTCATGCTCGTAGTCATCGTAGTGAGTTTGCTGTCCAACATTTTGGTTTTCGTTTGCTTTTGTTACAACCCGGAGATCCGCAAACAAGCGCCGGGACTTTTCACGCTCAACCTGACGCTTTGTAACGTGCTTTTAACCGTGTCGAACATGCCGCTGACGCTCGTGGGGGTCGCGAGCGAAGCGCAGCCGGGAGGAGACGCGCTGTGCCACGCGGTGGGGTTTCTGGAGACGTTCTTGAGCACGAATTCTATGTTGAGCATGGCCGCGCTGAGCATCGACCGATGGATCGCCGTCGTCTTCCCGTTACGGTACCACTCCAAGATGCGTCACCGGGATGCGCTGCTGGTGCTCGGCTATGCCTGGACCCACGCCGCGTCCTTCTCCGCGGCCGCCTCGTGCCTCTCGCTGCTCGGGTATCACCGGCTGTTCGCCTCGTGCACGCTGGTGAGCCCCAGGGCGCACGCGGGCGGCCGGCCGCAGCTCGTGGCGTTCACGGTGCTCTTCCACGCGTGCACCTTCCTGCTCTCGTGCGTGGTGCTGTGCGTGACGTACCTCAAAGTGCTCCAAGTCGCGCGCTTCCACTGTAAGAGGATCGATGTCATCACCATGCAGACGCTCGTGCTGCTCGTGGACATTCACCCCAGGTAAAGAGCAGGATTTGAACTAAAAGAGCTTCAAATGGGCTTAAAATTGATTGATTGATTGATTGATTGATTCTTGCACCAGGAGTGGAATAAAGTCACCCAAGAACAATGTGAAAGACTGGGACTAAACCAGGTCTGAACCAAGACTAAAACAGGTCTAAACCAGGACTAAACCAGGTTAAAAAGGGGACTAAACTAGGATTAAACCAGATCTGAACCAGGACTAAACCAGGGATAAACCAGGACTAAACCAGGGATAAACCAGGACTAAACCAGGTTAAAACAGGGACTAAACCAGGTCTAAACTAGGACTAAACCCGGTCTGAACCAGGAGTAAACCAGGTCTAAACTAGGACTAAACCAGGTCTGAACCAAGACTAAAACAGGGATGAACCAGGACTAAACCAGGTTAAAAAAGGGACTAAACCAGGACTAAACTAGGATTAAACCCGGTCTGAACCAAGACTAAACCAGGTCTAAACTAGGACTAAACCAGGTCTGAACCAAGACTAAACCAGGTCTAAACCAGGACCCAAGAACAATGTGAAAGACTAGTGGAGAACATGCCAAGACACATGAAAGCTGTGATTAAAAATAAGGGTTATTGCACCAAATATTGATTTGTGAACTCTTCTTAAGTGTAAACATTAGTAAAATGAATTTCTTTTCATTTTTCGTTTCTTTGCATTGTTTGAGCTCTGAAAACATGTATCTTTTTTGTTATTTTACAGGATTAAAACTGGACTAAAACAGAACTAAAACAAGATTAAAACAGAACTAAAACAGGACTAAAAGATTAAAACAAGTCTATGGTCATTTTCACACCAGGAAAGTCCGATAGTTCACTTGCTTTGGTCCGGACCAAATTTTTTTGTATTTTTTTTATTTTAGTGCGGTTCACTTTCACACTGCAGTTTTTTCCCCAAGCGAACTAACATCTATAAACAAAAGCAGGTGTGCTGAGGTCGCTCAGCCATTGGACAGAAATGAGCTGTGTCCAAACACGGAAGGAGGAGAATCATGGTGTTACTGTTTTCAATCTAGCCTTAGCGATATGGTTTGCTCAGTTTTTACAGTTCTCACAAATGTTTGAGCAGCATCGTGAGGTTTACACTATTTTACAATCAATTTCCAAACAATGAAGTCACAGAACAAGACGACTACGCAGGACAGCGCTCATGTGCGCATCAAGTTCTGACTCTTGCTCTTCACGCAAAATGTAAGTAAGCCTCGTTAAGTTTCGTTTCGTCAGCCTCGGTTTCCCATAATGCTCGACATACGGCGGGAGCTCGTTAAGTACAAAAAGCCAACTTGTGTCGGATCGAGTCCGGTCTGCATTCTCACCTCAAACGAACCGCACCAGAGTTTGAATGGAACCGTGCCGAGACCGAGCTTTTTAGGTGGTCTCGGTTCGCTTGTTTGCTCCGGATCGAGATTTTTGGTTTTTATTCACACCAGAACAAAAGGTCCGAATCAAAGGAGCAAACGAACTCTGGTTCGTTTTACATGAACCAAACAAAGCAGGTGTGAAAATGACCTAAAACAGGATTAAAACAGGACTAAAATGAGGACTAAAAGAAGATTAAAATGTGTACTTCTTGTGTACCTCGTGTGTACTTCTTGCGTACTTCTTGTGTACCTCGTGTGTACTTCTTGCGTACTTCTTGTGTACCTCTTGTGTACTTCTTGCGTACCTTTTGTGTACCTCTTGTGTACCTCGTGTACTTCTTGTGTACTTCTTATGTAGGCCTACATCTTGTGTACTTCTTGTGTACCTCTTGTGTACTTCTTGTGTACTTCTTGCGTACTTCTTGTGTACTTCTTGTGTACCTCCTGTGTACTTCTTGTGTACCTCTTGTGTACTTCTTGTGTACTTCTTACGTACCTCTTGTCTACCTTTTGTGTACCTCGTGTACTTCTTGTGTACTTCTTATGTAAGCCTACATCTTGTGTACTTCTTGTGTACCTCTTGTGTACTTCTTGTGTACCTCTTGTGTACCTCTTGTGTACTTCTTGTGTACCTCTTGTGTACTTCTTGTGTACTTCTTGTGTACCTCTTGCGTACTTCTTGTGTACCTCTTGTGTACTTCTTGTGTACCTCCTGTGTACTGCTTGTGTACCTCTTGTGTACATCTTGTGTACTTCTTGTGTACCTCTTGTGTACCTCTTGTGTACCTCTTGTGTACCTCATGTACTTCTTGTGTACTTCTTATGTAGGCCTACATCTTGTGTACCTCTTGTGTACTTCTTGTGTACCTCTTGTGTACTTCTTGTGTACCTCTTGTGTACTTCTTGTGTACCTCCTGTGTACTGCTTGTGTACTTCTTACGTACCTCTTGTGTACCTTTTGTGTACCTCTTGTGTACCTCATGTACTTCTTGTGTACTTCTTATGTAGGCCTACATCTTGTGTACATCTTGTGTACTTCTTGTGTACTTCTTGTGTACCTCTTGTGTACTTCTTGTGTACCTCTTGTGTACTTCTTGTGTACATCTTGTGTACTTCTTGTGTACCTCTTGCGTACTTCTTGTGTACCTCTTGTGTACTTCTTGTGTACTTCTTGTGTACCTCTTGCGTACTTCTTGTGTACATCTTGTGTACCTCTTGTGTACTTCTTGTGTACTTCTTGTGTACCTCTTGTGTACCTCTTGTGTACTTCTTGTGTACTTCTTGTGTACTGAACAGTTTTTGGATATTGAGTGGTTGTATATTTTTGTAGAATTTTACTAAATCAAACATTTTTAATAATTTCGATTTGAATACACGGGTCTACAAATTTTTGTATCATAATATTTATAATTTGAAAATATTTAACTTGCACTTTTTTTTTATCTGTCAAGAAATAAACAAGAAATATCTTCAGACATCGGGGCGCACAATTTCGAGTCATTTCTCTGGTCTGGCCAAGATTTTAAAACTTATTTCAGGTTATTCATCTTGATTTCAGATTTCTTTTCTACTTACGAGTTCTACACTGGATTTATTCTAGTCTCGAGGGAGTTTATTTTAAGAGAATTTGCTGCGTGGACAGATCATTTCACTACTTTTAAGTCATTTTCTGATAGATACAGTACTGGTTTAGTCCTGGTTTAGTTGTTGTTTAGTCTTGATTTGATCCTGGTTTAGTCCTGGTTTAGTTCTGGGTTAGTCCTTGTTGAGTTCAAGTTTAGTCTTGATGTAGTCCTGGTTTATTCCTGGTTCAGTCCTGGTTTACTTCTAGTTTAGTCTTGATTTAATCCTAGTTTAGTTCTGGCTTAGTTCTGGTATTTCTCTGGTTTATTCTTGGATTTGCCCAGGTTTAGTCCTGGTTTAGTTCAGTGTTAGTCCTGGTTTAGTCCCAGTTTAGTCCTGATGTAGTACTGGTTTAGCCCTGATTTAGTCCTGGTTTAGTTTTGGTTCAGTCCTGGTTTAGTTCCGGTTTAGTCCTGGTTTAGTTCTGGTTTAGTCCTGGTTTAGTCCCAGTTTAGTCCTGATGTAGTCCTCGTTTAGTTCTGGTTTAGTCCTGGTTCAGTCCTGGTTTAGTTCTAGTTTAGTTTTGATTTAATCCTGGTTTAGTCCTGGTTTAGTTCCGGTTTAGTCCTGGTTTAGTTCTGGGTTAGTCCTGGTTTAGTCCCAGTTTAGTCCTGATGTAGTACTGGTTTAGCTCTGATTTAGTTCTGGTTTAGTTTTGGGTTAGTCCTGGTTCAGTCCTGGTTTAGTTGTTGTTTAGTCTTGATTTGATCCTGGTTTAGTCCTGGTTTAGTTCTGGGTTAGTCCTTGTTGAGTTCAAGTTTAGTCTTGATGTAGTCCTGGTTTAGTTCTTGTTTAGTCCTGATTTAGTTCTGGTTTAGTTTTGGTTAGTCCTGGTTTAGTCTTGGTTTAGTCCTGGTTTAGTTCTAGTTTAGTCCTGGTTTAGTGTTGGTTTTGTCCTGGTTTAGTTCTGGTTTCTGCTTGGATTTGGAAAAAAAAAAAAAAATGAAGAAACCCACTCGATTTTAATCAATATGAATTTAAACTTCAGAATTGATTTTATAATTACCAAAAATTATAGCCTTTGTTTTGTTTATATTTAGGGATAACTTTTTACAATCCGTCCATAATGTGATTTTACTTCATTCCATATTCATACTAGTTGTAATACACTGATTATAATCAAATATAGGAAGACTTTAAAGCTGCACTGTGGAACCTTTCTCGTGGGGCTAGCTGCATCTCGGCTCTCACATTAAACATATCTATAGTGTGTATTTTATTTACTAATTACAGATGTTTTAATTGCTCAAATACGCCTTGAAGAACATGAATTCTTACCATGAGTAGTGATGTTCCTGCTTGTCTCCATGAAGACAGATACGTTTAATGAAATACTGCGGAACATTCCAGGCAAAGCGAGAACATTTTTGTGGAGACAAGCGCATATTATTATTGTTTTGCTTGAGAAACTGGCGCCGTTATTCAACCCCAAAGACGCGAGTGTTGTAAAAAAGGACTTTAAACGATAAGATTCATAGGACCAGTTTGTGGAGCTGATCCCAAACAAATAAGGAGAAGGTCCAGCGTTTGTGGGCCAGAAGTTTGGAGTCCTGGTTCAGTCCGGGTTTACTTCTAGTTTAGTCTTGATTTAATCCTCGTTTAGTCCTCGTTAAGTCCTGGTATTTTTCTGGTTTATTCATGGATTTGCCCAGGTTTAGTCCTGGTTTAGTCCTGGTTAATCCTGGTTTAGTTCTGGTTCAGTCCTAGTTTAGTTCTAGTTTAGTCTTGATTTAATCCTGGTTTAGTGCTGGTTTAGTCCTCGTTTAGTTCTGGGTTAGTCCTGGTTTAATCCTGATGTAGTAATGGTTTAGCCCTGATTTTGTTCTGGTTTAGTTTAGGGTTAGTCCTGGTTTAGTTGTTGTTTAGTCTTGATTTGATTCTGGTTTAGTCATGGTTTATTCCTGGTTCAGTCCTGGTTTAGTTCTAGTTTAGTCTTGATTTAATCCTGGTTTAGGTCTGGTTTAGTTCTGGTTTATTCTTGGATTCACCCAGGTTTAGTATTGGTTTAGTTCTGGTTTAGTCTTGGTTTAATCCTGGTTCAGTCCTGGTTTAGTTGTTGTTTAGTCTTGATTTGATCCTGGTTTAGTCCTGGTTTAGTTCTGGGTTAGTCCTTGTTGAGTTCAAGTTTAGTCTTGATGTAGTCCTGGTTTAGTTCTTGTTTAGCCCTGATTTAGTTCTGGTTTAATTTTGGGTTAATCCTGGTTTATTCCTGGTTCAGTCCTGGTTTAGTTCTAGTTTAGTCTTGATTTAATCTTGGTTTAGTCCTGGTTTAGTCTTGATTCAATCCTGGTTTAGTTTTGGTTCAATCCTGGTTTAGTTCTGGTTTAGTTTTGGGTTAGTCCTGGTTCAGTCCTGGTTTAGTTGTTGTTTAGTCTTGATTTGATCCTGGTTTAGTCCTGGTTTAGTTCTGGGTTAATACTTGTTGTCCTGGTTTAGTCCCAGTTTAGTCCTGATGTAGTCCTCGTTTAGTTCTGGTTTAGTCCTGGTTCAGTCCTGGTTTAGTTCTGGGTTAGTACTTGTTGAGTTCAAGTTTAGTCTTGATGTAGTCCTGGTTCAGTTCTTGTTTAGTCCTGATTTAGTCCTGGTTTATTTCTGGTTTAATTTTGGGTTAGTGCTGGATTAGTCATGGTTCAGTCCTGGGTTAGTTCTTTCAAAAACTGTCAATCTTCCATAGAGTTATACAGACCCCTTCTGAAAATATAACAACTTGAAATTCTGAAAACGAGAATGCAGCCGATTAGGAATTTATTTGAGCGTAGAGTAAACCAGATCTAAACCAGGACTAAAAGACCTAAGCTGAACCACATGAAGAACCTTATGCTATTTCACTGGGCAACAGAAATGTTCTCAGATACTCCACGGTCGTGTTGTCATGAAACTAAAAGTTGATTTTGATTATAAGGAACAGACTCGATACTCAAACAGATTCTGATACCACAGTGATCATAAAAACAGACAACAGAATGTGATTTTCAACATTGAATCATAGTATTTTCTTTTCTTTTTCCATGTGGTTTTATATCTGTGTAATCCCTCAGTGGTCCTGTAGGTTCCATAGTGTGCCAGGTCTAAACTAGGTCTAAATCAGGCCTAAACCAGGTCTAAATCAGGTCTAAACCAGGTCTAAACCAGGTCTAAATCAGGTCTAAACCAGATCTAAACCAGGTCTAAACCAGGTCTAAATCAGGTCTAAACCAGGTCTTAATCAGGTCTAAGCAAGGTCTAAATCAGGTCTAAACCAGGTCTTAATCAGGTCTAAACCAGGTCTAAACCAGGTCTAAACCAGGTCTAAACCAGGTCTAAACCAGGTCTAAATCAGGTCTAAACCAAGTCTAAACCAGGTGTTAATCAGGTCTAAACCAGGTCTAAACCAGGTCTAAACCAGGTCTAAATCAGGTCTAAACCAAGTCTAAACCAGGTGTTAATCAGGTCTAAACCAGGTCGAAACCAGGTCTAAATCAGGTCTAAACCAGGTCTAAACCGGGTCTAAACCAGGTCTAAACCAGGTCTAAACCAGGTCTAAACCAGGCCTAAACCAGGTCCATGGGCGTGTATGAGTCTCTGTGGTCTTTTTTGTTACGGAAAGCTTCATTTCTGTCCTGTTAATGGGATTTTTTAGTATCGACACCTGCGAATAATGAGTTTTAGTATTGATTAGTGTCTGATTTTCGATATTTTGACAACCCTGCTCGGCATATGTCACGAGATAAGAAAAAGATCCGTAAAAGTTAGCGTTCTAAATCACACAAACTTCTTATTCTTGTTCTGATGCAGCTCCAGATCGTTCTAAAACTATTCAAGGCTCATTTCTCTGGGGCTACTTGTCAAGCGGCTCGTGCTGAAAAAAATCCCTAAGCCTAAAAAACGTTTTTTCTCTGACATTTATGTTCAAACAATGTTAAAAAAAAAAAAACAGGTGTGGAATTTTCAGTTACTTTTTTGCACATTTAAAGCAATATTTGTCAACTTGGAGAAAATGTAAATAATTAAATATAAATATTAAATATTACACCTAAATGTTAAATGTAAATGCTAAATCTAAATGTAAATGTTAAATGTAAATCTTAAATGTAAATATTAACTGCAAATGTTAAATATAAATATAACTGATAAATGTAAATGTTAAATGTAGATAATAACTGTAAATGTTAAATGTAAATCTAAATAAAATGATAAATGTAAATGTTAAACGTAAATATTAACTGTAAATGCTAAATCTAAATATAACTGATAAATGTAAATGTTAAATGTGAATATTAACTGCAAATGTTAAATCTAAATCTAAATATAACTGATAAATGTAAATGTTAAACGTAAATGCTAAACTTAAATGTAAATCTTAAATCTAAATGTTAAATGTAAATATTAACTGTAAATGTAAATGTAAAATCTAGATTTAGATTTACCATGTAACAGTTTAGTGTAATATTTATATAGAACAGTGTAATATTTATATTTAACTATTTACATTTTCTCCAAGTTGACAAATATGGCTTTAAATGTGCAAAAAAATAACTGAAAATTTCACACCTAGTTTGAAGACAAATGTCATAAAAATGTTTTTTTCAGCATGCCCCACACATTTCTGTCCTGTCAACGCGACTTTTTTAGTATTGATACCTGAAGAGGCAGAGCAGGTTAATGCATTACTATGGAACATTCCAGGTTATTCTGAAAGAAAAATTACAGCAGACCTGTTCTGTAAAGTCAACATTTTAGAGCTTTTAGCCTTGTTATAGTGGTTTCCCATCACCTTTTACTGCTGCGTCTCTTTGTTGTGATGTTTACAGCAACGTCAGCTCCATTGGGCTCCACAGTTTTCGAACACAGACATTTCTTTTATTAAAGGGATAGTTCGGGTTTTTTTTTTATGTGAATCTGTATGGCGTCCCCTTCAGCAGTGTCGTCCATTAACACTGACTTACCCCTGACAGTGTCCTCTGAGCTGAGTTCTGCCCTGGTTCTAGAGCTGACGAAAGTAGGTCCGGCAAGTTAGTGGGGACAGTTAAAGGGATAGTGCTCTTTTTTTTTCATGTTAAAGGTCCCATGACATGGTACTTCTTGATGCTTTTATATGGCGCTAGCCTGGGAATTCCCAGGCCGCTTCCGTTCGTTTCGAACTGGAAGGCGGCCTGGAAACTCGTCCAAGCGAGAGTCCCAGATTTAGGGCCCCAATCAGAGAGCGGGGGAGGTGTGGCAAGACGGTGACGCGTACTACATGGCAAACGGAAGCTTGTAGTTTGAACTGACAACTGACATGATTGGCTATGGACTTACGTATACGCTCAATGATAGACATTCATAACGCCCAATAAACGGCCGTTGGCAATCGCTAACCACACCTCCGCTACGGGATTTTTCGAAGCGAGTTTCCAGACCCATATCTCACTTGTGATATGGTCAGGTGTTAACCAGACTAATATGGCGCCTTAATGGTTCCCTAATACTGTAAATGAATCCTGCTCCAAAATCAAGACTCAGTGCATGAGAAAGACACATGTACACAGTCAGAGTCAGAAAATCTCTCTCTGAACAACTCATTCTGGGCGTTGTTGCTTGAATGCAAATGAGAAGGACAGAGATAGGTTAGAGGAGCGGGTGGGGGGGGCCAAATGCGCCGCTGGTTCCTTGTTTTAGCGGTGCGCTGTGTGCTGGCCCCACTTCCGCGTTTTAAGCGCAGAGGAAGAAAGGAGAGGAATTTCAATGAAAAAAACACATTTCCACAGAAAATAAAATTAAACCACTGCTGCTTCAGAGGTCCAGAGGCTCAGATAAAGGACTTCCGAGCCTAGAAACACTCACACGTGCCTCCAGGCAAATAAAAAAACGCATTTCGCATTGCATAGCTCATTTGCGGTCCAAACTCTCTGGGCGTGATTTACAGAGACGGTGGGTAGACATCCAGACGGGGGGTGGAGCTGCATTTTTCGATGTGACATCACATAGTTGCCTTGTTCAGAATCGCCCGTTTGAGCTGTGTTTTTTTCTAACGCAGAAAAGGACTGCAAATGCTCAGTTTAGACATTTCGCAACTTTTAGCCATGGGGGGGCCCTAAACAGGGTAGGGGAGCTCACATTAACGTTCAAAAACCTCAGAAAGTGAAAATTTCATGCCATGGGACCTTTAATCTGTATGGCTTCCCCTTCAACAGTGTCCTGAGATAAACACTGACGTACCCATGACAGCGTGATCTGTCTTCTCAAAACAACATTTGTCCGAAAAGTGATAAATTTGCGTCACAAACAGTTTTCTGCTAAAAATTCAGCAGCGTATTTCGCATATTTTCTCTCGATTCGTATCACTGCGCCCACGTTAGCTCTATTAGCCTGTTCACTTTAAGAGGATGTTTACAAGTGAACAGGCTAATACAGCAAACCTAGGCGCAGTGATACAAATCTAGAAAGAAAATATGCAAAATTATTATTATTAGCCTGTTCACTTGTAAGTGGCGATGTTTACAAGTGAACAGGCTAATAATAATAATAATAGGCGCGCAGTGATACGACTCGAGACAAAATAGTACCAAGCGATTATGACTTCTGACTTTTTCATGTGCAACTGTTTTGCAAATATATCACTTTTTGGACAAATATTGTTTAAAGAAGAAAAACAAACTTTATCAAATGTCCCCGCTAACTTGCCGGACCTACTTTCGTCAGCTCCAGAACCGGGGCAGAACTCGGCTCAGAGGACATGTCGTTTTAGATTATGACTAAAACGACTAAAACAATATTGTGATTTAAAGTTCTAATATCATGATCCAGAAGTGTCATAGATTAAACTATAGAGCAGACAAAACCACAATAGGTATTCTTTAAATAAAAAACAAACAAAAACTGTAAAATATAAATTAATTCAATGCGGGATAAGATAAGAACGGTTTCTAACAGTTCAGTTGTTGGAGATGTTCATTTAAAGGTGAACTGTGTAACTTTTCTGCTGCGGGGTCTGTCGAACACTTTTCGCTTTTCTCCATGTTATATTATGTTATTGCTTTGTCTGGAATGTTCCACAGTATGGCATTAAACCTTTCCTATCTTCATGGAGACCAAACCGGATCAAGCTACAGGTCAGATCTGTGTAGAGGCGACCCCGCTCACAGTCAGAATGTCTGTTTTTCGAGGTATTTTCGAGCTCTAAAACCACCTGTAATTGAATAAATGTAAAGTAGAGCTGTTTAAAGTCACACTGTGGAACATTCCAGGCAGAGCAATGACGTATCCATAGAAACAAGCAGGTGACGGACCAGAAAAAAAGTTACACAATGCATCTTTGAATGCAGGAAGGGCATACAATGATAATATAAAAATGACAAGAATGAGATAAACACTAAAAGATGGACTCGAGGCCGGTCCCTGAGGGCAGAGAGAGACTGAGGAAATGTAGAACTCAAATCTACGTGACAAGAAACAAAACTTCAAATCAAACATCAGCTCAAATATACTTCACGAATATTACAAAAATATTCCCCGGTCTCCAGAGCAAAGAGGTCTCCAGAGGCTCTGCAGAATCCTCTGATCATAACAAAGTCTGTGAACAGAAGAGAAAAGACTGCAGCAATTTCACTGAATTTTAGATTCGTTTTACTCCTGCTTTAGCCCTGATGTAGTACTGGTTTAGTTCTGGTTTAGTCCTGGTTTAGTCCCAGTTTAGTCCTGATGTAGTACTGGTTTAGTTCTGATTTAGTTCTGGTTTAGTTTTGGGTTAGTCCTGGTTTAATCTTGGTTTAGTCCTGGTTTAGTTCTGGGTTATTTCTGGTTTAGTCTTGGTTTAGTCCCGGTTTAGTCCTGGTTCAGTCCTGGTTTAGTTCTAGTTTACTCTTGATTTAATTCTGCTTTAGCCCTGATTTAGTTCTGGTTTAGTTTTGGGTTAGTCCTGGTTTAGTCTTGGTTCAGTCCTGATTTAGTTGTTGTTTAGTCTTGATTTGATCCTGGTTTAGTCCTGGATTAGTTCTGGGTTAGTCCTTGTTGAGTTCAAGTTTACCGGTAGTTTTGATGTAGTCCTGGTTTAGTTCTTGTTTAGTCCTGATTTAGTTCTGGTTTAGTTTTGGGTTAGTCCTGGTTTATTCCTGGTTCAGTCCTTGGTTAGTTATAGTTTAGTCTTGATTTAATCCTGGTTTAGTCCTGGTTTATTTCTGGTTTGGTTTTGGGTTAGTCCTGGTTTAGTCTTTGTTTAGTTCTGGTTTAGTCCTGATTCAGTCCTGGTTTATTTCTAGTTTAGTCTTGATTTAATCCTGGTTTAGTACTGGTTTATTCTTGGATTTGCCCAGGTTTAGTCCTGGTTTAGTTCTGGTTTAGTTCTGGGTTAGTCCTGGTTCAGTCCTGGTTTAGTCTTGATTTAATCCTGGTTTAGTTCTGGTTTAGTCTTGGTTTAGTCCTGGTTTAGCCCTGGTTTAGCTCCGGTTCACTCCTGGTTTAGTCCTGGTTTAGTTCTGGTTTAATCCTGGTTTAGTCCTGGTTTAGACCTGGTGAGGTTCTGGGTTAGACCTGTTTTTGCTCTCTGCACTTTTTATTATGATTATGATTATAACAAGGCCCAAGGGCACAAAAGCAGGAATCGAACTCCCAACCCTGAGCTGTGTCATTTTCTTCACTGCTGGATCTGAAGGAACTTGGTAAACAGTAGATACCCCAGTGTTTGACTCAGATGGGCAGGTTTATGTCTCTGCTTAATCTGCAGATAAACATTCATATTTTGCCTTTCTCAGTAGTAAAGAGTGAATGTTTTGTAGTACTTTGTCAGTAGTAAAGAATAAATATTTTGTAGTACTTTGTCAGTAGTACCGGTTGTGCGTTTGTGTGCAGTGTTCGTGAGCGGTGTCTGGAGGAGCAGAGGAGGAGGAGACAGAGAGCCACCAATAAGATCAGCACCTTCATCGGGACCTTCATGATCTGTTTTACTCCATACGTCATCACCAGGTACTACAAATACTACTACCGCTACTACTATTACTACTGCTGCTACTGCTACGGGCTGTAGTACTTTAGTCGTTAGTCGATTAATTGGTTGAGGGAGAAGTGAGTGAGCGGAGTCAGGTGAACACAACAGGAAAGGCCTCACTCTTACTCCGCACTGGTGTGGAATAGTCCATTCCCTTGAAGTGTTTCCTCTAGAAGGTCTTCTACCAGCTTGAAGCAACTCACATGTCCATAGCCAGCCCCTTAGTTAGCCTCTTGGTTGGTCTCCATGGATACAAGAAAAACAAAGAGTTGATTTCACGCAATCCAACAATCCCTTGTGTTCATTCCCTCAAAGTATTTCCTCTGAAGGTCTTCTACCACATTTGCTGCCATGTATGGTGTAAAAAACCTGTAGGAACTCATGTCCATAGCTCGCTCCTTAGTTAGCCTCTTGGTTGGTCTCCATGGATACGAGAAAAACAAATGCAATTCTTTTCACGCAATCCAACAGTTCTTCATTCCCTCAAAGTATTTCCTCTGAAGGTCTTCTACCACGTTTGCTGCCACATATGGTGTAAAAAAAACTTTAGGAGCTCATGTCTATAGCTCGCTCCTTAGTTATTAGCCTCTTGGTTGGTCTCCATGGATACAAGAAAAACAAAGAGTTGATTTCACGCAATCCAACAGTCCCTTGTGTTCATTCCCTCAAAGAATTTCCTCTGAAGGTCTTCTACCACGCTTGCTGCCACATATGGTGTAAAAATGGCTGAAGTTGATTCTGTCGTTATATAAATACACTGTTTCCTTGTTCTTTTTTCCACATAATTAGTAGTTTTTGCATGAGCGCCCCCTGCAGGTGTAGTCTTGTGAGTGCAGGCCGGGTCAGATGAGTGTTGTGTAAACCCGGATCTGCAGTCTCCTCTGAGTCTGGGTCAAAGGAGCTGACTCTGTGATAATCAACTCCTCCTGCTCTGACCTGACCTGGGCTCACAGCCACAGAGACAAGAGCAGAGAGACAGGAGCAGAGAGACAGGAGCAGAGAGACAAGAGCAGAGAGACAAAAGCAGAGAGACAAGAGCAGAGAGACAGGAGCAGAGCGACAGGAGCAGAGAGACAGGAGCAGAGAGACAAGAGCAGAGAGACAAAAGCAGAGAGACAAGAGCAGAGAGACAGGAGCAGAGCGACAGGAGCAGAGAGACAGGAGCAGAGAGACAGGAGCAGAGAGACAAGAGCAGAGAGACAAGAGCAGAGAGACAGGAGCAGAGAGACAGGAGTAGAGAGACAAGAGCAGAGAGACAAGAGCAGAGAGACAGGAGCAGAGAGACAGGAGTAGAGAGACAAGAGCAGAGAGACAAGAGCAGAGAGACAGGAGCAGAGAGACAAGAATAGAGAGACAGGAGCAGAGAGACAGGAGCAGAGGGACAAGAGCAGAGAGACAGGAGCAGAGAGACAAGAGCAGAGGGACAAGAGCAGAGACAAGAGCAGAGAGACAAGAGCAGAGAGACAAGAGCAGAGGGACAAGAGCAGAGAGACAAGAGCAGAGAGACAGGAGCAGAGAGACAGGAGTAGAGAGACAGGAGGTTCCTGGTTTAGTCCTGGTCTCTCCTTGGTTTATTCCTGGTTTAGTCCCGGTTTAGTCCTGGTCTCTCCCTGGTTTATTCCTGGTTTAGTCCTGGTCTCTCCCTGGTTTATTCCTGGTTTAGTCCCGGTTTATTCCTGGTTTATTCCTGGTTTATTCCTGGTTTATTCCTGGTTTAGTCCTGGTCTCTCCCTGGTTTATTCCTGGTTTATTCCTGGTTTAGTCTCGGTTTAGTCCTGGTCTCTCCCTGGTTTATTCCTGGTTTATTCCTGGTTTAGTCCTGGTCTCTCCCTGGTTTATTCCTGGTTTAGTCCTGGTCTCTCCCTGGTTTATTCCTGGTTTAGTCCCAGTTTAGTCCTGGTCTCTCCCTGGTTTCGTCCACATAATCATCTGGAGTGGGTTTAAGAGGATTGTCGCTGGCGTCTGGTTCTGGACACGGCTCAGGCTCAGGTGTCGCTCTGCGGATTATGGGACAGATTCATTCACTAATGACTCTGTTTATAATGGACTTTTATTTTCACGTTTATGGCCAATAAAGTCAGAAATGATGGGATTATATTTGGCTAAGAGAGCTGACTGCGTAGTGAGTGTGTTTTGTGTAGTTATCCACACAGTAAGGATGGGAAATATTGACAAAAAATTATATATTTTTGAATAAACTTTCTGAAATGTTCCTGTAAATGTCTTTGTTATCATTCAAAAAGTGAGTGAAATGTAGAAATACAATTTAAACCTTATTTTAGTTATTGGATTATTATTGTACCTCTCCACAGATCTGACCTGTAAACTGTCACTTTTTGGACTGGTTTGGTTTGGTAATTCTTTTAAAGCATCACTGTGTAACTTTCCGCTTGTTTTATCTCCAGTGTTACCGCTCCTATGGCAGAGTTTAGGTCCTGGTTTATTTCTAGTTTACTCATGAAATAGACCTGGTTTGGTCCTAATTTAGTCCTGGTTTAGACCTGGTTTAGTCCTGGGTTATTCCTGGTTTAGTCCTCGAGTTGCCCTAATTTAGGACTGGTTTAGACCTGGTTTAGTCCTTGTTTAGTCCTGGTTTAGTTCTGGTTTAGTCCTGGTTTAGACCTGGTTTAGTCCTTGTTTAGTCCTGGTTTAGACCTGGTTTAGTCCTGGTTTAGTTCTGGTTTAGTCCTAGTTTAGACCTGGTTTATTCCTGGTTTAGTCCTGAGTTATTCCTAGTTTAGACCTGGTTTAGTCCTAGTTTAGACCTGGTTTAGTCCTGGTCTAGTCCTGAGTTATTCCTGGTTTAGACCTGGTTTGGTCCTGTTTTAGACCTATTTTAGTCCTGGTTTAGTCCTCGATTTGCTCTAATTTAGGACTGGTTTAGTCCTTGTTTAAGTCCTAAGTCTAAGTCTAAGTTTAGTCCTGGTTTAGTCCTGGTTTAGACCTGGTTTAGTCCTGAGTTATTCCTGGTTTAGACCTGGTTTGGTCCTGTTTTAGTCCTATTTTAGTCCTGGTTTAGTCCTCGATTTGCCTTAATTTAGGACTGGTTTAGACCTGGTTTAGTCCTTGTTTAGTCCTGGTTTAGTCCTGGTTTTGACCTGGTTTAGTCCTTGTTTAGTCCTGGTTTAGTTCTGGTTTAGACCTGGTTTAGTCCTTGTTTAGACCTGGTTTAGTCCTGGTTTAGTTCTGGTTTATTCCTAGTTTATTCCTGGTTTAGTCCTGAGTTATTCCTGGTTTAGACCTGGTTTAGTCCTAGGCTAGACCGGGTTTAGACCTGGTTTAGTTGTGGTTTAGTCCTGGTTTAGACCTGGTTTAGTCCTGGTTTAGTCCTAGTTTAGACCTGGTTTATTCCTGGTTTAGTCCTGAGTTATTCCTGGTTTAGATGTGGTTTAGTCCTAGTCTAGACCTGGTTTAGTCCTGGTCTAGTCCCGAGTTATTCCTGGTTTAGTCCTGTTTTAGTCCTATTTTAGTCCTGGTTTAGTCCTCGATTTGCTCTAATTTAGGACTGGTTTAGACCTGGTTTAGTCCTTGTTTAAGTCCTAAGTCTAAGTTTAGTCCTGGTTCAGTTCTGGTTTAGTCCTGGTTTAGTTGTGGTTTAGTCCTGGTTTAGTTGTGCTTTAGTCCTGGTTTAGGTGTGGTTTAGTTCTGGTTCAGTCCTGGTTTAGACCTGGTTTTAATGGCTAGAATTCAGTTTTTACAGTGATACCTTGAAAAGTTACACAGTGTACCTTTAAGTTGCCGATCCCACCTCCGCCCTGACCCCCCTGTGCCTCCCTCTGCTGTTCCCAGGATGGTGGAGCTGTTCCCGGCCGTGCACATCCCCCCCCTGTGGGCGCGGGTGTGTAAGCTGCTGGCGTACAGTAAAGCCGCCTGTGACCCGTTTGTTTACTCCCTGCTCCGGAGCCAGTACCGACAGACCTGCGCCCGCCTCGCCAACCGCCTCCTCAAGACACGCCCCCTCGATGCCTCGCCCAGGACCGCCCATCACCACGGCTACCAGATACCTGCGGCGGAGTAGAGACAGGAGCGCGGCGGAGTTCGACGGTGACTTTTATTTTCACGTTTATGGACAAAATCAGAAATTACAGTAGAGACCGGCAATATTCACTTCATCCTCCTCTCCTTTTTCATTCTCTCTCCAGTCTAGGTTTAGTCCTGGTTTAGCCCTGGTTTAATCCTGGTTTAGTCCTGGTTTATTCCTGGTTTAGTTCTGGTTTTGTCTTGGTTTATTCCTGATTTATTCCTGGTTTAGTCCTGGTTAAGTTCTGGTTAATCCTGGTTTATTCCTGGTTTAGACCTGGTTTAGTCCTGTTTAGTCCTGGTTTTGCCTTGGTTTATTCCTGGTTTAGACCTGGTTTAGTCCTGGTTTAGTCCTGGTTTAGTCCTGGTTTCTCCCTGATTTAGTCCTGGTTTCTCCCTGGTTTAGTCTTGGTTTAGTCCTGGTTTCTCCTTGGTTTAGTCCTGGTTTAGTCCTGGTTTAGCCCTGGTTTATTCTTTGATTTAGTCCTGGTTTCTCCCTGGTTTAGTCTTGGTTTAGTTGTGGTTTAGACCTGGTTTAGCCCTGGTTTTAATGGCTAGAATTCAGTTTTTGCTCTCTCTCCAGTCTAGACCGAAATTTCCATGGAAACAAGCAGGAGGAGAGTCAGGTTTGTGGAGATGCGAGCCCCCTCACAGCAAAGATGCAAAGATGTTTTTCACTGCGATAAAAACATCAAAAATAAAATGATGCTTTTATTTTAGGCTGTTTTTGCCTAAAAGTCTCCACAGTGGGGCTCTAATGCTACACCGCCAACTTCCTCCTCCTTAGTCCTGGTTCGGTTCAGCAGTTTTATGCCGCGTGTACGCCGACTGCAGGTGCAGGGCGGTTTTGGATATGCACGGGTCCCGCAAACACTTAAAAAGTCATTAAACACTGTCTTCGGGGCAGGTGGCAGTGCAAGGGTGGTTTGAGGCCCCGCGTAAAGAATCCGCAAGAAGTTTATTTTTGGCGGACACCGCAACGGTCTGAGACGCCAAATCACATGAGCCAAACAGGAAATCGGATCGGGTGTATTTTCAGAATAAAATATCCCTGCACATTCCTTCGCAAATGTACTTACCCACTGTAGACAGCCACGGTGTCCAAAAACACGAGAAAGCGGTCGTAGAACGAAACGCCGCTGATGTTTCCCAGCAAGGTACCAACATACATGTTAGTCTATGGCGTGAACTCCCGACCAAACACGAACCGCACCGAACACGAACCGCACCGAACACGAACCGCACCGAACACGAACCGCACCGAACACGAACCGCACCGAACACGAACCGCACCGAACACGAACCGCACCGAACACGGATCGCACCGAACATGAACCGCACCGAACATGAACCGCACCAAACACGAACCGCACCGAACACGAACCGCACCGAACACGAACCGCACTGAACACGAATCGCACCGAACACGGATCACACCGAACATGAACTGCACCGAACACGAACTGCACCGAACACGAACCGCACTGAACACGAATCGCACCGAACACGGATCACACCGAACATGAACTGCACCGAACACGAACTGCACCGAACACGAACTGCACCGAACACGAACTGCACCGAACACGAACTGCACCGAACACGAACTGCACCGAACACAAACCGCATCAAACACAAAACGCACCAAACCTGAACCACACCAGGCCCAAATCCCACCGAACCCGAACTGCACCGAACCCGGACTGCACCGAACCCAACCATACTGAACTCGAACTGCACCGAACACAACCGCACCGAACACGAACCGCACCAAACACGAACCACACCAAACAGGAACCGCACCGAACATGAACTACATCGAACTTGAAACGCACCGAACATGAACTGCACCGAACCCAACCAGACTGAACACGAACCGCACCGAACCCGAACTGCACCGAACCCAACCATACTGAACACGAACCGCACCGAACCCGAACTGCACCAAACCCAACCATACTGAACACGAACCGCACTGAACACGAACTGCACCGAATCCAACCATACTGAACATGAACCGCACCGATTCCAACCACACCGAACACGAACCGCACCGAACCCGAACTGCAACGAACCCAACCAGACTGAACAGGAACCACACCGAATCCGAACCGCACCAAACCCGAGCCGCACCGAACCTGAACCACACCATACACAAACCGCACCGAACTCAACTGCACCACACCCACACCAAACCCGAACCGCACTGAACCCGAACCGCACCTGTAGTCAGTGTACACCGTTGTATTACTGCCTGGAATGTTCCGCAGTATAGCTTTAATTACGTTCGTCTCTTCTGTATGTGTTCAGTTACAGATGTTTTTATTGCTCCTTTAAAGTACCTTGAAAACCTGTGATCGGCGTCGCCTCTCCGCAGATCTGACTTTGTGGTATCACCTGCTCATCCCCATGGAAACAGAAAAATAAATAGTTTAATGCCATAGTGTGGGACATTCTGAGCAGCACAATAGCATCTCCACTGAGACGAGCGACAGAAAAGTTACACAGTAGAATTTTAAATAAGAAAACTGTATAAGGAATAACCAGACAATGCGTTTTTATTTGAACTTATTGCTGTTAAGATCATTTTAAGTGCTTTATTTTGTCGTTTTTACACACAATTTGTAATTAATTTGAACAGAATAATTGTAATTTACTTTTTATCTTGTAAATTTCCAGGTGTTTTTTTTGCGCGGAGAGTCTCAGGTTCTGCCGAGTTTGAGGAAAAAGTTCTGACTGTTCAAAACCAGAGACACAGAGACGGAGGGCAGCTCCTGTTTCACACCTCTCTCTCTCTGTTATCCTCATCCCTCCATCCTCCTCTCCTCTATCTCTCTTCTGTCTCTCCCTCTTTCATTTTCTTCCTTCCTGTCTCCCCTTCTCTCTCTTATCTCCCTCTTTATATATCCTTCTCACTCTCTCAATATCTTTCTCTCTCTATATCTCTGTCCCCCCTTCCCTCTCTACTCACTCCGTACCTCTCTTTCTATCTGTTTCCCTCTCTCATTTCTTTCTTCTTCCGCTCTCTCTCACTCACTTACTGTTTCTCCATTTCTCCCTTTTCTCTTTCCCTCGTACCTCTCTCACTCGTTTGCCCCCTCTCTTTCTCTGTATCTCTCTTCTTCACTCTCTCTCTTTTCTCTATCTTTCTCTGTGCCTCTCTCTTCTTCACTCTCTTTTCTCTCCGACTTTCTTTTCTCTCTCTTTATCTGTACCTCTCTCTTTTTTTCTCTTTCCCTCTTTCTCTGTACCTCTCTTCTTCACTCTCTCTTTTCTCTCTTTCCCTGTACCTCTCTCTTCTTCACTCTCTTTTCTCTCTCTCTTTCTCTGTACCTCTCTTCTTCACTCTCTTTTCTCTCTTTCCCACCCTCTTTTCTCTCCCTCTTTCTCTGTACCTCCCCTCTCTTCTTCTCTCTTTTTTCTCTCTCTCTTTCTCTGTACCTCTCTCTTCTTCACTCTTTTCTCTCTTTCTCTGTACCTCTCTCTCTTCTTCACTCTCTTTTCTCTCTCTCTTTCCTTCTCTCTCTCTTTCTCTGTACCTCCCTCTCTTCTTCACTTTCTCTCTTCTTCACTCTCTCTCTCTTTTCCTCTCTCATTTCTCTGTACCTCTCTCTTTCCTCTCTCTCTCTACCTCTCTCTCTTTTCTCTCTCTCTCTTCTCTTTCTTTCCCTCTCTCGCATCTCTTTTTTCTCGCCTTTGCTCTTGCATAATTTTACATTCACACATCAACTATATATTGTAGCATTTGTAACATTTTTTATCTGAAAAGTTTTTTTTTAAATTGAATTTGTGAATTTCTTGTGAACGTAATTTATGTAAAGAATTATTTTTTTTTAAATGTTAGAATGTATTTATTTATGTTTTTCTTAAATGAATGTGAAATACCTCGAAAGTGTTGAAAAACGTTCCTCTATCTGTCGTCAGTGCTGCTCAGAGTTTATAACGTGATGGTAGAAATGAGAATTATAATAAAACGTGTTTTTGTAGGACATTTTGGAAATCAAACTTGTATTTGTTGGTTGTTAATATTAAAAAAGGTCATTTTTAAAAAATGAAATTAAAATTTGCTGTTTTTTTTGTTCAGATTTGAGCCAAAATTAAACAGTATTTAAGGATTTTGTTTAAACCTGGTTTAGACCCAGTTTGGTTTACTTCTGGTTTACTTCTGGTTTAGATCCAGTTTGGTTTACTTCTGGTTTAGGCCTGGTTTAGATCCAGTTTGGTTTACTTCCGGTTCAGGCCTGGTTTAGATCCAGTTTGGTTTACTTCTGGTTTAGATCCAGTTTGGTTTACTTCTGGTTTAGGCCTGGTTTAGATCCAGTTTGGTTTACTTCTGGTTTAGACCCAGTTTTGATTCAGTTTAGTCCTGGATTAGTTCTGGTTTGGACCCAGTTTGGTTTAGTCCTGTTTACACCCATTTTAGTTCTGGTTTAGTTCTGGTTTAATCCTGGTTTAGACCCGGTTTAAACCTGGCTTAATTCTTGTTTAGGCTTGGTTTATACCCAGTTTTGATGCAGTTTAGTCCTGGTTTAGTTCTGGTTTGGACCCAGTTTGGTTTAGTCGTGGTTTAGACCCAGTTTTGACACGGTTTAGTCCTGGTATAGACACAGTTTAGTTTTGATTTAGTCCTGGTTTAGACCTGGTTTAGTCATGGTTTAGCACTGGTTTAGACCCAGTTTAGATCTGGTTTAGCCCTGGTTTAGACCCGGTTTAGATCTGGTTTAGTCTTTGTCTTGGTCCTGTTAAAGGTGACATTTTGAGGACTTTTCACCATTCAAAAGATATTTTGATTTAAATTGTTAATCACTATGGCAACGATCCTAATTTTGTTATCATACTGAAACCCATGCACAGACTAGGATTTAGTTCTGGTTTATTTCTGTTTTCGTCCTGGTTTAGACCTCGTTTAGTTCTAGTTTAGTTCTGGTTTATTTCTGTTTTTGTCCTGGTTTAGACCTGGTTTAGTTCTAGTTTAGTTCTGGTTTAGTCCTGGTTTAGTTCTGGTTTATTTCTGTTTTCATCCTGGTTTAGTTCTAGTTTAGACCTGGTTTAGTCCTCGTTCAGTCCTAGTTCTTTCTGTTGCAGATGACATACAGGATAATTCAAAAACTATAATAATTCGATTTAAATGGTTAATTGCTATGACAACGGTTCTAATTTGTCAAAATTCTTAAACCCGCAGAAAGCCTAACTGTTATTAGAACAATTTTATATATATTTTTAATAGATTATCTTCTCTTACACAAAGTAGGTCTCGTTTTTTTTAAGAATGGAGCTAAAATTATGTTCAGAATCATTAGAATAAAAAAAAAAAGATTTATAGATTTGGTTTTAAATTGTTTTTAATTGTCTTAAACTGTTTTCATCGGTGCAATTTCAGTTTTTGTCTCTAAAATAATCATTTAACTCCCCATTTCTACATTTCTTTGAGATCATTTTTATCTGAATGTGAATTTTCTGATTTTTCTGACACCATCTGTCTGAAAACCACAGGACCTGCTCTAATCTGCCCCCCGCGGATCTCAACCGGTTTAACAGGGACTTTAGATCTCTGTGTGAGACCAGACCTGGACCAGACCTGAACCAGACCTGGACCAGATCTGGATTAACCTGGACCAGACCTGGAATAAACCTGGACTGAACCTGGACTGAACCTGGACTAGATCTGGAATAGACCTTGATCAGAAGTGGACTAGACCTGGATGTCTATCCAGGTCTAGGTGTTAAACCTGCACCAGATCTGGACTAGACCTGGCTGAGACCTGGACCAGACCTGGACTAAACATGACTAGACTAGACGAGAACGAGACCTGGATGAGATCTGGACTAAACCTGGACTAGACCTGGACTAAACCTGGACCAAACCTGGACCAAACCGGCACTAAAGTTGGACTAGACCAACATTTGGACTAGACCATGACTGGATCTGGGCCAGGTGTCAGGACTATATGAGGGCTGGTTCAGTCCTGATTTTAGTTCTGGTTTAGTTCTCATTTAGTTCTGGTTAAGTCCTGGTTTAGTCCTTGTTAAATCCTTGTTTAGTCTTCTTCAGTCCTGGTTTAGTCCTTGTTTAGTCCTGGTTAAGTCCTTGTTAAGTCCTGGTTTAGTCCTTGTTAAATCCTTGTTTAGTCCTTCTTCAGTCCTGGTTTAGTCCTTGTTAAGTCCTTGTTTAGTCCTGGTTAAGTCCTTGTTAAGTTCTGGTTTAGTCCTTGTTAAGTCCTGGTTAAATTCTGGTTTAGTCCTTGTTAAATCGTGGTTTAGTTCTTGTTAAGTCCTGGTTTAGTCCTTGTTAAATCCTGGTTTAGTCCTTGTTAAGTCCTGGTTTAGTCCATGTTTACTCCTGGTTAAATCCTGGTTTAGTCCTTGTTCAGTCCTGGTTTAGTCCTTGTTTAGTCCTGGTTTACTCCTGGTTAAATCCTGGTTTAGTCCTTGTTTAGTCCTGGTTTAGTTTAATTTACGTTCAGGCGTTTTGCTACTGAAGTTTCTGTTAAAAAGGACTCGACGCACAAACTAAAGCACCATATATTTATTTATAGAAAACAATATTAATATAATTTTTTTTCTATAATTGTAAAAAATATAAAACTTTTGACACATGAAATGGTCAGAATCGAGACATTCACAAAAGTCTAAGTGCAGAAAATATTTATAAAAATGTTCGTATCAACCAGACTCTTTTTTTTAATCTTTTGTTTACAAAAATAGAATTCCTTTTAAGCGTCCATTTACAAAAGTGACCAAAATCATCTTTAAAGGTCCTTTATTACTCAAAATTGACTCTTTTTTGATATTTAAGTCACGTTATAATGTTTCCTCCTCAAAAACAGACCTGGAGTTGTATTTTGTTTCACTCACACATGTTTGAGTAATCCTCCAAATCCTCTGTTCCACCTTGTGATGTCATGAAGTGGTAGTTTTCAAGTTAACAGCTCCTTTTACCTTTAGTTCAGTACAGATTGGCAATTTAGACCCATTTTAGTCCTGGTTTAGTTCTGGTTTAGTCTTTGTCTTGGGTGACATTTTGAGGACTTTTCACCATTCAAAAGAAATAGTACTTTGATTGAAATTCTTAATAGCTATGGCAACGGTCCTAATGAAACCCAATGACAGACTAGGTTTAGTAGGTAGTTCTGGTTTAGTTCTAGTTTAGTTCTGGTTTAATTCTGGTTTAGTCCTGGTTTAGTTCTAGTTTAATTCTGGTTTAGATCTGGTTGTGTCTTGGTTTAGTCCTGGTTTAGTTCATGGTTTAGTTCTAGTTTAGTCCTGGTTTAGTTCTAGTTTAGTTCTGGTTTAGTCCTGGTTTAGTTCTAGTTTAGTTCTGGTTTAATTCTGATTTAGATCTGGTTGAGTCTTGGTTTAGTCCTGGTTTAGTTCTAGTTTAGTCCTGGTTTAGTTCTAGTTTAGTTCTGGGTTAGTCCTGGTTTAGTTCTAGTTTAGTCCTGGTTTAGTTCTGGTTTAGTTCCAGTTTAGTCCTGGTTTAGTTCTGGTTTAGTTCTAGTTTAGTCCTGGTTTAATTCTGGTTTAGTCCTGGTTTAGTTCTGGTTTAATTCTGATTTAGATATGGTTGAGTCTTGGTTTAGTCCTGGTTTAGTTCTGGTTTACTTCTAGTTTACTTCTGGTTTAGTTCTAATTTAGTCCTGGTTTAGTTCTAGTTTAGTCATTGTTTAGTTCTAGTTTAGTCCTGGTTTAATTCTGGTTTACTTCTAGTTTAGTTCTAGTTTAGTCCTGGTTTAGTTCTAGTTTAGTTCTGGTTTAATTCTGGTTTTAGTCCTTGTTTAGTTCATGGTTTAGTTCTAGTTTAGTTCTGGTTTAGTTCTAGTTTAGTCCTGGTTTAGTTCTAGTTTAGTTCTGGTAGTTTAGATCCAGGGCTGAAATGATCCAAATGATTCTGGTGAAGGTGTGTGGAGTTTAAAAACCACATGACATCACAAGGTGGATCAGAGTGTTTTCTGTTTGAAAGACATACAGGGTTTGTGTGATGAGGAAACGACATTATGACATAGACCAGAAAATAGCGTAATATGGGTCTTTTAAATTATTCCCGTTCTTCGATCAGATCCGGCTGATCCTAGCCCCGCCCCTCCCTCCTCTCCCTCTCCCTGATTGGCCCGTGTTCCTGGTGCCTGGCCCTGATTGGCCCGTTGCTGCGTGGCACGTGCAGGTGCTTGAGCGTGATGGGCTGCTTGTTGAACCGCTCCATGATCTCTCTGATGCGAGACAGGTTGGTTCTGGTGAGGGTGAAGTGGCAGGGCGTGGGTTTGGGGTCGTAGCCCACCTCACACCTGCGGGAGCTGGAGACGAAGCCCGCCGCCCGGGCCCACACGCGGTACTCCCCCGGGTTCAACAGACGCCAGTAATCGCCTTCTGCAGCTGAGGAGAGGTGAGAGAGAGATTTAAAGGTGCGGACTAGAACAGGACTAGAACAGTACTGGAACAGGACTAGAACAGTACTAAAGCGGGACTAGAGTGGGACTAGAGCGGGACTAAAGTGAAGCACGCACCACGCGGACAGGGGAATCCCTGTTACGCACCAGGAAGGGAGTTCCCCCGTTACGCTGCGTGCTGTGTCCTTCGGCTTTCTTTTTCCGCACTGAAATAGTTCCCACCCAAAATGACCAAGTCAAGCTCTCCGTGTTGATTTGTACATTTATTTGCACTCGATATGAATGCGCACTACACAGAAAGTAATTGGGAAACGCATTGAGCAAATTAATTCCTTTTGGCCGAAATCTTTCTCTGGCGCCGTTGCCTCCAGTCTAACGCGGAGGAGCAGCAGCTGCGCGCGGCGGTCAGTGCTAACAGACTCGGACAATGGCTGGGTGACCAGGAAAACGCTTTTCATCACTTGTTTTAGTCTCTGGACAGTGGGGAGATGCCCAAGTTTGACCTGGGGGTGGCATATCCCTTTAAGTTGGTGCTATAATACATGTTACACCAACCGAGAAGGAATTTGTGAAGAAAAGCTGAAAATGTTGAAAATGATAATAGAGATTTCTATTTTTAGATATCACACTGGAAGATAATTAAATCAGGCATAAATCAGGCACAATTTATACTTAAAAAACACATTTTTCTGATACTTTAAATGGGATTTCAGCGAAAAATAAAGGTCATTATCATTTTATTTGTCAAATAATAATCTCTGTGTACACTCGACGAGTTTGAACCTCCTCTACATCGTGGTTGCTAGGTAACAGTTGAGGAATTCCCAAGCGTGAGGATCTCATATTTTCCAAGCATGATGTAAAATTTGAAACCTAAAAAATGGCCAGACTGGGAAAGAAAGACTAAAATGTTTTGTAAAATCTTAAATATAAAGATCGTAAATGTGGAGTCCAATGTGTCACAGGCGACACATGAAGACAATTTGCATAATATGGCGAAAGAAAAAGAAAAAAATACTGATACACTGCAGCCGATGTCATCAACATTCCCTGGAAGACTGAAGCTAACTTGAGGCATTGCTCCGTCTGAAGCTCTGTCACACAAGTTACACTTTAATCTTTGTTTTAACACAATCTGATCATAAAGAACTGAACTAAACGGAACTACGACAAGTGAACTGATTTGTGCTGTTAAACAAGTCCTTCAAAAATTATATTACAGTCACAAACTAGTAGTACTAGTGCGTTTACTCCTCCCCTTTTCTTTGTATTAAAGGGATAGTTTTTTTTTTAAATGTGAATCTGTATGGCGTCCCCTTCAACAGTGTTGTCCATTAAAACTAACACTGTTCACTTCTAAGCGGATATTTACAAGTGAACAGGCTAATAATAACTAATAAGCGCACAGTGATACGACTCGAGAGAAAATAGCACCAATGCGAATTAGACTGCTGAATTTTTCGCGGACAACTGTTTGTGACTAGGGATGCAAATTATCGATTAAATCATTACTCTATAGTTGATTGACCTTATCGATCGATTAACGATTAACTGATAAGCAGCGTTTTTCACCTGAATTTTAGTGTTTCAATAGGGTCTTTAAGAATATAAGCTATAGTATACATAACACTGAGTCAGAAATATATCATAGTATTATTATATTGTATATTCCTCAATTAATTATTCCTTTGTAAAAAGCAGACAAATGTATTGATGCTGAATAACAAAATACAGTAATCCCTCGCTCTATCACGGTTCGCAGATTTTATTTTATTTTTCTATTTTTTTTAATAGTGTAACATTTTTTTTATAGTGTAACATTTTTTTATAGTGTAACATTGTGTTCTCCGTCCTGATTGGCTAAGAGACTAGACCAGGACTAAACGTGGACTAAACCAGGTCTAGACCAGGTCTAAACCAGGTCTAAACCTGGACTGGGCCTGGACTAAACCAGGACTGGACCAGGTCTAGACCTGGACTAAACCAGGATTAAACCACCATGTGCCACTGCTGGTTTAGTGCGGCTGGTTTGTGGCTAGGGCTGAGACTACGCATTCCGGGCGCCGCGGTTCGATCTCGTGCTCAGCAGCCCCGGTGTACGCGTGGGCCTCGCACAGTTGGCGCCTGCGGCCGGCTGTGAGTCAAGCTTGGCGCAGCGCGCTTGCCTTGTTTCGTGACCACGCGGGTGCGCGTGTCCGCGATTAGCGATTAATTACAATTAATGCATTTTGTTCGACCAACGTCTTGATTGACAATTAATCGTAAGTCGATTAATTGTTGACATCCCTATTTGTGACGCAAATATATCACTTTTTGGACAAATGTTGTTTAGAGAAGAAAAACTAGCTTTATTGTCCCCGCTAACTTACCAGAACTACGTTTGCGAGCTACAGAACCGGAGCAGAACTGCGCCCAGACGACACTGTCAACGGTAAGTCAGTGTTAATGGACGACACTGTTGAAGGGAACGCCATACAGATTCACATAAAAAAAACAACAACGCACTATCCCTTTAAAGGCCCCGTATGATCAAATTAGTTATAATGTTGTTTCCTCACCAAAAACATATCTGGAGTTGTGTTTTGTTCCATTTATACATGTTTAACCCTGCGTATTTAGGCAGAGTTCTTCTCTCAAACAAAAAACACCTTGTGATGTCATGTGGTAATACAGATAATACAAGTGTCGGCTGTGTTTTTAAACTCCACACGCCTTCACTGGAATCATCTGGATGATTTCCGTCTTGGAATTGCCAATCTCTACTGAACTAAAGGTAAAAGTTCACTTGAAAACTAGGTGGGCCAGGTGAGGGGAGGGGAGTAACATTTCTTACCTGACATCTACTGGTGAAAACAAATCAAATAAAGTTACGGATGGGAGCTTTAAAGGGACAGTGTGTAAGATTTTTACCCGTTAATTACTGAAATTGAAGATACCCATTCAAAAATACATTGTTTTTCAAGTCTTTTCACTTCCATCATGAAATCAAAGTATTCTTTTGGACTTAGATATAGTCACATAAAAGGGGGATCTTCCCCATATAGAGGCAGCCATTTTGAATACGAGAGCCGCAGAAGGACATTTGAGCTCCGCCTTCGCCTTCGGCAAGGCTCGTGGTAGCACCGGAGGCAAAGCAGCAGGCGGCTCCGGCGCGCTGCGCAAGAGAGAAGGAGAGAAGGAGAGAGGTGCGGGTGGGGTGGGGGGAGGCTCGTGGTTTTTGGGTAAACAAGCTGCTGTATCACATGTCGTATTGGATCTAACACATGTTTTGGACTAAATTGTTTTACTGGATTTTATTCGCTGGATCCTTACGGACCTATTGATACCAAGCTTGTGGTGAAATACAGAGTTTGACCTGTGCAGAGCCTTCAAAGGTAAGCTAAGTAACAAACCGGTTTGTGCTTTTCGTATAAAAGCCCCATGTGCTCAGGGAGTGATTGTTGTGCAGGGAAATGAATTGCATAGTCAAAAAGAGGAGACTGTAAGGTTTCATTTGATGTGTAGATTATCATGGTTCACGATCGGGAATGTGTGCTTTCATGCGAAAAGAAAAAAAAAAACTGAACGGGAGACCGCGTTTTATTAACACCGTTGTTGTCGGCCGGGTGCGCGGCGGGTGCGCGCACGGGAGCGCGCGCGTTACGCGAGCTCTCCGCTACGGCGCGTCCGGGTGACCCTCGAGGTTTGCCGTAGCTAAAACAGGAAGTCCATAGCCACTATCCACCTATGCGCCACGAATCCTACACACTGGACCTTTAAAGATCCCATGACATGGTACTTCTTGATGCTTTTATATGGCGCCTTAATGGTTCCCTAATACTGTAAATGAATCCTCCTTCAAAATCAAGCCTCAGTGCATGAGATAGCGTCATGAAGACAGTCAGAGTCATAAATATGTCTCTGAAACGCTTTATTCTGGGCGTTGTTGCTTGAATGCAAATGAGGACAGAGATAGGCCAGTGCAGCGGGTGGGTTGTGGCCAAATACTCCGCTGTTTCCTCGTTTAGCGGTGCGATGTGCGCTGTCACCCACTTCCGTGTTTTAAGCGCGGAGGAAGATATGAGATGAATTTAAAAAAAACACATTTCCACAGAAAATAAAATTAAACCACTGCTGTTTCAGAGGTTCGGAGGCTCGGATAAAGGACATCCGAGCCTGGAAACACTCTCATGTGCCTCCAGGCAAATAAAAAAACGCACCTCGCATTTCGTAGCTCGTTTGCGGTCCAAAATTTCTGGGCGTGATTTCCAGAGACAGTGGGTAGACATCCAGATGGGGGGTGGAAACCTTTCCGCGAGTGTGACGTCAGAAAGTTCCCTTGTTCAGAATCGCCTGTTTGGGCTGTCTTTTTTTCAAACGCGGAAAAGGATTGCTAATGCAAATACAGGGTAGGGGAGCTCACATTAACGTTCAAAAACCTCAGAAAGTGAAAATTTCATGCCATGGGACCTTTAACTTGTATTTTATGTAGAGATAGTTACCACACTTATTAATCTCTTGCTGTACCTGTCTTGACGTCGTGGTCGATCCCCTCCACAGAGATGGTTGCGTTGGCGATGGGTCGACCCTGAAGATCTCTGACCTCTCCTTTGATTCCTCTGTGCACCTGAAGGGGGAGCACTATCACAGTTACACAAGTTATAAAAGCGACACCACCCACTGGACCAATCGTGGAGTCAAAGATGAAGCAAAACAAACATGGCAACGCCGACCACCGTAAATCAGCAGGTTTGACGAGCAGAGAAAAGAGCTTTGTACTAACACGGATATTTTGTTGTTGTATAAGTTATGCTGCTTTACGGGGCTGTATCCGATTTTCTTATGTTATAAAGTAGAATTAGTTTTGTTCCAATAGATATCCTGTGCATATTTACAGTGTGTTAGCATGCTAGTTCCTAAACTTTGGTCTCTGAAAGTTGTGAAAAGTGCCTACGACCTCACTGTGAATAATTAGGATGCCCTGAATGCATAAGTTAAGTGAGTTGTGAGATCAGGAGTACCCAGCTGAAGGATTACACCGTTTTACTTTGGGTTAAATATGTCTTATGTGGAGTACCTGTTCCATGAAGACGAGCAGAGCCTCCCTGTTGTTCTCCCATTCCTCCGGTAACTCGCTCTCATGAGGAAACTTATCACAGCCCACGAACATGGAGAGCTCGAAACAGTTTGTGTGCAGGTAACTGAAGTCATTCATGCCTTCAAAATAAAACACACAAATATATAACAGGTAACTGAAGTCATTCATGCTTTCAAAATAAAACACAAATGTCAAAATCGCACCAGACGGCTCTACGTAAAAAAAAAACATTAGCTCTTTCCTCTCTACATGTGACCTGTAACTTGATAACTTGATAAGTTAATGCCCTACTATGGAACATTCAAGCAAAGCTTTAACAGCAAGTGGTAGATCCTACACAGGAAAAGTTCCGTAGGGCGTCCCCAGTAAAGACAGTGTGTGTTTGTCGTACTCACTCCCGGGTGCAGTGTGCCAGGCCGCCCCGTTGATGGCGCCGTCCTCTTTGACGAAGTCCTCGGTGTGACAGACCCTCCTCTGAGCCGCCGTCATGAGGCGGTGTGTGGATGCGTACGAGAACGCCAACCACCTGAGAGGAGGGAGGTAGCAGTATTAGTAACAGCAGTAGTAGTAGTAGTAGTAGTAGTAGTAGTAGTAATAGTAGTAGTGGTAGTAATAGTAATAGTAGTAGTATTGGTCAGGGAGGGTCAGCAGATCTGTGCCAGGACAGAGGAAGAGCCAAAAGTCCCTCTTCTATGTCCTGCAGCATCACAGCACCCTCCAAGGACTCGTTCTTAATCTCCTGATGAAATGGTTCATTCCGATAAAGGATTTCCTCTGGAAGATCTCGAGTTCATTTTATTAATTAGGTGTTAGAGTAACAGTTGTTACAAAGTAGCTAAAGTAGTTGCAAAAGGAGCTAGTAATAGTAGTAGTAGGAGTAGTAGTAGAAGTAGTAGTAGGAGTAGTAGTAGTATTAGCAGTAGCTGTAGTAGTAGTAGTAGTAATAGTAGTAGTAGTGGTAGTAGTAGTAGCTGTAGCAGTAGTAGTAGCTGCAGTAGTAGCAGCAGCAGCAGTAGTAATAGCTGTAGTAGTAGTAGTAGTAGTAGTAGTAGTAGTAGTAGTAGCTGTAGTAGTAGCAGCAGCAGCAGTAGTAGTAGCTGTAGTAGTAGCAGTAGAAGTAGTAGTAGTAGTAGTAGTAGTATGTCACCTGAACACATGGTCGTCTGGAGAGGGGCTGGCCTTGCGTAGCACACCCACAGACCGAGTCTTGTCGTAGGGGAATGTGACCACCAGCTCCCCCCCCTGGAGGTTTCCCCCCAGGACAAATGGGAACTTCTCCATCCATGAGATCAGGGCCCGCGTCTCCACTGCCACCTAGAGGACAGGAGGAGAGGGAGAAATAGTTATAGATTTTATTTCAATTCTACAAATAACAATAATCAGTTGTGTAGTACTACTACTATTACCACCACCACTACTACTCTACTCTTACCACTTTTACTACTACTGCCACCACTACTACTACTACTACTACTACTACTACTACCACTACTGCAACTACTATTACTACTATTATTACTACTACTACTACTGCAACTACTGCTCGTACTACTACTACTTCTACTAGTATTAGTACTACAACTGCTACTACCACTGTTACCACTTTTACTACTACTGCCACTACACCGCTGCTACTACTACTACTACTACTACCGCAACTACTGCTCCTACTACTACTACTACACTACTACAACTTCTTCTAGTACTACTACTACAACTGCCACTACCACTGTTACCACTACTACCGCTGCTACTACTAGCTCTACTACTGCTCCTACTATTACTTCTACCATTCCTATCACTTCTACTGATACTACTACTACTACTACTACTACTACTACCACTACTGCAACTACTACTATCATTGTTACCAATACTACTACTACTATCACTGCTACTACTACTACCCCTACCATTACTATTTCTTTGACTACTACTACTAGTACTATCATTGCTACTACTACGACTAGTAGTTACACTAGCTAGTTACACTAACTTGCTACACTACTGCAACTACTATTAATGCTGCTCCTACTACTACTACTACTACTACTTCTTCTACTAGTACTATTACTACAACTGCTACTACCACTGTTACCACTACAGTGGTACCTGACCTTACGAAATTAATTTGTTCCAGAAGAGGTTTTGTAACGTGAATTTTTCGTAAGTTGAGTAGCTATTTCAATGGAAAAAGCCTGATTCGTTCCAAGGCCCCGTTCCAAGTTTTTTTTTATAGTATCTTTTTTTAATAGTGTAACACTGTGTTCTGCGTCCTGATTGGCTAAGAGACTGTAGACCCAGGACTAAACGTGGACTAAACCAGGTCTAAACAAGGTCTATACCTGGACTGGACCAGGACTAAACCTGGACTAAACCAGGACTGGACACCAGGATTAAAGCGCCGCGTGCGGGTCTATTTCCTGGTTTCGTGCTAGCTCTGCTATTAGCAGCAGCACCGGTGTACCTCACGAGTCACGGCTGAGGCGAGCAGCAACTGCGTGCGTGGGGGGAAGGGGGAGGGCGGACACGTGTGTGATAGCGCAGCATGACCCGGCGCGGGGCTGCGAGCACGAGACCCGTGTTCAAACCGTCTCTCCTCTAGACCAGATCTAAACCAGGTCTAAACCAGGATTAAACCACCGTGTCCGGGTCTATTTCCTGGTTTCGTGCTAGCTCTGCCGGTGTACCTCACGAGTCACAGCTGAGGCGAGCAGCGAGGAGGGGAGATGTGCCTCCCCTCGGGACGGCACGCAGTCCGAGCGCATGAACGAACGCAGGCAAGAGCCGCGGTGGTTTAATCCTGGTTTAGATCTGGTTTACACCTGGTCTAGAGGAGGCACGGTTTGAGCACGGGTCTCGTGCTCGCAGCCCCGCGGCGGGTCATGCTGCGCTATCACACACGTGTCCGCGCGCAGTCTTCTCCCCCCTCTCCCTTCCCCACACGCTTCACTATTAATACATTTTGTTGAAAATCTATGAAATCTATGTTTAAACAGAGACAGAGAGAGAAACAGAGGGGGGGGGGGTGCCGTGTGAGCGTGTGAACGCATCGAATTGTCTCTGAATGTGTGAGACTTGAGAGCCCTGCTGTAAATGTTTGTCTAAAGAGCAAACTGCAACTGCAACTACTACTACAATTATTACCAATATTACTACTATCACTGTTACTACTGCTACTACTACTACTATTACCCCTACCATTACTATTTCTTTGACTACTACTACTACTACTACTACTACTACTACTATTACAACCATTGCTACTACTACTAACTACTACTACTACTACTACTGCTGCTCTTACTACTATTACCACTACCGTTACTATTTCTTTGACTCTTTCTGTCCATCTTTGGTACCACTTTTCTCATCTCAGACTTTCTCAGGCCGTCAGTCTGGGGGGATCCCAGGATCAGCCGTCTATTCCGGGCTGAAGCGTGACTCTGGACTGAAGCTAAAAATAGCACCAAAGTCTGCGTCACAAATAGACCGTGTTCTCCCAAAATAAACCTGAGAAGACACCGGATCACAGGAGATGACAGGGAGTTTGTTTATACCGTGAGAAAAACACTAAAAAGACTGAGTTTAAGTTATATAATATGAGGTTTTAATTTCAGATGGACGGCAGTGGTCAGTTATTAATGTTGATATCTTGATAGAAAGACAAACGCGCTAGATTAGAAACCCCAAACATGTTGTAAGCGAGTTAATATGAACATTTTAAGGTCAGAATGAAGAGCCTGACAGCAGCAGTTACTCAGAGAGGTAGGTGGGGACCAGGTTATGGAGGGACTTCTACGCAATGGTGAGGAGTTTGAATTGGATGCGCTGAGGGACGAGGAGCTAGTGGAGATCTTTGAGGACAGGGGAGCCAGTGGAGATCTTTGAGGACAGGGGAGCCAGTGGAGATCTTTGAGGACAGGGGAGCCAGTGGAGATCTTTGAGGACAGGGGAGCCAGTGGAGATCTCTGAGGACAGGGGAGCCAGTGGAGATCTTTGAGGACAGGGGTGATGTGTTCACAGGAGGAAGTACGAGTGAGGAGGTGTTCTGGATGTTCTGGAGTCTGTTGAGGAGTTTGGAGGGTGAACTGTAGAGCAGGCTATTGCAATAGTTGAGGCGGGAGGTGACAAAGGCGTGGATGAGGGTTTCTGCAGAGCGATGTTGTGGAGGTGATAGAAGGCGGTTTTGGTGATGTAAATTTGGAACGTGGCGTCTATAATGGACATTAGCTATGTTCATTTATACAGTCTCTGGAGAAAATATATGGAAGGGAACCAGCTAAAGGTACAAAAATTGGAAGAATCTTTTACTATGGGATTGTTAAATGATGATGGGTCCAACTGACAACTTCACACCTCATTTCTAGCTTCATTTTTCATAAAACAAGAGATAATTACCTTTCAAAAGCTTATATTTATCTACAAATTATATTAAATACAGGGCTGGACTGGGACAAAAAAACTGCCCTGGCATTTTTGGCTTAGACTGGCCCCTCATAATTAGCGGAGCACAACGGACTAATTTATGTTTGTGTTCCCCGAAGCAAAGTATTTTACTATTGTTACGTCTTGGCCGAGGGGAAACCAGGGCACAACATTTAAAGGAAAAATCCCAGCTCCCAAAAACCACCAGCAAACTCGCAGTAACTACACATTCAATGTTTTATTTAAAATGCATCTTGCAAACACAAAAAAACATTCCCATCGAATCTACACGATTCACGTAGGTCACCTGTTTTAACTTCAAAACGGCGAATTTTGCCGAAAGGTGAGCGATTTTCATGCCTGTCCATCAAGTCCCGATATTATCCTAACATTACTACCTGCTGACCTGCTGTGCCTGTGCGACACTTCCATGGTCACTCTGTCCCCCGGGTTCCCTTGGGTTCTCTTAGGTTCCATCAGGTTCCCTCGGGTTCCCTGTCCACAGTCTCTGGCTGCTCCTCTCCCTGTCTACCTTCAGCCTGGGCTGCAGAGGACGTGGAGGCTCCAGCCCCTCCAGAGAATAGAGCTGTTATTCTAGAACAGGGGTCGGCAACCTTTACCACTCAAAGAGCCAGTTGGACCCGTTTCACACAGTAAAGAAAACACTGGGGGCCACAAAACCCTTTTAAAATTTAAAATGAAATAACTCTGCATATAACGGCTTTTTTTTTTGCCTTTGTGCCATAGAATTACATTTTGAAAATGAATTAACTAAAATAAAATACATTTTAATTAAATACAGTGGTCCCTCGCTATATCGTGGTTCACTTTTCGTGGCCTCGCTGTTTCGCAGATTTTTTTAATTCCAATTTTTTTGAATAGGGTATCAACACGCATTTGGCTAAGGGACTGTAGACCTTTGCCGATTCGTCAGTCAATCTCCTCCGTGTCTCCAGTACAGAATGCGTTCAGTTTGCCAGATTTATGTAAATGTTCGATAGCAGTATGACTAGGGGTGGGTATTGGCAAAGAAGTCACGATTCAATTCGAATCACGATTCATATGACACGATGCGATACTATCACGATGCATCACGATACTTGAATTATTGCGATGCATTGCAATATATTTGACATACTTAAGTGAAAATGTACCAAAAAAAAAGAGGATAACTTAAATATCAGTGGTTGTGTATCTGGGTAGTGTCTTCAATAGTGTCTGAGCAACTCAATTCATAACTGAATTTATTGAATAACAAAAACAAATAAACCAAACCAATAACAAAACAAAGTGCATAGGATTTTTTTCTAAAACAAAAAATGATGTTCAAACATTTGCCATTTTGGAGGTAGCTACCATCATAACAAACAATACCCTTTCACAAAGAAAAAAGTGCATAGGATTTATAAAAAAAGAAAAAAAAAAAATTAATTAATAATTGATTAATTAATAACTTAATTATTAATTAAGTTAGTATCGCGATGCATTGTCATGACGATTATTTTGCACACCCCTAAGTGTGACTCTGAAATGCTGTATGTTTGCAAGTTTTCTCCCCGACAAAACCCGCCACAGCGAAGAGGCGCCAGGACGAAGAGGCTCGGCTATAAGAACTGTGAAATACACACAAAATACACTTTGGTTTCATTCTCTAATACTGTGCTTTTTTGTTGAAAATCTACGAAAGTTTGAGTGTTGAAACAAGAGAGATATGTGAGAAAACGTTAATTCCAGTCTGAGAAAAGTGTAGAATGTGTGTGGTGAGGCGTTTACAGCCTTAAAACATGGAGAATAATTGTAAAATATAAAGCTGACGACTTTGCGCATTTCGCTTGCCGTGGGTTATTTGATAAACGAGGGACCACTGTACTGAGCCGCATCAGAGGGATCAAAGAGCCGCATGTGGCTCTGGAGCTGCGGGTTGCCGACCCCGGTTCTAGAACATTTTGCAGTGTCTATAGGAAGATTTTTTAATCTTTTAGCCCACAACTTCTCCTCGCCCCCTTTCTGCCGCTTCTCCATGTTTCCACGCTCAACATTGAAACTGTCGTGGAGAAAGGGGTGGGACTGCTCTCGTAAGCTTCTATATCCTGATTGGTTTAGTTCACTGTCTGCATTGAAGATGAACCAATGGGCCGCCTCCTCTAAATTGTGGGTCAGTCTCTAAGTAAAGAAAAAAACTGGGACTGTCGGCCCACCGGGAAAATGCCTGGTATGCCCGATTACCAGTCCAGGCCTGATTAAATATGTACCTAAAGTAATAATAATCTCATAACTCGGATTACCAACGTGTATTTCTCGCTAACTGCCGGTCACCACTAAACAATATTTGTACTTTGCAGCTGATGTCAACTCCTGCCATTCCTTGGAGGTTGCAGCTAACTGGAGGCACTGCTCTGTCTGAAGCTCTGTTACCAGAAAGAGCTGACCGTGCTGGAAGTACAGCAGGTGAGCTGATTTAAGCCGTTAAACAACTCTCTCTCAAATAACCTTACAGTCACAAGCAGGCTGTGTTTGCTAATGTGGGCATCGTGTTACCATAGAAACTGCTGAACATTCCTCCGCAGACATACATGCAGAACACCCCAGCGTGAGGTCATTGCGAAGTACGTTCTTAAATGTATGTAAGAAAGCTGGTCTGATTAGATATACAGAAGGACCAGCTGCAGTGTGTCCACCACTGACCGATCCGTTGCGTTCCTGGTACCAGTCAGGGATGGGCAGGTGGTGGTTGGGGACTCTCCGGGGGACCAGTTTCTTCGCCTCGGCCTCCCACAGAATGGAGTTCAGATCTGGGAAGTTATGGTGGATGTCTATGCCCTCCTGACTCCAACGCCCCAGAGACCAGCCGCTCAGCTCAGAACCCTGGGAAAATACAGAATTATGTCAGATGCCTTCCTGTCAGCTAATATCTCTGTCGTGTTAGACCAGGGGTGGGCAAACTTTTTGACTCGTGGGCCACAAAGGGTTCTAAAATTTGACAGAAGGGCCGGACCAGGAGCAGCTGGATTTAGTGTTTTGGTAAAAACACTAAAAATAACATGGGATATGTAGAAAACATGTGCTTTATTTCAATTAAAAATGAACAAAAGCATTACAATAAAATGTCCATCTTTCAAGTTACACGGTATTTAGCTATTTATTGAAATGTCTCTTAAAACACAGAAAATTAATAAAATACAGCTTTTTTTAAAAAATTACTAACAGTTACTATTTTAAAGCACTGAAAGTTCTGTTCTCCTTGAGGTTATTTCGTTCTTTCGTTGACTGTTTTGCTGCAAAGTGATGGCTGATATTATATTCTTTAAAAACCGCTACAGTCTCTTGGCATATCAGGCATACAGCAGCTGATAAGCATTTGGTGAAAAAATATTAACTTATCCACTCCTTATTAAACACTCGACATTCTCTGTCCACTTTTCTTTTCTTAGCTCCGCTCATCTTTACAGGAGGGCTGAGGGGTCAAAGAGTAAGGCACAAACGTGGAGCAAAACACTGCACCTCAACAAAGGTCAATGTATTTAGTGCGCCAGCTATTGGAAAACGCCAGAATTGCAGGGAAATTAAAACTTTAAAACATTAACAAGGTTTATTAATATAATTTCTTCAAGGTCGGCGGGCCGGATTAAGAAGCTTAATGGGCCGCGTATGGTCCCCGGGCCGTAGTTTGCCCATGCCTGTGTTAGACTGAGAAAGGGGCAGGTCAGATGTTTCTAGTTAGTCTGCAGGTGTTGTGGTGATGTGGTTGGATAAATATATTGGGGGGTGGAGTTTGAAGTGCACATATTTGTTAGACCAATCACCGTTTGTTATACCTCCAGACCCCCAACCCCCTCCTTCACTCTCGCCTTTTTTATACTGTAATTTCATCTGAGTTACTTACTACACACAATATTAAAAGTCCACGTAATAGTTCGACCTGGGCGACCTGTCACCTGCGCAAACAGGTAAGACCGGGTAATGATCTTGTGTTGCCCGTTGACCCTTTAAGAGCACGCCCTGGTGCTGTGCATGTGGTGCTTGAATCAGAGAGTGAAAATAAACCTGCTAACCCTGCCTCGACTTGTTGGATCTCTTCATTTAAACAGTGAGTTTTCTCAGAGGAAGCCCAGTGCAGGGATGGCTCAGCAGACTTCCTCACCTGTGCTGTGTGTCTTTAAAGAGCCAGTGACTCTGGGCTGTAACCACAGCTTCTGCTCCCACCGTCTCCGTGAATACTGGGACGAGAACAACACCAGGAACTAGGGATGCACCCATGTGAAAATTTTAGCCGATACCGATATCCGATATTAATGTTGCTGATATCGGCCGATACCGATATTAGGTACTGATATTTATTTATTTTTAATTCTGAGATAACATTTTATACAGACTGAAAATCATGCAAAATCAATTTTTGAATTCTTCTTTTATTTTCAAAACGTGTTTTGACTCCTGATTTTTTCTCTTTTTTTCAATTTCATTATTTTTTTTTTACTGGTTTTACTGGAACTAAACCAGGACCAGACCTGGATCAGACCGGGACTAGACCAGGACTAAACGCGGACTAAACCAGGTCTAGACCAGGTCTATACAAGTTCTAAACCTGGACTGGACCAGGACTAAACCTGGACTAAACCAGGATTGGACCAGGTCTAGACCTGGTCTAAACCAGGACTAGACCAGGTCTAAACCAGGATTAAACCACCGCGTGCAGCTCTTTGCACGAAACCAGCAAAGAGTCGCACGTGGTGGTTTAATCCTGGTTTAGACCTGGTCTAGAGGAGGCACAGTTTGGGCACGGGTCTCGTGCTCGCGCTATCACGGATTTGAGCACAATGAGCGCACATTTATTTATTTATTTATTTGACAGGGACAGTGCACATTAATGAACATTCCTGTAAATGTACCAGATTTAACCAAGAGGCTAGTTTTCATCTGCAGTCCCTGGACATGTCCGCGCGCACACTTCTCCGCCCTCCACCTTCCCCCCACGCTTCACTATTAATACATTTTGTTGAAAATCTACGAAAGTTTGAGTGTTTAAACGAGAGAGAAATGTGAGAAAACGTTAATTCGAGGGATTACTGTACTGACAAATATCAGTCGTTAATATCGGCCCACTTTTACACATCGAGCCGATACCGATATGTTAAAATTATTTTGGCAATTTCGATGTTAATGCCAATATATCGTGCATCCCTACCAGGAACTGTCCCATCTGCAGGAGGAAGTCTTCTAAAGATGGTTCTCTTATAAACTTTGCCTTAAAGGAGCCGTGCATCTCTTTCAGTGACAAACTGAAGTCACAGGACAGAGCTGCAGTCTGCAGGTCTCACCCAGAGGTGCCCCCTCTGTTCTGCACAGACAAGGCTCCTGTGTCCTGTCTGCACCTTACAAAGTTATGAACCATAAACCAGGTCAACACATCTGAAATGTGACAGTTAAACAGCAAACTCCACCACAGAATTCTGGCCTTATTTCCATCCATCCATCCATCCATCCATTTTCTTCCGCTTATCCGGGGCCGGGTCGCGGGGGCAACAGTCTAAGCAGGGATGCCCAGACCTCCTTCACCCCGGACACTTCCTCCAGCTCCTCCGGGGGGACCCCAAGGTGTTCCCAGGCCAGCTGGGACACATAGTCCCGCCAGCGCGTCCTGGGTCTTCCCCGGGGCCTCCTCCCGGTGGGACATGCCCGGAACACCTCCCGAGGGAGGCGTCCAGGAGGCATCCGAAACAGATGCCCGAGCCACCTCAGCTGGCTCCTCTCGACGTGGAGAAGCAGAGGCTCTACTCCGAGCTCCTCCTGCGTGACTGAGCTCCTCACCCTATCTCTAAGGGAGCGCCCAGCCACTCTGCGGAGGAAACTCATTTCGGCTGCTTGTATCTGCGATCTCGTCCTTTTGGTCATTACCCAAAGCTCATGACCATAGGTGAGAGTAGAAACGTAGATTGACCGGTAAATTATTTCCAGCTCAGGTTAAACTGTAGTTGTTTATTGTCCTGCACAATCCTGTAATAACACGCTCTTATCTAATTCTTACTAAAGTCTTTATTTTATTACATGCAGGTTTTTAAATCTGTTATTGTTTGACAGTATGTCCACAATGAACAAATGAGTGATTCTGAATATTATTTTGGGTTAAGTATTTCCTCATACGTACACGCCGGTCATCCCTGTTATCAGCACATAGAATATTGTTTGTAGTAACATTGACATTGAAAATTGTCTTTCTTTTCTTTTAAATTGAAATATTTATTTTTCAAAATAAAAGGTCTGGTCTTCAAACGATAACTGTCATATCTGCTGCCCATGTTTAAGAAGAAGGAAAAATTTGAAACAAAAAATGTAGGAAGCAAAAATGACAGAAGTAGTAGCAGTAGTAGTAGTAGTAGTAGTAGTAGTATTTTGGTTGGTGATGAAATAACTAAACAGGAGGTTGGCGCCGGAGGAACGGAGGGAGCAGGATGGGGTGTGGCGGTGCAGGAGGTCAGAGAGGTATGATGGGGCCAGGTTATGGAGGGCTTTGTAGGTCATGAGGAGGACTTTGAATTGGATGCACTGAGGGATGGGGAGCCAGTGGAGATTTTGAAGGACAGGAGTGATGTGGTCTTGGGTGCTTATTTACATGCTAATCACAGAGAAATGACCTAGGCTCAGATCTGTTTAAAATGGTTCAAACTGAGAGTGGGAGTGAGTTTACAAAAGTAAAATGTTGCAGTACAATAAAAAAGAAAAACTGTTATGATGCTGTTGAAAAATACGTCATCTCCTGACCAAGACGAGCTCAAGATTGGGGGTTGGGCTCCACTGCTCCTGTTTAACCCAGAGACACTGAAGGATGGGTCAAATGCAGAGGAGTGCACCTTAACTGTTTATGCTGAAATCATATTGTTGTAATTTCATATGAAGGTATTTTACTGAATACATCTACTATATTAAATGTGCATGTAATAGTTCAGAGCAATGGGCAAACAGGTGAGCGTTCACACAGGTCTGAGTAATAATCCTGTTATTGCCCTCTGTCCCTTTAAGAACACACCCTGCTGTGATGCGTGAGAGAGAAAGTAAACCTGGTGATCTGACAGTGACTTTATTCAGAGGAAGCCCAGTGCAGAGATGGCTGAGCAGTTCGCAGCAGTGGAGGACTTCCTCACCTGTGCCGTGTGTCTGCAGACCTTTAAAGAGCCAGTGACTCTGGGCTGTAACCACAGCTTCTGCTCCGACTGTCTCCGTGAATTCTGGGACCAGAACAAAACCAAGAACTGCCCCGTCTGCAAGAGGAAGTCTTCTAAAGACATTATCTTTGTAAACTTTGCCTTAAAGGAGCTGTGTATCGCGTTCACTGAGAAACAGAAGTTAGAGGACAGAGCTGCAGTCTGCAAGTCTCACCCAGAGGTGCCTCCACTGTTCTGCACAGACGAGGCCCGACTCCTGTGTCCTGTATGTGAGTTCTCTGAGCACAGAGAGCACACAGTGGTGCATCTGGAGCAGGTAGAGAGGGACCTGAGGGCCAGGATCCAGTCTCAGGTGGAGGATCTGAAGAGGTACAGAGCAGAGGCCCAGACTGTGGAGCAGAGCTTCAGAGAGACAGAGCAGCACGCGCACAGACAGGCTGAGCTCTGTGAGAAGAATATCAGAGCAGAGTTTGAACGGTTACACAGGTTCCTCAAGGAGGAGGAGAAGCTCCAGCTCTCCACGCTCAGGGAAGAGCAGAGCAGACAAGCCCAGAGCATGGCCTCTCAGCTGGGCCGGGTCACGGAGAGAGTGGCTTTTCTGG
>JAVJIX010000273.1:592500-620000 GCA_036785185.1 Paratrypauchen microcephalus
CTGCTTTAGTCCTGGTTCGGTCCTGCTTTAGTCCTGGTTCAGTCCTGGTTTAGTCCTGGTTCAGTCTGGGTTTAGTCCTGGTTCAGTTCTGGTTCAGTCCTGGTTCAGCCTGGGTTTAGTCCTGGTTCAGTCCTGCTTTAGTCCTGGTTCAGCCCTGCTTTAGTCCTGGTTCAGCCCTGCTTTAGTCCTGCTTTAGTCCTGGTTCAGCCCTGCTTTAGTCCTGCTTTAATCCTGGTTCAGTCCTGCTTTAGTCCTGGTTTAGTCCTGGTTTAGTTCCTACCTGCCTCATCTCTTTGTAGTTGTGGTGTTTAAAGTCCAGCTTGTCTGTGGTGATGACTTCGTTCCTTCGGTGGTAATAATTATTGGGATCTGTGGTCACAAAACAAACAAGAATATAATACAAGTGAGGATGGGAGGGCATCTGACACACAGCGAAGGTGGGAGGGCATCTGACACATGGTTCAGTCCTGGCTCAGTACTAGGTTAGACCAGCGTTAGATCTGGTTTAGTCCCTAGTTTAGAGCATTTCCTGTGCAGTCATCAGTATAGTTGATTTAGACCACTTTTAGTCTTATTTTAGTCCTGGTTTAATCTTGGTAGAGTCCTGGTTTAGTCCTAGTTTAGTCCTGGTTTAGTCCTAGTTTAGTCCTGGTTTGACCTTGGTTTAGTCCTGGTTTAGTCCCAGTTTAGTACTGCTCTTGCGGGGTGTTCCTAGTGTGGTTTGGCCTGTATCTATCATCGATTTCTGGACCTGGTTTAGTCCCATTTCGGATCTGGTTTAATTGGGAGGGCATCTGGCACACTTGCCTGGCAGAGGGCACCCCAGCACCTCAGCCCGCAGACAGACCCCGCCCTTGCGGTACCAGGCCTGGGGGTTGATCCGGAGGTACCGAGCCACGACGGGACTCGGAAACAGGTTCTGGATCGGGATCTCCTTCTCCCAGTTTCCCTTAAAAATCTACTGACACAAATACAAAACTGTTATTTTTATTATTTACTATTTCTTACATGTACCTATCCGCTTTAGTCCTGGTCTAGTCCCGGTTTAGTCCTGGTCTAGTCCCGGTTTAGTCCTGGTCTAGTCCCTGTTTAGTCCTGGTTTAGTCCTGGTCTAGTCCTGGTTTAGTCCTGGTCTAGTCCTGGTTTAGTCCTGGTCTAGTCCTGGTTTAATCCTGGTTTAGTCCTGGTCTAGTCCTGTTTTAGTCCCAGTTTAGTCCTGGTCTAGTCCTGGTTTAGTCTTGGTTTAGTCCTGGTCTAGTCCTGTTTTAATCCCAGTTTAGTCCTGGTCTAGTCCCGGTTTAGTCTTGGTCTAGTCCCTGTTTAGACCTGGTTTAGTCCTGGTTTAGTCCTGGTCTAGTCCTGGTTTAGTCCTGGTCTAGTCCTGGTTTAGTCCTGGTTTAGTTATACATCAGACAGGACAATAAGTGGAAATGCAATCCACAGAAAAGTTCCACAGTGCACCTTTAATTGTTCATATTGTTTTATATATTAGAGTAATGCATTATTATTTTTCCATTACATTTATTTATATATTTTTGTACATTTTTTAAATCTGAGATATATATTTTTTAAATCCTGCTCATAACTGCTCTTGGGCCGATGGGACAAACAGCTGCTGTGGTGCTCCTCTGGTATCTCCATGTTTATTTTGGGATTTCAAAAGTCTGAGATGAGTTCTGCATCTGCTCCTGTGGGTTTAAAGGGCCCATATTACACCATTATGTCGTTTCCTCATCACAAACACACCTGGAGTTGTGTTTTATTTCATTCACACATGTTTAACGCACAAACCCTGCAGATTTACGCTGAGGTCTTCCCTCAAACTGTCCTGGTTTAGTCATGATATAGTTCTCTTTTAACGCTGATTTAGTCCTGGCCTAGTCCTTATTTAGTCCTGATTTAGTCCTGGCCTAGTCCTTATTTAGTCCTGATTTAGCCCTGGTCTAGTCCCAGTTTAGCCCTGGTTTAGCCCCAATTTATTCCTGGTTTATTTCTGGTTTAGTCCTGATTTACTTCTGGTCTAGTCCTGGTTTTATCCTAATTCAGTCCTCTTTTAGTTCTGGTTTAGTCCTGATTTAGTTCTCGTCTAGTCCTGGTTTAATCCTGATTCAGTCCTCTTTTAGTTCTGGTTTAGTCTTGGATTAGTCCTGGCCTAGTTCTGGTTTAGTCATGGTTTAGTCCTCTTTTAGTCCTAGTTTAGTCTCGATTTAATCCTGGTTTACTCCTGGTCAAGTCCCAGTTTAGTCCCGGTTTAGTCCTGGTCTAGTCCCAGTTTAGTCCTGGTTTAGCCCTAATTTAGTCCTGGTTTAGTTCTGGTGTAGTCCTGGTTTAATCCTGATTCAATTCTCTTTTAGTCCTGGTTTAGTCCTAGTTTAGTCCCGATTTAGTCCTGGTCTGGTCCTGGCTTAGGCCTGGCTTAGTCCTGGTTCAGTCCCGGTTTAGTATACCATACTTTCCTTTTCGCTAAACTCACCAGATCCTTGGAGCCGTTCTTCAGCGTCGTCCACGAATGGCTATCGTTACTGACCATGACTTTATATGACGTCACCCAGTCGCTCCTGTGAAGAGAGCTACATTAGAAACTGCTGTTTAACAAAATAATAAAGAAGAGTCAAGGAAAAGCCCACAGGAATACAGTTATAAAGGAGCCACAGGGTTAAAGCTTAAGGAAACTCATTTAAACTCTGGTATTTAAGCTTCAAACTTTATCGTAGAGGTTATAATTTAAACTGAGCTGGAGGACAGGTCAGAAATCTACGGTGGAATTTGATGTTTAAAGGTCCTACGCAAAACTGACTCTTGTGAAGTTTAACACGGCTTAAACTTCAGTTTTGCGTAGGACCTTTAAACATCAAATTCCACCGTAGATTTCTAAAAGTGGACTTCATTTCCACTGAGCTTTAAGTCATGTTTTAATATTGTTTCCTCCTCAAAAACAGACCTGGAGTTGTGTTTTGTTTCATTCACACGTTTGAGTAACTCTTTATTATTAATCTGTTTACATCTACAAACCTCAAAACGCTCTGTTCCACCTTGTGATGTCTTGAAGTGGTAGTATGCAAGTTAACAGCTCCTTTTACCTTTAGTTCAGTACAGATTGGAAATTCTAGGGCTGAAATAATTCAAATGATTCTAGTGAAGGTGTGTGGAGTTTAAAAACACAGTGGAGCACTTCCTGTATCACCCCATGACATCACAAGGTGGAAGAGAGCGTTTTCACACAAACCCTGCATATTTAGGCTGAGTATTCTTTCAACATTATAATCAGAAAATAGCCTAATATGGGCTTTTTAATACTTGTAATAATGTCTTATATTGAGCTTTTCCAGACAGTGTGTGGGTGATGTGTCTTGCCCTGGCTCGCAGCTCCACAGATCTGACAGATAAGGCTTTGAGGAGGTTTGGTCATCCCACTGTGGATTATAAGCCGTGTCTCAATTCTCAGTGTGCACAGTTCGGAGTGTGGTTTTAAGGGCATGTACAGTATGTCACTTCCGGTGCGATGACTGCTGTCCCATTTTGTTTTTGTCCCATGTGCAGTTAACATGCAGTCTCAAGACCGCAGTTGTTTCCATGGAAATCGGGGCGTGGACCAACTGCGTGAAAAAGCACACTTCGCGCAGTCATATATCCCAGCATGCACCGCGCGCTACTTCTCCTATGGGAGAAAATGGAGTCGGCGGCTGCATTCGGTAGTTGCGAGACCTGTCGCATTTCGCTGATACCCATGCGGTCCACGGACTGCACTCAGGAGTGCAGTCTGAGAACCCTTAAAACCACTCTCCGAACTGTGCACACTGAGAATTGAGACATGGCTATAGTGATCAGTTACTCCCATTGCGACCTCTCCTGGTGAGTCTGAACCCCACAGCGCCCTCTCCTGGTGAGTCTGAACCCCAGCGCCCTCTCCTGGTGAGTCTGAACCCCAGCGCCCTCTCCTGGTGAGTCTGAACCCCACACCCCCTCCTGGTGAGTCTGAACCACAGCGCCCTCTCCTTGTGAGTCTGAACCCCACACCCCCTCCTGGTGAATCTGAACCACAGCGCCCTCTCCTGGTGAGTCTGAACCCCACACCCCACACACCCTCCTGGTGAGTCTGAGCCACAGCGCCCTCTCCTGGTGAGTCTGAGCCACAGCGCCCTCTCCTGGTGAGTCTGAACCACAGCGCCCTCTCCTGGTGAGTCTGAACCACAGCGCCCTCTCCTGGTGAGTCTGAACCACAGCGCCCTCTCCTGGTGAGTCTGAACCACGTGCCCCCTCCTGGTGAGTCTGAACCACGCACCCTCTCCTGGTGAGTCTGAACCACAGCGCCCTCTGGTCACAGGGACAGATGGACAAACTGCACGAGCGCCACACATCAAACACTGGAGATTAAACCTATTTATACATCAATACTGACCTGGATTTGGTTTCAGTTAGGGCATCTGACACACAGGGATAAAAGAGGATGGGAGGGCATCTAACACAATTTCAATGCTCAATTTCAGTATAACGTTAACATATCTACAAGTTTTTCAATGTCATTTTTACACCTCACTCTTTTTGTTATTTGTTAAATTAAATTAAATGGGATTAAAACACATTTCTTTGCACAAATATTACAGTCTCACACAAGTACCACCAAAGATCTAAACCAGGTCTAGATCAGGACTATAGCAGGTCTAATTTGGGGCTAAACCAGGTCTAGAAGTGGACTACATCATTTCCACTGAGCTTGAAGTCTTGTTCTAATGTTGTTTCCTCCTCAAAAACAGACCTGGAGTTGTGTTTTGTTTCATTCACATGTTTGATTCACTATTTATTATTCGTCTGTTTACATCTCCAGAGCTCAAAACGCTCTGTTCCACCTTGTGATGTCATGAAGTGGTAGTTTTCAATTGAACAGCTCCTTTTACCTGTAGTTCAGTGGAGATTGGTAATTCCAGGGCTGAAATGATCCAAATGATTCTGGTGAAGGTGTGTGCAGTTTAAAAACACAGCGGAGCATTTCATGTATTACCACGTCATCACAAGGTGGAACAAAGTGTTTTCTTACCAGGACTAGGCCTGGACTAAACCAGGACTAAAAGAGAACTACGTATATCCGGACCAAACCAAGGCTGCGTCCCATTACTCGGTCTTACCCCTTCCCCTTTATCTACGTCTTCGTCTTGCCCCTCGATACCGAGCTGAGAGGGCTCGGGGTACGAATGTTCCCCTAAGAAACGGGACACCACTCAATTACCGTTTGCGTCATCGTCCCTTGCCTCTACCTGAGCTGCTACGTCTACAGAGGCGACGACAACTGACGTAAACAAACGTAAACAAATGTCAAGGATTATCGGGTACCTCAGCTCGACAAAAAAACTAGCTTGTTTATACATGAAAGTTCGATGAAAACGATAACGGCGGCTAAACAGACATCAATACGATTAAAAACCACAGCAACAGTTTACTAAAAGTAAGTAGAACATAAATGTCATCATTGTAAACCTGCTTAATCGATAATTACAACTGCTGAAAATACATTTATGAGACTCCTTGGCTGGTCGATGTGACACTGCCATCCTGATCCCAAAAGTCCTGGTTTAGTTCTGGTTTAGTGCTCCTTATGTTCTTGTTTAGTCCTGGTTTAGTCCTCATTATGTCCTGGTTTAGTCCTGGTTTAGTCCTCATTTTGTTCTGGTTTAGTCCTGGTTTAGTTTTGGTTTAGTGCTCCTTATGTTCTTGTTTAGTCCTGGATTTGTTCTGGTTTAGTCTTGGTTTAGACCTCATTATGTCCTGATTTAGTTCAGGTTTAGTCCTTGTTATGTCCTAGTTTAGTTCAGGTTTTGTTCTCATTATATCCTGGTTTAGTCCTGGTTTAGTCCTGGTTTAGTCCTGGTTTTGTCCTGGTTTAGTCCTCATTATGTTCTGGTTTAGTCCTGGTTTTGTCCTGGTTTTGTTCTGGTTTAGTCCTGGTTTAGATCTGGTTTTGTCAAAGTATCTCCAGCTAAATCCTGGTTCAATTATAGTTAATCGCGGTTTAGTCCTCGTTGTCCTGATCCCAAAACCTGCCTGAGCTTGTAGGCGTACCCCTTCGTTTCAAGTCTGGTCGAGAACTTACTTCGTTTCAAGGGGTATGTAGCCCGAGGTCATGGCCCTGGCCCTTGATCAAAATTAGAATCGGGACATCCCTTGCACACATGAACATGCAAAACCTAGGGGTAAGACGAAGGGGTAAGACAGAGTAATGGGACGCAGCCCAAGACTAGACCAGAACTAAATCAGGACTAAACCAAGACTAAAGTGGATAAGTACATGTAAGAAATAGTAAATAATAAAAATAACAGTCTTGTGTTTGTGTCAGTAGATTTTTAAGGGAAACTGGGAGAAGAAAATAGGGGCCCTTTAAGTCGTTCTTTTGTTGTTCTTTTGTTTCTTTGTTTGCTTCTCCATCTGTTTGTATGTCCGTCTGTCTGTTTGCTTGTTCGTCTGTTTGTTTGTTTATTCGTCTGTTTGTTTGTGTGTTTGTCCGTCTGTTTGTTTGTTTGTCTGTTTGTTCGTCTGTTTGTTTCAGTCTGTCTGTTTGTCGGTCTGTTTGTTTGTTCGTCTTTTTTTTTTTTCCCTCCTCTGGCAGCATGGTGGCTGAGTGGCTAGCACTCATGCTTCACAGCAAGAAGGTTCGGGTCGCCCGGGCCTTTCTGTGTGGAGTTTGCATGTTCTCCCCGTGTCTGGGTGGGTTTCCTCTGGGCACTCCGGTTTCCCCCACCAACCCAAACATGCTCCAGGTAAAATCCTCCATCTGAGGTCCTGACCAAGACTAAATAACAAAATCATGGGGATGGTCCCCGGGTCAAATGTAAAAACAACTTCTCCTGTGTGAGATCAATAAAAGTCAATCTTCTAATCCTTAACCACTGTAAGGCGCTTTGTGTTACATTTTTGTATGAAAAGTGCTTTATAAATATTGTTTGATTGATTGATTGATAACACAATACGTTCTTTTTGAATCCTGCACTTGACAAATAACCCAAAGTATAACCCAAAAACAAAAAAAAAACTAAACTAAAACGAAAGCTATCAGAGCCACTCTAAAAATGAATTAAAACTAACTGAATTAGAGGAAAAAAAGTCAAAACTAACTAAAAGTAAAGTATAATGAAAAATCTAAAACTATTACCCCTTGAGAAACACTCTTATATAATTCTGGGGGTGAGAGAGTTTCCAGAGGATCATTTATGAGAGAATCTGTCTGAGGTTTGTGCTGTAAGGGTCTGAACTCAAGAGACTGTGAGAAAACTACCAATTAAGAACTACAGAGGCCTGTTAGTGTCAAAAAGAACGAAGAGGAAGAGAGGGAGAGAGAGAAAAGGAGGAGGAGGAGAGGGGAAAAGAGACAGACAGAGAGAGAGACTTGCAAGTGTCAAAAAAGAACAGGAAGATATATGGAGAAGAAGCGAGAGAGGTATGATAGTGACGAAAAGGAAGAGAGGGAGAGAGAGTAGAGGTGGAAGAGGGGGGGAGAAAGGTCTGTGAGTGTCAAAAAGAAAGAGGGGAAAGAGAGGGAGGAGAGTGGGAGGAGATGGGAAACGAGAGACACAGAGAGAAAGGCCTGCTAGTGTCCAAAGGGAACGGGAAAAGAGAGAGAGAGAGGAGGAGGAGAGAGAGAGAGGCCTGCAAGCAATGTTCCCCCTAATTTTTAATGTGTCTGAGCAAACACACTAACTCCCTGAGCGTTCCTTGGACCCCTGTGAGCGACATCCGACATGCACACTGTGGCCACACCAGTATCACACCTGAGATCATCACAAGTTACAGCTTATTCATCAAATTACTGCAGTTATTTGCGTTAGATTACTTTTAATTTAACTGATTTTTTTTGGTCCACTTAGAATGACAAAGAGAAAAATCTGTTCATGAGCTTTGTATATGTTGTATGTCAGTGTGAGGGTCCTGCTGTGGTCAGTGAAACATTGAACAGTACAATATTTTGAAAAATAACCTCAAATAATTAAAATAACTTCAAATAAAAAAACTGCCCATAAATGAGCAGTGTATAAATCTGTAAAATTACATTAAGAGATTTTTTTAGCTTGATAAATATAGCCTGCATATAGCTGCAGATTTTTTTTTTATGGATTGTAGGACCTATAGGCCATAAGATGGGTAATCTTTCCCAAAATAATGATCACCAAAATAAGTATAAATTATTATCACTTTATATCTTGTTTTTTAATTATTAGCCTATTTCAGTAATTTTGCATGAGTGACAGCGCTCTGTGGTATAATGCTCTGGGGAGAGGATTCACACTTTGAGAAAGTCCCATCTTTTTGGCTCACAAAAAACTATGAAAACAAAGTAAACAGGGGAAGATTACATTATGGCTCTACCTGTCTCCTCTTCCTGTGTTCTTCCCTCCATGATCTGCCGCTCTGACAGCGGAGATGTGCAACTACAACTACTGAAGGAAGCTAGAGAAACGCGGTCGAAATGTGTCTGTAGTTGGCTTCTCCCTGACGCATGTCACATTCACATGTGCATCTATCAGATTGGTCGTTTCGTGTGTCTAACCAGCGCTTTGTTTGTCAGTTGAGGTTAGATTTTATTTTATGCGCTGCACACACCTAGAGGGAGCACTGGTTAGCATTAGCGTATCTTAACTCCGCTGCACTGTTATTACTGTTATAACATGTATGGGCAGGGCACGTACACAAGTACTGTCAATGCCATGATTGGCTGCGTAGCGTAAGTGAATCGTATTGTATGATTGGCTGGGCACCTGTCACTCACTGAGTTACACAGTAAAATGATACAGAAAAAAATATAGATCTAATTCATTTACAGTGCGCTGCATAAGGTTTTCTTGTGCGCTGAGAATGTGCGAGCAGTGCGCAATTGCGCAGCTTAGAGGGAACACTGCCTCCAAGTGTCAAAAAGAAGGAAGAGGGAGAAAAAGGAGGAAAGAAAGAGAGAGAGAGAGAGGCATGCAGGAAGAGCGAGAGGCATTAGAAGAGAAGAGGGAGGACAAAGAGAGGAAGAGGGGCTTACAAGTGTCAAGAGAGAGATAGAGAGAAAGAGAGAGAGAAGAAACAGAGAGTGAAAGAGACAGAGACAGAGAGAAGAAACAGAGAGTGAAAGAGACAGAGACAGAGAGAGAGAGAAGAAACAGAGAGTGAAAGAGACAGAGAGAGAGAGAGAAGAGAGAGACAAAGAGACTCAGAGAGTGAAAGATTGAGAGACAAATAGAAAGAGAAAGTGAAGCAAGAGAAAGTGAAGTGAGAGAAATAGACAAAAGAGAGACAGAGAGAAAAATAACTGAGAGAAAGAGAGACAAAGAGAAAGGGACAAATAGACACTCAGAGAGATTGAAAGAGAGAGACACACACAGAGAGAGAGAAAGTGTAGTAAGACAAAGAGAGACAAAGAGAGAGACAGAGAAAAAGTGTAGTGAGACAGAGAAAGAGACAAAGCGAGAGACAGAGAGAAAGTATAGTGAAACAGAGACAAAGAGAGAGACAGAGAGAAAGTGTAGTGAAACAGAGAGACAAAGAGAGAGACAGAGAGAAAGTGTAGTGAGACAGAGACAAAGAGAGAGACAGAGAGAGGGACAGAGAGAAAGTGTAGTGAGACAAAGAGAGACAAAGAGAGAGACAGAGAGAACGTGTAGTGAGACAAAGAGAGAGACAAAGAGAGAAACAGAGAGAAAGTGTAGTGAAACAGAGAGACAAAGAGAGAGACAGAGAGAGAGAAAATGCAGTGAGACAAAGAGGGAGACAGAGAGAGGGACAGAGAGAAAGTGTAGTGAGACAAAGAGAGACAAAGAGAGAGACAGAGAGAATGTGTAGTGAGACAGAGAGACAAAGAGAGAGACAAAGAGAGAGAGACAGAGAGAAAGTGTAGTGAGACAGAGAGACAAAGAGAGAGACAAAGAGAGAGACAGAGAGAAAGTGTAGGGAGACAAAGAGAGAGACAAAGAGAGAGACAGAGAGAAAGTGTAGTGAAACACAGACAAAGAGAGAGACAGAGAGAGGGACAGAGAGAAAGTGTAGTGAGACAAAGAGAGAGACAGAGAGAAAGTGTAGTGAGACAGAGACAAAGAGAGAGACAGAGAGAGGGACAGAGAGAAAGTGTAGTGAGACAGAGAGAGACAAAAAGAGACAAAGAGAGACAGAGAGAAAGTGTAGTGAGACAAAGAGAGAGACAAAGAGAGAAACAGAGAGAAAGTGTAGTGAAACAGAGAGACAAAGAGAGAGAGAGAGAGAGAGAAAATGCAGTGAGACAAAGAGGGAGACAGAGAGAAAACGCAGTGAGACAGAGAGAGGGACAGACAGAAAGTGTAGTGAGACAAAGAGAGACAAAGAGAGAGACAGAGAGAAAGTGTAGTGAGACAGAGAGACAAAGAGAGAGACAGAGAGAAAGTGTAGTGAGACAAAGAGAGACAAAGAGAGAGACAGAGAGAACGTGTAGTGAGACAGAGAGACAAAGAGAGAGACAAAGAGAGAGACAGAGATAAAGTGTAGTGAGACAGAGAGACAAAGAGAGAGACAAAGAGAGAGACAGAGAGAAAGTGTACGGAGACAAAGAGAGAGACAAAGAGAGAGACAGAGAGAAAGTGTAGTGAAACAGAGAGACAAAGAGACAGACAGAGAGACAGTGTTTTCACATTTAAACGTGTCAGGTTCCTGTTGTACACACTGGAGGTACTCACGCCCACAGAGAGCTGCGCCCTTGGGTGATGACTCCGGTGAAGCGGGTGAGTCTGCGGGCGTCCACCTCCAACCACTGCAGCGCGTCAGCTCTGCCCGCGCACCAGGCGCCATCGTACAGGTCGTCCTCATACAGACCGCTCTGCAACACAGAGGTCAGAGGTCACAGGTCGTCCTCATACAGACCGCTCTGCAACACAGAGGTCTGTTTTAGTCCTGTTTTACCCCTGTTTTAGTCTTGTTTTAACCCTGTTTTAACCCTGTTTTAGTCTTGTTTTAGTTCTGTTTTAGTCCTGTTTTAACCCTGTTTTAGTCCTGTTTTAGTTCTGTTTTAGTCCTGTTTTAACCCTGTTTTAGTCCTGTTTTAGTTCTGTTTTAACCCTGTTTTAGTCCTGTTTTAACCCTGTTTTAGTCCTGTTTTAGTTCTGTTTTAGTCCTGTTTTAACCCTGTTTTAGTCCTCGTTTAGTCCTGGTTTAACCCTGTTTTAGTCCTGTTTTAACCCTGTTTTATCCCTGTTTTAGTCCTGTTTTAACCCTGTTTTAGTCCTGTTTTAACCCTGTTTTAGTCCTGTTTTAACCCTGTTTTAGTCCTGTTTTAACCCTGTTTTACTCCTGTTTTAGTCCTGTTTTAGTCCTGTTTTAACCCTGTTTTAGTCCTGATTCAGTCCTGTTTTAGTCCTGTTTTAACCCTGTTTTAGTCCTGTTTTAACCCTGTTTTAGTCCTGTTTTAACCCTGTTTTAGTCCTGATTCAGTCCTGTTTTAGTCCTGTTTTAACCCTGTTTTAGTCCTGTTTTAACCCTGTTTTAGTCCTGTTTTAACCCTGTTTTAGTCCTGATTCAGTCCTGTTTTAGTCCTGTTTTAGTCCTGTTTTAACCCTGTTTTAGTCCTGTTTTAACCCTGTTTCAGTCCTGTTTTAACCCTGTTTTAGTCCTGTTTTAACCCTGTTTTAGTCCTGATTCAGTCCTGTTTTAGTCCTGTTTTAACCCTGTTTCAGGCCCTGTCCCCACGACGTTTTTTGGTGGAAACGGGGAAGTTTGTGTTCGTTTGGGCCTGTTGTCCACACGGCGCCGGTGTTTTTGGGGGGTGAGAACGGTGTTTTTCAAAAACGGGTTCCAGAGTGGAGAAGTCGGAGAACGCCGGGGGTCGCGTTGCCGTGTGGGCGCCGAAAAATGCGACTGTTGGGAAAATGATGACGTCGCGCTGCCGTAATCATCACGTGACCGGTGACCAGAAGGTAACCCTGCGCCTTCCGCAACTACCAGATAACAACAACCATGGCGGACAATGGACATGAGTATATTTTACAGACATTTGGAAGTTTATTTGTACTGCTGCATCAAACCCTGTTTATCTGCAATGCAGTGCGACAACAGCGGAGATACATGCACAATTACGCACGTCAGACAGACCAGCCTTCCGCTGGTAACGACCAGATAACAACAACCATGGCGGACAATGGAGTTGAGTTTGTTATGCGAACATTTCTAAGTTTATTTACGCACAATTACATGCACAATTACATGCACAATTTATGCACAATTACACACGTTGTGGCCTGGCAGTACGCACGACACACAAGTGTTTGCCAATTCAATGCTAAACACGTATTTTAAAACTGGAAAAATCCCGTCAATGAAAAGGCAGATAGTGGACAATGAGGAGCCCATACCAATTTGAGTGTGTTGTGTGCTGTAAATAAAGAAAAAGAGCAACCATTTCTTGTCTTTTTTATTGAATGAAAATTTACCTTTTACAAACAGGCACATGCAGTATCACACAAAAATATATAGCTGCCCGTTGGTGATGGTCCCCGGTTGTATATTCTCGCCAAAAAGCCAACATAATGTCTGAGTATGTTTAACATTCCCGTAGTAAGATCCAAACAAGCATTTTGCCTAAATAACACGACCAAGGTTAACAAGAGTTCTACTTGTTAATGTCTATCTAATAAAACGATAGCAAGTAATACTAACTATTGATTTATAGGCAAAAACTCTGCTCACGCAGCGCAAATCTTCATTCTGTGGCGTCTGTCTATGTTAGGGGCGGTCAGCATTTTCACATTACCGGAGTGAGTCCCTGCTACTTTGGTGGAGCAGGGGGACAAAATAAATTCGCTTTTGTTGACGGTCCCTAAAGTACACGTGTTTGCTTGTTTACGAAAGAGAAGGACTTTATGCGCATGTGCTCTTTGTAGTCTTGCGTGAAAAGTCCCTCAGTCGTCCAGGTAGAATCCATGATAAAAGGAGAAGTTCAATTTGTCAACTGGACAAAGTTTGTTTGGTTGAAACCAAACAAACAATCCAAACAAACAAACTTTGTCCAGTTGACAAATTGAACTTCTCCTTTTATCTTTGTAGTCTTGCGTTTGCGGCGGCTTTGGCTCTTTCCGGTTTACAGCGCCACTTATCGGTGTGACATATGTACTACATCGTTTTCACTCAGCGCTCCACGCTCATCTTGACGCAAATATTTTCTGATCCAACACGTGTGTGGACGAGACTTTTTTTCACCCCGGCTAAAAAAAAAAAAACAGGAACATTGTCGTGGGGACAGGGCCTCAGGCCTGGTTCAGTCCTGTTTTAACCATGTTTTAACCCTGTTTTAGTCCTGTTTTAGTCCTGTTTTAACCCTGTTTTAGTCCTGTTTTAACCTTGTTTTAGTCCTGTTTTAAGCCTGTTTTAGTCCTGTTTTAACCCTGTTTTAGTCCTGGTTCAGTCCTGTTTTAAGCCTGTTTTAGTCCTGTTTTAACCCTGTTTTAGTCCTGGTTCAGTCCTGGTTCAGCCCTGTTTTAGTCCTGTTTTAGTCCAGGTTAAGTCCTGTTTTAGTCCTGGTTCAGTCCTGTTTTAGTCCTGGTTCAGTCCTGTTTTATTCCTGTTTTAGTCCTGGTTCAGTCCTGTTTTAGTTCTGTTTAAGCCCTGTTTTGATCCTGTTTAGTCCTGGTTCAGTCCTGTTTTAGTTCTGGTTCACTTCTGCTTCAGTCATGTTTTAGTCGTGTTTAAGTCGTAGTTTAGTTCTGGTTTGGTCCTGATTGCTGTGGTTCTGTTTTAGTCTTGTTTTGATCCTGGTTTGGTCCTTTTTCAGTCCTGTTTTAGTCCTGGTTCAATCCTGTTTTAGTCCTGTGTGAGTTTGGACATAGGTGGTAGGTGAAAACTGACATTTTCTGAGCTCTAAAGCCTCAAACGCAGGACAATTCAGGATTAATCAAATGTGTGAATCAAATAATAGGCTCTCTTTAATGCCTTTCTGTGGAACAAAGCAATCATCTCCATGGAGACGAGCAGGTGACAGACTCTTCATCAGAAAAGTTACAGATTGCGGCGTCCACGTGTAGAGGACATGCCGCCCCTGTCAGGCCACACAGCCCCGGGCCAGAGCTCATTCTGTGGCTCTGAGCTGGACTCAAGCTCACGCTGACGTTTTCCATTAAAACAGATTGAAAGGTCAAGATCTCCCGTCTAACACTGCAGAGAGAAAGAAAGAAAGAGAGAGAGAGAGAGAGAGAGAGAGAGAGAGAGAGAGAGAGAGAGAGAGAGAGAGAGAAATGAAAGGGGGGGCAGAGAGAGAGAGACAGAAATAGAAAGAAAGAAAAAGAAAAGAGGGGGAGGGAGAAAAGAAAGAAAGGAAGGAAAAACAAGCAGGTGACAGGAGGAGGGGAGGGCAGAGAGAGAGAGAGAGAAAGAAAGAAAAAGAAAGAAAGAAAGGAAAGAGAGGGAGGGTCCTGCTTTAGTTCTGGTTTAGTCCTGTTTTAGTCTTGTTTTAGTCCTGTCTTAATCCTGTTTTAGTCTTTGTTCAGCCCTGTTTTAGTCCTGGTTTAGTCCTGTTTTAGTCTTGTTTTAGTCCTGTCTTAATCCTGTTTTAGTCTTTGTTCAGCCCTGTTTTAGTTCTGTTTTAGTCCTGGTTTAGTCTTATTTTAGTCTTTGTTCAGCCCTGTTTTAGTCTTGTTTTCGTCCTAGTTTAGTCTTCGTTCAGTCCTGTTTTAGTCCTGGTTTAGTCCTAGTTTAGTCTTTGTTCAGCCCTGTTTCAGTTCTGTTTTAGACCTGGTTTAGTCTTTATTCAGTCCTGTTTTAGTCCTTTTAATCTTTATTCAGTCCTGTTTTAGTCCTGTGTTAGTCTTTATTCAGTCCTGTTTTAGTCCTGGTTTAGTCATAGTTTAGTCTTTGTTCAGCCCTGTTGTTTTAGACCTGGTTTAGTCTTTATTCTGCCCTGTTTTAGTCTTTGTTCTGCCCTGTTTTAGTCTTGTTTTAGTCCATGTTTTAGTCTTTGTTCTGCCTGTTTTAATCTTGTTTTAGTCCTGGTTTAGTCCTAATTTAGTCTTTGTACAGCCCTGTTTTACTCCTGGTTTAGTCTTTATTCAGTCCTGTTTTAGTCCTGGCTTAGTTTTGGTTTAGTCTGTGGAAAAAATTATATAGATCTTAAATAAAAACTAATGAATCCATTTGTGAAGCCCGACAAGTTTTTGGAATACAGACAAAGGTTTATTCTTGTTACAGAGACAACCTCTGCTGAGTCTCCTCTTCTCTCCATCTGCCCCAGAGCGTCTGAGCTCTGAGTATTTAGTGTTAATGATGTAAAAATCACATTCATCTACACAGACAGAAAGAAGAGAAAACGTTCCACAATATACATTTCCATCACATTTACTTTCTACTTTTACTTCACTACATTTGAGAGCAGGTATTTGTACTTTCTACTCCACTACATTTTTGAGAGTGCTGCACGGAGGTGAGAATACATAAATACAAGAATTTCTTTGCAGAATGGTGGCTATTCCTGCACAACAGGAATGTAGATTCAGATTAGTGACTGATTGCTTTTGATATTGTTGCATTCAAATATGTATTTTATTTTAGCTTTTCTGAGCCAGAGAAGGAGAGGGGGAGAGGAGGAGGGAGGAAGAGTGGGGAGATTTAGTCCTGTTTTAGTCGGTTCGGTCCTGGTTTTGTCTTGGTTCAGTTCTGTTTTAGACTTTGTTCAGTCCTGTTTTAGTCCTGTTTTAGTCTTGTTTTAGTCCTGTTTTAGTCCATGTTTTAATCTTGTTTTAGTCTTGTTTTAGTCCTGTTTTATTCTTTGTTCAGTCCTGTTTTAATCTTGTTTTAGTCTTTGTTCAGTACTGTTTTAATCTTGTTTTAGTCTTTGTTCAGTCCTGTTTTAATCTTGTTTTAGTCTTTGTTCAGTCCTGTTTTAATCTTGTTTTAGTCTTTGTTCAGCCCTGTTTTAGTCCTGTTTTAGTCTTTGTTCAGTCCAGTTTTAGTCCTGTTTTAGTCCATGTTTTAGTCCTGTTTTAGTCTTGTTTTAGTCCTGTTTTAGTCTTTGTTCAGTCCTGTTTTAATCTTGTTTTAGTCTTTGTTCAGTCCTGTTTTAATCGTGTTTTAGTCTTTGTTCAGTCCTGTTTTAATCTTGTTTTTGTCTTTGTTCAGTCCTGTTTTAATCTTGTTTTAGTCTTTGTTCAATCCTGTTTTAGTCCTGTTTTAGTCTTTGTTCAGTCCTGTTTTAATATTGTTTTAGTCTTTGTTCAATCCTGTTTTAGTCCATGTTTTAGTCCTGTTCAATCCTGTTTTAATCTTGTTTTAGTCTTTGTTCAGTCCTGTTTTAGTCCTGTTTTAGTCTTTGTTCAGTCCTGTTTTAATATTGTTTTAGTCTTTGTTCAATCCTGTTTTAGTCCATGTTTTAGTCCTGTTCAATCCTGTTTTAATCTTGTTTTAGTCTTTGTTCAGTCCTGTTTTAATCTTGTTTTAGTCTTTGTTCAATCCTGTTTTAGTCCTGTTTTAGTCTTTGTTCAGTCCTGTTTTAATCTTGTTTTAGTCTTTGTTCAATCCTGTTTTAGTCCTGTTTTAGTCTTTGTTCAATCCTGTTTTAATCTTGTTTTAGTCTTTGTCCAGCCCTGTTTTAGTCTTTGTTCAATCCTGTTTTAATCTTGTTTTAGTCTTTGTTCAGTCCTGTTTTAGTCCCGTTTTAGTATTTGTTCAGTCCTGTTTTAATCTTGTTTTACTCTATGTTCAGTCCTGTTTTAGTCTTTGTCCAGTCCTGTTTTAGTCTTTGTCCAGTCCTGTTTTAGTCTTTGTTCAGTCCTGTTTTAATCTTGTTTTAGTCTTTGTTCAGTCCTGTTTTAATCTTGTTTTAGTCTTTGTTCAGTCCTGTTTTAATCTTGTTTTAGTCCTGGTTTAGTCCCGTTTTAGTCTTTGTTCAGCCCTGTTTTAGTTCTGTTTTAGTCTACATATATGTATTTTATTTAGAGAAACCCTTCGCCCCAGCCAGGACCCTCTTGTGAATCCCTGCCATCAACCCCTAAAAGGAGTAGGCGGTCCATCCAGACAAGGTGAGTCTATCACCGAAAGTGGTGAGCATTACTGTTCAACAGGAATGTAGATTCAGATTGGTGACTCTGCACCAGAAAGCCTCTGCTTCAGTCCAGCAAACCCTCCTGGACTGGTCTTGGACACCACTTCCTCTTGGACTGTTTTGCAGCTGTTTTGACTTTTTTTTTCCCCATCCTCTGTTGTGAAGACATTCATAAACAATTCAAACCTCAATGCACAGAGGAGGAAGCTTGCTGGGGTGAAGCATCAATGGGATCCATTTGACATCAAGGACTTCTACATTTTCATTCTTGTCTACACTGGCCTCTGCAGAGTTCATAAACAGCCTGATTACTGGAAGAAAGACTTCCCCTATAGTCACCCTTTTCCTGCAACACATCGCCCCAGGCCAGATTTGAGGCAATTTTGTGGTCTCTTCATCTCAGTGACACTAAAAGAATGACGCTAAAGATAAAGAAAATGACCACAAGAGAGGCACCCCAGGTAACGATAGGCTTTTCAAGCTAAAGCCACTGTACATTGAGATCCAGACTGCTTGCATGGCCAATTTTCAGCAGGACAAGAACATCTCCATTGACGAACAGATGGTTGCTTCAAAAGCCAGGATAGGAATGACACAATACCATAAAGACAAAACAACAAAACAAAGTGGGGTTATAAACTGTCTTTTTAGCTGACGCCACTACAGGATACACATGGAACTTTTTTATCTACTCCGGCAAAAGTGACACTCCATCTGAACGGCACAGAAACACACAAAAACATGCTCCATAGGTAAAAATCCTCCAGTTGAGGTCCTGACCAAACCTAAGCAACAAGACCATGGAGCTGGGTCCCTGGGTGCCTTCATGTGCTGCCCACTGCTCCTGAAAGGATACGTGAAATGCAGAGAAATAATTTCCCCACAGAGATAAATAAAGTATAATAATAATAATAATAATAAAAAACACGGCCTGAGCTACTCTTCCATTACTGACCTTCTCCTATTCAATCAACATGGCAGTGGCCAACTTTTACACCAGCCCTGCTTTGTTTTTGGACTTGAAAGAAAAGAATATGGGAGCATGTGGAACGGTCAGAGTGTCTGGTTTTCCCACAACAACAGTGAATGACCTACCAAAAAAAGGCAAAGAGGGGCCATGTCTGCTGGATATGCAAGAACAGCCTATTGTTTATGAAGTGGATGGGCAAGTGGGAGGTCACCATGTACTCTTTGGTGCACAAGGCTAGCAGTGGCTAAATGGTGCCCTGGAAAATAAAAACGCAGGGTGTCTGGACCACTAAGCATTTCCCTGTGCCAGATTCTGTGCTGGACTACAACAAGAACATGGGTGGAGTAGATTTATCGGATGCCCTCATTGGCTATTATACTGTCCGCCGATTAAATAAAACACTTTTCTACCACTTTCTGTATCCTGAAACTGAGAGGACACTGGCTACTGGTGTGAAGATATTATCACAGAAGAGGTTCAGAGAAGCCTTATGTGAACAGCTGATAGAGTATCCAAAGGACTCCCTTCCAGCTGTATCAGGCCCCCCTCCAGTTACCTGCACGCCCACTTATTATGCAGCGTCCACTAGAAAGTTTTGTAAAGCAGGAGGTGCTTTGAAGAAAGGGGGGAAGAGTGTAAAAACCTCAGTGCACTGTAGGAAATGTCAGGGTCCTCTGTGTTTGACCTCCCTGAAGAACTGCTTTGCAATGTGGCATGATGAAAAACAATAAATGTAGCGTTGAAGATATACAGTGTAAATAGTTTGTTACAGTATTTTTTAATTCTTTTTTTTTTTACTTGTGAGACTGTTTTTGTTTTGTTTTTTAACCTGTATTATTATTATTATTATTATTATTATTATTTTATTTATTTTACCTGTATTAGCCTCTCGATTTTTCTGTGTGAAAATGGCCCTATGTATAATGTGCCAAAATGGTTGTGTTTTGGGGCCTACTTACAAAGGTTTTCACAATGATCTCACAGTGATTAGTTGTTGTTGTTTTTTTAATCTCCATCCAAAAAAACCCAAAAAACAAACAACAATAGTGTTTTAACTTCAATTTCTCTTACCCAGTATGATTTCTTTGGAGAATTCCACAACCACAGTAATTTATACGTTTTTACCTTTTATATGACACCTTGTTTGGGCATGTAGGCCGTGTATTTGCAGTTAATACTTTAAATATTATACATTGGTAATTTCGAGAATAAAGCCCTGGGCCTAGGAGGTTAAAGTCTTAAACTTTTTTAAAAACATATTGTGCCAAGATCGTTTTGATTTATGAAAACAGAATCACCAGTGAGAGGCATCAGCTGCACCACACACCTGCACACTCACCTGTATGATAATGAAATTACAGGGGAATGGGAGGGCATCTGGCACACCAGCCTGTATATAGGAAGATCTGATAAACAGAGATATACAAGGACTAAACAAGATCTAAACCAGGACTGTCAAGTACAAAACCAGAACTAAATGGGTTCCGGATTAATCCAGGAGTGAAGGAGGACTAAAGCAGGATGGGAGGGCATCTGGCACACAGAGGAACAGGATTATGGGAGGGCATCTGGCGCACTGACCTGGATGTTGAGGCGTCCGCGGTGAGCTCCAAGGCCGTAGCGTTTGGTGGTGGAGGCGTGGAGCTGGAAGTCATGGATCTTCAGATTCTCCAGACCCATCGGAGGACACACTTAAATACATAACACTGTATTACACAGACAGTTTATTTAAATAGACGTAGCTAACCCGCTAGCCGCCACGCTCCAAACAGGAAGTGAGCATGGGGGCACTTCTGGCTCCATCGACTCTGGCTCTAATTCACTTTACATTAGAAAACCATCACGTCTTTCTGTTAACTACTACTGTGAGCCTCGACATTTTGGTCTTAAAATATTTGTATTAACTCGCTCTATGTGATCCTGGGGTTTTTATTTCACTATTTTGTTCGTAAATAAATTATTTTTCCTAATATGGCTCCAAAAACCGCCTCCAAATTTGCCCCTATAACTGCTATCCACTGTGAGGTTTGTTTGACTGGAGCTGAACTCTGTGGGTGACGTCACTCCCACTTAAGCCTCGACTTCATAAAACCTTTTCTGCAAAACTGTAACAGTTGTTTCCTCCTTAGCCACAACTGTGTTCATCATGTCCAAGGTTACACAACAGAGTTACAAATGTCGTTTAGTCCTGGTTTAGTTCTAATTCAGTCCTTGTTTAGTCCCGGTTTAGGTCTAGTTCAGTCCTTGTTTACTCCTGGTTTAGTCCTGGTTTAGCCCTTGTTTAGTCCTGGTTTAGTCCTGGTTTAGCCCTTGTTTAGTCCTGGTTTAGCCCTTGTTTAGTCCAAGTTTATCAGTTCTGGTTTAGCCCTGGTTTAGCCCTGGTTTAGCCCTTGTTTAATCCTGGTTTAGCCCTTGTTTAGCCCTTGTTTAGTCCAGGTTTATCAGTCCTGGTTTAGCCCCAGTTTAGCCCTGGTTTAGTCCTGGTTTAGCCCTGGTTTAGCCTTTGTTTAGTCCTGGTTTAGCCCTTGTTTAGCCCCTGTTTAGTCCTGGTTTAGTCCCGGTTTAGCCCTTGTTTAGTCCTGGTTTAGCCCTTGTTTAGTCCTGGTTCAGTCCTGGTTTAGCCCTTGTTTAGTCCTGGTTCAGTCGTGGTTTAGCCCTTATTTAGTCCTGGTTTAATCCTGGTTCAGCCCCGGTTTAGTCCTGGTTCAGTCCTGATTTAGGCCTTGTTTAGTCCTGGTTTAGTCCTGGTTTAGCCCTTGTTTAGTCCTGGTTTAGCCCTGGTTTAGTCCTGGTCTGCCTGTATAATGCTTTGACAGCACTCACAGGCTCATGATTAATGGCTGCATTTCACTGGAGCTTTTTAAAAACCTGTCGGTGAATTCTCAAATTCTCTCCAGCGTTTATTCAAAATGGACTCCAGGGACCACACGCGAGTCCCCATGGCAGCCCTTTCACTTAAAGATCTGTGACATTTTGGGCGGAGAGAACACAACATAAACATCTATTTAAGGAGAGAGGCAGATTTGGTTTGATTAGAAGAAAAGGGAGGGCATCTGGCTTACAAATATGGCACTAAACCTGTCTGTTTCCATGGAGACAAACGGGCAATACCAGCAGGCCGAGTTCCAAGTCTGATCTGTGGCGAGGCGAGCCCACTCACAGTAAGAATGAATGTTTTCCCAAGGTATTAACAGTGTAAACACTTGTAATGAAATGATGCAAGATACATACGTTTAATGCCATACCGTGGGACATTCCAGACAAAGCAACGACATCTCCATGGAGACATGCACGTAGCAGATCCTCCACCAGAAATGTTACTATGTTATAATGTTAACTCCTCAAAAACAGACCTGAAGTTGTGTTTCATTTACATGTTTGATTAACTCTTTATTATTAGTCTGTCTACATCTCCAAAGCTCCAAACGCTCTGTTCCACCTTGTGATGTCATGAAGTATGTCAGGACTTCTTCTAAAACAAATGCTGCGTGACTGAAAAAGCCCACATTCCTCTGATGCTAATCGCTCATTTAAAAACAGCTCATTAAAACTGAATTTGTGCATCTCATATGGAAATGTGGTTCAGAGTTCAGTGTATTAACACAATTACCTTCAAGGAATTATTTTGGAAATTTCTCACAAGAGTTTACATGTATCTGCTCCTCTGACCCTCTCCTTTGCTCCTCTTGCCATCTCCTCTCCTCTGACCATCTCCTGTGCTCCTCTGACCCTCTCCTCTGCTCCTCTGACCCTCTTGTCTTCTCTTCTGACCCTCTCTTCTGCTCCTCTGACCTTCTCCTCTGCTCCTCTGACCATCTCCTCTTCTCCTCTGACCCTCTCTTCTGCTCCTCTGACCCTCTCCTCTGCTCCTCTGACCCTCTCCTCTTCTCCTCTGACCCTCTCCTCTGCTCCTCTGACCCTCTCCTCTTCTCCTCTGACCCTCTCCTCTGACCCTCTCCTCTGCTCCTCTGACCCTCTCCTCTTCTCCTCTGACCCTCTCCTCTTCTCCTCTGACCCTCTCCTCCTCTCCTCTGACCCTCTCCTCTCCTCTGACCCTCTCCTCCTCTCCTCTGACCCTCTCCTCTTCTCCTCTGACCCTCTCCTCTGCTCCTCTGGCCCTCTCCTCTGCTCCTCTGAACTTCTCCTCTGACCCTCTCCTCTTCTCCTCTAACCCTCTCCTCTTCTCCTCCGTCCCTCTCCTCTTCTCCTCTGACCCTCTCCTCTGCTCCTCTGACTCTATCCTCTGACCCTCTCCTCTTCTCCTCTGACCCTCTCCTCTTCTCCTCTCTGCTCCTCTGACCCTCTCCCTCTTCTCCTCTGACCCTCTCTGCTCCTCTGACCCTCTCCTCTTCTCCTCTGACCCTCTCTGCTCCTCTGACCCTCTCCTCTTCTCCTCTGACCATCTCCTTTTCTCTGATCATCTCCTGTGCTCCTCTGACCATCTCCTCTGCTCCTCTGACCCTCTCCTCTTCTCCTCTGACCCTCTCCTCTGCTCCTCTGACCCTCTCCTCTTCTCCTCTGACCCTCTCTTCTGTTCGCACAATGAGATCTTGGTTTAATCAAACTCTTGTTGTGGTTTACAGTCTGTCCTGTGGGATTTGAACCATCCACCCTGATTTAGTGTCAGTGTGTTTGCTCAAAGGAACGGCGACAGAGGAGCCAAGTGGAGACAAAGGAGCCCTCAGTGACGTCTGGAAAAGGTTAAGATAAAACACTCGCTCCAGATCCGAGCCATGATCCGCACATGGGGCTCCGAGTCCGTGTGACAGGATTTTATGTTCTTCTAATTATTACTTAGATTCATCAGAAGAAGAAAAAAAAAAAAGACACCAAACATGTGCTATTTATCTGTTTGTGAAGAAAGGTTGAAAATAAAACATGGAACATTTTGGGAAGTGTTGCTAAGATGTAAACGGTTCATCTTAGTTGATCTTAGCTGAAAACAGAGCTTTATGAAGTATTTGTAGTAGTAATAGTAGCAGCAGTAGTAGTAGTAGTAGTAGTAGTAGTAGTAGTAGTAGTAGTAGTAGTAGTAGCAGCAGCAGTATTAGTAGCAATAGTAGTAGTAGTAGTAGTAGTAGTAGTAGTAGTAGCAGCAGCAGTATTAGTAGCAATAGTAGTAGTAGTAGTAGTAGTAGTAGTAGCAGTAGTATTAGTAGCAATAGTAGTAGTAGAAGTAGCAGTAGTAGTAGCAGTAGTAGTAGCAGTAGTTGTAGCAGTAGCAGCAGTAGTAGTAGTAGTAGCAGTAGTAGCAGTAGTAGTAGCAGTAGTAGTAGTAGCAGTAGTATTAGTAGCAATAGTAGTAGTAGGTAGTAGTAGAAGTAGCAGTAGTAGTAGTAGTAGCAGTAGTATTAGTAGCAATAGTAGTAGTAGTAGTAGTAGTAGAAGTAGCAGTAGTAGTAGTAGTAGTAGTAGTAGTAGTAGTAGAAGTGGCAGTAGTAGCAGTAGTATTAGTAGCAATAGTAGTAGTAGCAGTAGTAGTAGTAGCAGTAGCAGTAGTAGTAGTAGTAGTAGTAGTAGTAGTAGTAGAAGTGGCAGTAGTAGCAGTAGTATTAGTAGCAATAGTAGTAGTAGCAGTAGTAGTAGCAGTAGTAGTAGTAGTAGCAGTAGTAGTAGTAGCAGTAGTAGTAACTAGTAGTTGGGAAGTGTTGTAAGTTGTTAACGGGAATCACTATATCCATGTCATAAAATTCCATTTAAAATCCAGGGAGTATTTCCTCACATTAACACACAAAAACAGCCGGAGTTTTGTTTTGTTTCATTCACACGTGTTTAACGCACAAACTCTGCATATTCCAAAACAAAAAACACTCTGTTCCACCTTGTGATGTCATGTGGTAATACAGGAAGTGCTCCACTGTGTTTTCAAACACCATACCATTAAAACTACCTCTTCATGACATCACAAGGTGGAACAGAGCATTTTGAGCTTTGGAGATGTGGACAGACTAATAATAAAGGATTACTCAACCAAAACACAACTTGGTCTAAACCAAGACTAAACCAGGATTTCATAAACCAGGACTAAACAAGTCTAAACTAAGACTAAACCAGCTCTAAAGCAGGGCTAAACCAGGACTAATCCTGAACTAAACCAGGACTAAACAGGACTAAACCAGGGACTAAACCAGGGACTAAACCAGGATTTAATCAACCAGAATCAAAGCAGGTCTAAAGCAGGACTAAAGCAGGTCTAAAGTAGGATTAAAGCAGGTCTAAACCAGTACTAAACCAGGACTAATCCAGGACTAAACCAAGACTAAACCAGGGTTTAATAAACCAGGACTAAAGCAGGTCTAAACAAAGACTGAACCAGGTCTAAAGCAGGGCTAAACCAGGACTAATCCAGGACTAATCCAGGACTAAACCAGGGTTTAATAAACCAGGACTAAAGCAGGTCTAAACAAAGACTGAACCAGGTCTAAAGCAGGGCTAAACCAGGACTAATCCAGGACTAAACCAGGGCCTAAACCAAGACTAAACCAGGATTTAAAAAAACAGGACTAAAACAGGACTAAAGCAGGTCTAAACTAGGACTAAACCAGGTCTAAAGCAGGGCTCAACCAGGACTAATCCTGGACTAAACCGGGATTGTTTTTGATGAGAAACATGGTTAAAAGCTCAAAAGTCAATTTCCTGTAATCTAAAACTTTAATAAGACAAAACCTGCACCAACATCTGTCATTAGTCAGTTTGTGAAGAATAGTTGGAACAGGAATCCCACAAATCCCTGCCATTAGCCAACAAAAATCCAGAAACAATTTATGCACAAGAAGGCGTTTTTGTGACAGTTTAGACCAGTAAGTTTGTGTGTTTTAGGATGAAGAAGGAAACCAGCAGAAGCCCACCCAGATGCAGGGAGAACATGCAAACTCCACACACAGGGATTCTGGGGATCAAAGGGACCTTCTCACTGTGACGCAGGAGTGCTTAAATCTATGTCTCATTGAAGGACTAAACCAGGACTAAACCAGGTCTAAACTAGAACTTTAATAAACCAGGTCTAAACCAGAGCTTGAATAAACCAGGACTAAAGCAGGTCAAAACTAGGACTAAAGCAGGGCTAAACCAGGTCTAAAACCAGGACTAAACCAGGTCTAAACCAGTAAACCAGGACTAATCCAGGACTAAACCAGGGACGAAACCAAGACTAAACCACAACTAAACCAGGATTTAATAAACCAGGTCTAAACCAGGAGTAAACCATGTCTAAAGCAGGGCTAAACCAGGACTAATCCAGGACTAAACCAGGTCTAAACCAGGTCTAAACCAGGAGTAAACCTTGTCTAAAGCAGGGCTAAACCAGGACTAAACCAGGGACTAAACCATGTCTAAACCAAGATTTAATAAACCAGGATTAAAGCAGGTCTAAACTAGGAATAAACCATGTATAAAGCAGGGCTAAACCAGGGACTAAACCACGACTAAACTGGGATTTTCTAAAGTAGGATTAAAGCAGGTCTAAAGCAGGGCTAAACCAGGACTAATCCAGGACTAAACCAGGGCCTAAACCAAGACTAAACCAGGATTTAAAAAAACAGGACTAAAGCAGGTCTAAACTAGGACTAAACCAGGTCTAAAGCAGGGCTCAACCAGGACTAATCCTGGACTAAACCGGGATTGTTTTTGATGAGAAACGTGGTTAAAAGCTCAAAAGTCAATTTCCTGTAATCTAAAACTTTAATAAGACAAAACCTGCACCAACATCTGTCATTAGTCAGTTTGTGAAGAATAGTTGGAAATAAAACTTGGAAAATTTTGGAAAGTGGCCTTGAGTTCTGAACAGGAATCCCACAAATCCCTGCCATTAGCCAACAAAAATCCAGAAACAATTTATGCACAAGAAGGCGTTTTTGTGACAGTTTAGACCAGTAAGTTCGTGTGTTTTAGGATGAAGAAGGAAACCAGCAGAAGCCCACCCAGATGCAGGGAGAACATGCAAACTCCACACACACGGATTCTGGGGATCAAAGGGACCTTCTCACTGTGACGCAGGAGTGCTTAAATCTATGTCTCATTGAAGGAATAAACCAGGACTAAACCAGGTCTAAACCAGAACTTTAATAAACCAGGTCTAAACCAGAGCTTGAATAAACCAGGACTAAAGCAGGTTGAAACTAGGACTAAAGCAGGGCTAAACTAGGTCTAAAACCAGGACTAAACCAGGTCTAAACCAGGACTAAACCAGGACTAATCCAGGACTTAACCAGGGATGAAACCAAGACTAAACCACAACTAAACCAGGATTTAATAAACCAGGTCTAAACCAGGAGTAAACCATGTCTAAAGCAGGGCTAAACCAGGACTAATCCAGGACTAAACCAGGACTAAACCAGGTCTAAACAAGGACTAATCCAGGACTAAACCAGGGACGAAACCAAGACTAAACCACAACTAAACCAGGATTTAATAAACCAGGTCTAAACCAGGAGTAAACCATGTCTAAAACAGGGCTAAACCAGGACTAATCCAGGACTAAACCAGGGACTAAACCATGTCTAAACCAAGATTTAATAAACCAGGATTAAAGGAGGTCTAAACTAGGAATAAACCATGTATAAAGCAGGGCTAAACCACGACTAAACTTGGATTTAATAAACCAGAATTAAAGCAGGTCTAAAGCAGGACTAAAGCAGGTCTAAAGTAGGATTAAAGCAGGTTTAAACCAGTACTAAACCAGGACTAATCCAGGACTAAACCAGGCACTAAACCAAGACTAAACCAGGATTTAATAAACCAGGACTAAAGAAGGTCTAAACTAGGACTAAACCAGGTCCAAAGCAAGGCTAAACCAGCACTAAACCAGGACTAATCCTGGACTAAACCAAGACTAAACCAGGACTAAAGTACATGTCCTGATTGGACTCATGTGGGGGACATGTGGAGCACAGTTTATTTCAGCTCCAAAACAAAGTCAGGATTTTTCATCTCCACCAGGCGCTTTTATTTTTTTTTTATTTCTACACTGTAAATTCCACGGACGTTCATCGTTTAATTTATGCTTTTATCCTCGTGTTTGGATTGAACCTTTTCCATAGATCAGGACTTTACTTGAAATGACTTAAAGAAGGAAGATTACGCAAAATAGTTTAGTATCTCATGTTCTAACGCCGTTCCCTCACCAAAAACACATCTGAGAAGGTTTTAGAATCACTCATGCATGTTTGAGTCATCTAGAGATCTCTCCTGGGCCGTATTCAAGCCCTCCTCAAGTTTAGCTGCAAGATTCTGTACGAGGCTCTGTACGAGGCTCTAAAACCTCTTCAGGCGTGTTTTTTGATGAAGGAACGTTAGAACATGGCAGAAAAAAACAAAGTATTTTGCATAACACCGACTCTTTAAAAGTTAGTTAAAAATATATATTTTTCATGAATATCATGACACATATTTGATTACATAAATTTTGACATTATATTTTGAAGTCGTTGTAGTTCATCTTAGTTGATTTTAGCTGAAAACAGAGCTTTTATGAAGTATTTGTAGTAGTAGTAGTAGAAGCAGTAGGAGTAGTAGCAGCAG
>JAVJIX010000273.1:625000-900809 GCA_036785185.1 Paratrypauchen microcephalus
TCATGTTTTTAAGGTATTGTTGAGCTATAAAACACATGTAATTGAACAAATGCAAAGATGTGTTTAATGCCCTACTGCGGGGCATTACTAACCTGGGAAATCCCAGGCTGCTTTCGTTCGTTCCGATCTGAAAGACAGCCTGGCAACTATGGCAAGCGAGCTCTCCCGATTCTGGGAGCCAATCAGAGAGCGGGGAGGGGTGGCAAGACGTGTACTACGTGACAAACGGAGGCTTATAGTTTGAACTGACAACTGACATGATTGGCTATGGGCTACGTATATGCCAAATGATAGACATTCGTTACGCCCAATAAATGGCCGTTGGCGATCGTAAACCACACCTCCGCTACGAGATATTTCGAAGGTGGCTCCCAGACCATATCTCACTTGTGATATGGTCTGGTATAAACCAGGCAAGGGCATTACAGGAATTACAAGAAAAGAAAAAACAACTCCATGGAGACAAGCAAGCAACTTGAACAGCTCCACCTTAGAAGTTACATGGTGCGGTTTTAAAACAGCCTTATTTTGTGTTAAATGTGTGTTTTTTCTTGTGCGTAAACTGTGCCAAACTATTGGAATTCTGAAAACTCTCCCCACTGTGATGTCATTAATATGTTTTAGAGCCTTGCACTCGTACTTGGACCTGTTTCAGCAGATTTTTCAACTTCCCTTCGTAAACTGACTCTTAATGGGTGTAAAACCTATAATTTATATTTACTGCAGGTTTCAGAGGTCGTAGAGTGGCCAAAAAATGTACTCAACGTGACTCCATGCTAACATTAAAGGTACACTGTGTAACTTTTTGGTTGGGAGTCTTGTTTCTGCTGCTGCTGCTTTTTTCTATGGATACGTCATTGCTCTGCCTGAAATGTTCCACAGTGCGACATTAAACAGCTCTACTTTACATTTATTAAATTTCAGGTGGTTTTAAGGCTCAAAGATACCTAGAAAAACAGGCATTCTGACTGTGAGCGGGGTCGCCTCTCCACAGATCTGACCTGTAACTTGGTCTGGTTTGGTCTCCGTGGAGATAGAAAGGTCTAAAGCCATACTGTGCTACTGTGCTGGGACGTAACATCTGATTTATAATTTGAAGTTAATACAATTTGAAGGACAAAACATTAAAAAAACGCACAAATCTGGTATTTTCAAAGGGCTGACACAAAAATTAAGTAGCAGTAATAGTACTAGTAGTAGACTTGTGGTACTTGTAGTAGTAGTAGTAGTATCAAAGGCTGTCATGTTACACAGTGTTGCGCAGAAGGTATATTCGTATGTTCAAATAATTTCATATTGTCCACATAAAGCTTTCATTTATACAGTTTTACACAACTTTTACTCAAATAAAAGTACTTCAATAAAAATATTATTACTGCAACTAGAAAAGTACTCTGGAAAGTACAAGTTCTTTAAAACGTTACTCTAGTACTGTACCCACCTCAACATTTGAAAATCTTAAACTTTGTCATAATCATAGACTGTATATATAAATGGACGTGGCTAACCCGCTAGCCGCCACGTTCCAAACAGGAAGTGAGAATGGGTGCGCTTCCTGCTCCATCGACTCCAAATCATTTTAGCCTGAAAAACCGTCCCCCCTCTCTCTGTAACTGCTTGTCATTTTGGTCTTAAAATGTTCGTAATGACCTGCTCAACATGATCCTGGTGTTTTTATTTTGCTCTTTTGTCCATAAATAAATTCCTATTTCTAATACAGTCATACCTCACCTTACGAAAGACCCAACTAACGAATAATCCAAGTTACGAAACGCGTTTACGTAAAATTTTCGTCTCTGAATACGAAAGAAAATTCGAAACGAAACGTGAAATCTCAAAAATTCAAATAATACGCGCTCAGCTTCGCAGCAGCTCGAGTCCGCCATTGCGACTCTACTTACGAAAAAATCACGTTACAAAACCACTTCTGGAACGAATTAATTTCGTAAGGTGAGGTATGACTGTATGAGACTCTGCTCCAAATTCGCCTCTGTAACTGCTAGCCTCAGTGAGCTTCTTTTGTCTGCAGTAGAGCTGGGCGGTATGACCAAAAACTGATATCATGGTATTTTTCAAAATTATATCAGTGTCACAGTATTTGACGGTATTTTTTTTAATGCATGACTAGGTGTTAATTCCATTTCCTAATAATTTTGAGAATAATTACTGCTGAAAAGTCGACTTGGTAAAACATATCTGGGTCCAGAGCTTTAATCACCTCCTTGAAGCTCCTTTCTCAACAGGATTAAGTGACACCATGTCTTTGGCGAAGCGGACAGTAACAGCATTGGTAATATCGTTCCATCATTTGCTTTTCTTGTCGTAGGCGGTCCACTTAGTAAACGCATCTTCGAGTGACGTCTGAGTGGCGTTTTGTGTTGCAGCACCAACTTGAACGTTCCTGCAGACGTGGAAGAGGATGCTGATCTTAGTTTCGTGCATTCTTCATATTCCAGGACGTGTTTGTGAAGGAGGTGGTGAAGCAGGTCGCTTGGGTCGCCTCCTGTGGCTACAAATTTAGCCCGACAACATTTACAAAATATGTTTGTTTGATTTTTTTTTTAAAGGTCCCATGGCATGAAATTTTCACTTTCTAAGGTTTTTGAACGTTAATGTGAGCTCCCCTACCCTGTTTAGCCCCCCCCCCCCATGGCTAAAAGTTGCGAAATGTCTAAACTGAGCATTTGCGGTCCTTTTCTGCGTTACACAAAACCAGTTTTGAAACGGGCGAGTTCAGACAAGGCACCTTTTTGACGTCAGATCGGCAAATGCAGCTCCAACCCCTCCCTCTGTCTCCGCTCAGCGTCCCTGTATATCCCGCCCATAGAGTTTGGACTGTGAATGCGCTACGCAATGCGAAATGCGTTTTTTTATTTGCCTGGAGGCACGTCCAAGTGTTTCTAGGCTCGCAGGTCCCTTACCCGACCCTCTGGACCTCTGAAATACCAGTGGTTTAATTTTATTTTCTGTGTAAATATGCTTTTTTTCATTGCAAAATCTCTCATCTGTCTCTCACGGAAGAGCAGACAGAGCGGAGCCGAGCTGCGCTGAGCTGCGGGGGAAACCCGCCCCCCCGCTCCTTAGCCAATCTCTCTGTCCTTCTCATTTGCACTGAAGCAGCAACACTCAGAATAAAGCATTTTAGACACATATCTAGCCTCATGAAGACTGTCAGAGTCATATCTCATGCAGTGAGTGTTGATTTTGAAGAAGGATTCATTTACAGTATTAGGGAACCATTAAGGAGCCATATAAAAGCATCAAGAAGTACCATGTCATGGGACCTTTAAAGCCGAAGTACTTCCGCAGAACGGACATGGTTCCTCTTTTCGGTATAAGTTCCTCTGTTTCTAACAACAACGTCCATGTTGTTCACTGCTCAACACACACTGTAGCCGTGTCCCAATTCAAGGGTTATTGATCCGTGTGCATAAGTTGCGTGGTGCGTGTTGTTAGCATTAGCGTTAGCAGCGTGTCTGGGAGCTGTGAGTGGCTCCGTGGACTGGACCTGTCCCATTTCGGCAAACGGCCTTGCGGTCCGCGGAGGGTAGTTCAAGGGCTGCAGCTTTTGCAGCCTTTGGAGCAGCCCTTGAATTGGGACACGGCTTACGATACCACCGCTCTCATGCCCTGCAAAACAGTCCCCCGGCGCGACGTTTCACTGCTCCGTGTTCCCGATGCGCACAAGCAAAAAACAAACACCGGTATTCCACCCAGCCCTAGTCTGGAGATGAACTCATTACACTCGTCACACTCACTTATGCCACATTATCGGTAGTCGATAAATCCGAGTCAGTTCTCCCGACATCCGTTGTAAATGCGTTCCATTGAAACGCTTGGGGAAAATATGGACGCCCGAGAAAGTTTAATGTAACGTCAAGTATCGCAAGCTCCTGCTGATAAATCGAGTCTGTGAGCGAACATTAGCTGTCGGCGACTCAATCATGGCAGTTCAAGTTCAGAAAAAAACTCCTGTCTACGGTCAAATGAGGTGAAAGAAAGTGTAATCGTCACTACAAAGTTTTTAGAAGACACTTTCTCTACAAAAAACCCACTTCACATAATCAAAATGACTCGTCTGCATCGAACCAGCCTGAGTTTGTATTTCAGAACCTCGATTTGGCTGTTCCATTGCAATTTCTCGAGGTAGATGTTGGTTTTCCTTGAGTCCCGAGCACAAGCAGCAAGTCCACTTCATTATACAGTCTATGATGCATACCCTTTAAAGGTGCATTGTGGAACTTTTCTGGTGTATGGTATTCACAGTATGGCATTAAACCTTTCTATTTTCTTGCAGACCAAACCAGACCAAGTTATGGGTCAGATCTGTGGAGAGGCGACCCCGCTCACAGTCAGAATGTCTGTTTTTCTAGGTATTTTTGAGCTATAAAACCACCTGTAATTGAATAAATGTAAAGTAGAGCCGTTTAATGTCACAATGTGGGACATTCCAGGCCGAGCAATGACATCTCCATAGAAACAAGCAGGTGACAGACCCTCCACCAGAAAGTTACACAGTGCACCTTTAAAACGGACATGCGCACGTTTACGGTAGCGACACAGCCAGTTCACACCGTCACATCTTTCGCATAATTCCTTAAAGTTTCTCCGGAGTTTTCCTGAATCGTCTCTTGTGTAAATCAGATGCACATTCTTGACATAGCGTCCACATCTGAGGCGGTTTATGTGATTCTCCTCAGAGACAAACCCAAACCTCAGAGAGATAATAGAAAATGAGCCGAAGTAAACAGAGACACGCTCCAATGTAGGCCAGGTATGATGAATGAGACCAGAGACACTGCCAAGGCGTGTCCCTATCTCGCAATGGGAAGTAGTAGTAGTAGTAGTAGTAGTAGTAGAAGCAGCAGTAGTAGTGATACTGACATACTTGTAGTAGCAGTAGGTCCTAGTTGTAACAGCAGTAATAGTACTTGTAGTAGTAGTAGTAGTAGTAGACTTGTAGTACTTGCAGTAGTAGACTTGTACTACTTGTAGTAGCAGTAGCAGTAGTATTAGTACTTGTAGTAGTAGCAGTAGTACCAGTACTTGTAGTAGCAGTAGTACCAGTACTTGTAGTAGCAGTAGTAGAAGTACTTGTAGTAGTAGCAGTAGTTGCAGTAGTAGCAGTCACAGTAGTCGCAGTAGTACCAGTACTTGTAGTAGTAGCAGTAGTTTCAGTAGTACCAGTACTTGTAGTAGAAGCAGTAGTAGCAGTCACAGTAGTCGCAGTAGTACCAGTACTTGTAGTAGTAGCAGTAGTACCAGTACTTGTAGTAGCAGTAGTAGTAGTACTTGTAGTAGTAGCAGTAGTTGCAGTAGTAGCAGTCACAGTAGTTGCAGTAGTACCAGTATTTGTAGTAGTAGCAGTAGTTGCAGTAGTACCAGTACTTGTAGTAGTAGCAGTAGTAGCAGTCACAGTAGTACCAGTACTTGTAGTAGTAGCAGTAGTACCAGTACTTGTAGTAGCAGTAGTACTTGTAGTAGTAGCAGTAGTAGCAGTCACAGTAGTTGCAGTAGTAGAAGTAGCAGTAGTCGCAATAGTACCAATACTTGTAGAAGTAGCAGTAGTAGCAGTTGCAGTAGTTGCAGTAGTAGAAGTAGCAGTAGTAGCAATAGTACCAGTACTTGTAGAAGTAGCAGTAGACTGTATAATTCTAACATATAGGCCAGACATGCAATATCCTCCTTTTCATGTTGATGCTTGTTGTTACTATTATCATTATTACTATTTTCCATTATTATTATTATTATTACATATTACTACTTGCACTATTTATTACTTACTTTATCCCCTCCCTGCCTGCATGCACTTTTTCCCTCCTGTCCAATTGTCCTGGAGCTACTGTGGCGAGTAAATTTCTCCTGTGTGAGATCAATAAAGTCTTATCTTATCTTATCTTATCTTATCTTAGTAGCAGCTGCAGTAGTAGCAGTAGTACCAGTACTTGTAGTAGTAGCAGTAGTAGCAGCTGCAGTAGTAGCAGTAGTACCAGTACTTGTAGTAGTAGCAGTAGTAGCAGTCACAGTAGTTGCAGTAGTAGAAGTAGCAGTAGTCGCAATAGTACCAGTACTTGTAGAAGTAGCAGTAGTAGCAGTTGCAGTAGTTGCAGTAGTATTAGTGTGCCATGTTGAACAGTTTTGCAGCAGTTGTTGTAACACGTGGAGTGGATTCTTCAGATGTGAACTCACACACATCTGCAGAGTGTTTAAATCTACACTTAATCTGACCTCCTTTCACCTCAGGAGCTACTGCCGTCAACTGTATACAGCCAAAACATTACGACCACCTACAGTATAACACAATACACTCAATATGACCTGATCTCACCTCAGGAGCTACTGCTGTCAACTGCATACAGCCAAAGCATTATGACCACCTAACCCTCTGTACACCTATAACACAATACACTCAATATTCTTTCTTTTTCTTTTATTAGTTTATTTGACAGGGACAATGTGCAAAAACATTAAAGATGCTTTAAACCAGATTATAGCTGAAGCTAGTTTCCACCTGTAGTCCCTGAGCAGGTGAGAATTACAATATAAAATGTAAGCAATATAATCAATACACACTCACACACTACAAATGACCAATTATTACACAATAGAATTTTACAATAAAATCTCACTAAGATCATATCATACCAATTACCATTCTTCATGCTGACACTGACCTACATATGACCTCCTCTGCACTACTCCTACTGCACTACTGTTTTTACTACTTCTAATACTAATACTTCTAATACTACTACTACTATTACTACAACCAGGCCTACAGCACTACTGCTTTTACTACTTCTACTAATACTGCTAATACTACTATGACTAGTACTACAACTAGGCCTACTACACTATTGCTTTTACTACAGTACTTCTAATAATACTGCTAATAAACTTATATAAATATAAAAATATATATAAATTATATATATATATATAAATATTTGTTGTTAAAGAGTTGAATGTTAAAGAGGAGAGCATGGTCATGTTTTGGTCCATGTTAAAGAGGAGAACATGGTCATAATGTTTTGGTCCATGTTAAAGAGGAGAACATGGTCATAATGTTTTGGTCCATGTTAAAGAGGAGAACATGGTCATAATGTTTTGGTCCATGTTAAAGAGGAGAGTGTGGTCATAATGTTTTGGTCCATGTTAAAGAGGAGAGCGTGGTCATAATGTTTTGGTCCATGTTAAAGAGGAGAGCGTGGTCATAATGTTTTGGTCCATGTTAAAGAGCAGAGCGTGGTCATAATGTTTTGGTCCATGTTAAAGAGGAGAACATGGTCATAATGTTTTGGTCCATGTTAAAGAGGAGCGTGTGGTCATAATGTTTTGGTCCATGTTAAAGAGCAGAGTGTGGTCATAATGTTTTGCTCTATGTTAAAGAGCAGAGTGTGGTCATAATGTTTTGCTCTATGTTAAAGAGCAGAGCGTGGTCATAATGTTTTGGTCCATGTTAAAGACGAGAGCGTGATCATAATGTTTTGCTCTATGTTAAAGAGCAGAGTGTGGTCATAATGTTTTGGTCCATGTTAAAGAGCAGAGCGTGGTCATAATGTTTTGGCCCATTGGAAACACATGGTCTGGTGCTTTGAACCGTCTCCCTCTGTACTGTACTCACTCACGTCTGGGCCACATTATCAACAAGAATGAACTCTTATGAAGGTGACAGCTGTGCAAACAAACGCAAAATGAAACTGAAAATTAAAGAAAAATATTACAAAATCTGGAAGACATTTTGTTTTCTTTCAAGTGAAATTCTCATAAAGTGTTTTGCTGTTTTCCAGGCTAGTACTGTTACTTTTTAATGTAATGAAAAGGACCAAATTTAACTCAAGTTTAGTCACAGTAGTAGTAGTAGTAGTAGTAATAGTAGTGGTAGTAGTACTAGTAGTAGTAGTAGTAGTAGTAATAGTAATGTGGGTGAAGTGTCTTGCCTAAGGACACAAAGAGAGTTTTTTGCGACTGGCGCCCCACAACAAGCAGTAGTATTAGTGTTTTCTTGTGACAGCAACAATGAATAAAACCTTGAATCTTAATTTGGCAAACACTACAACTACTACTACTACTACTACTACTACTACTACTATTAGCAGTAGTAGTAGTAGTAGTAGTAATCGTAGTACTGTTTTCTTGTGACAGTAAGAATGAATAAAATCTTGAATCTTAAATTGACAAACACTACTACTATTACTATTATTTTACTACTACTACTACTACTACTACTACTATTTTACTACTACTAGTAGTAGTAGTAGTAGTAGTAGTAGTAGTAGTAGTAAAATAGTAATAGTAAATAGTAAGAATGAATAAAATCTTGAATCTTAGTAGTAGAAGTATTTGTAGTAGTAGCAGAAGTAGTAGTAGTAGTAGCAGCAGTAGTAGTAGTAGTAGTAGTAGTAGTAGTAGCAGCAGCAGTAGCAGAAGTAGTAGTAGTAATGTTTTCTTGTGACAGTAACAATGAATAAATTCTTGAATCTCGAACACTACTACTACTACTACTACTACTACTACTACTACTACTACTATTATTATACTACTACTACTACAACTAGTAGTAGTAGTAGTAGTAGTAGCAGAAGTAGTAGTAGTAGTAGCATAAGTAGTAATAGTAGCAGCAGAATAGTAGTAGTAGTAGTAATAGTAGTAGTAGTAGTAGTAGTAGTAGTAGTTTCCCAGTGACAATAACAATACAATCTTGATTCCACTAACACTATAATTACTACTATTACGACTACTACTACAGCATAATTCAGAGTAATAATTTAGGTAGAATTATCAGCTAGGTATTTTTAAACAGGCTAGCTAGGCTTACTACTACTGCTACTACTACTACTACTACTACTCAGTGTTGGGAGTAACTCATTACAAAAGTAATTAATTACTGTAATGCATTACTTTTTGGTGTAATGCAGTAATGTAACGCATTACAGGGAAGAAAATCGGTAATATATTACTCGTTACAATGCCAGTAATGCACATTACAATGCATTTTTAACCTGCTTTGTTTTTGTGGGCTTTGCGTTTTCTTCATACAAAGTTCGCGGATCACCGCGATATCAGCTACTGAATCTGATAAGTCCGCGCAGAACATTACATTTCATACAAAGTTCCGCGAGATCAGCTAGTGATATAAAAGTCCACGCAGACCATTCCATTTCCTTTTACTTCGTCTCGAACTGGCAGACTGACAAAGGATGACAGAACCAGAAGAATCGGATAGTGCTAGCTCCTAGAGGGCAACACAGCTGGAACTATCTTAATAGCTATACATATGAGCTATATTCACAGATGTGTATACCAAATGTGAAAAAGCCATTTGCTACAGAATTGAAGAGGATGGCAGTGAACAGGTGCTGGAATGCATGGTAAGGTGTGGCAAGAAGGGAAAGGACAATTTATCTTTTGGTATTGTAAGCGGGTAAAAAGCAATTACTGAACATGTTGGTTTTCAGTCTGCAGGCTCCCAAAACCTCCTGGATGGCAGGTGAAAGTCATGACACATGAGAGATTTGCACTGTAGATTGCCAAATCTATTTCTTATTTCCAGTCATTTTCCAGTCATTTTGGCGAGAGTAACTAAAGTAATGCAAAAGTAGTGTAATGCCTTACTTTTTATTTAGAGTAATATTGTAATGTAAGGCATTACTTTAAAATGACAGTAACAAGTAATAAGTAGTGCATTACATTTTTTGAGTAACTTGCCCAACACTGCTACTACTACTACTACTTGTCCTAATACACTTACTACTACAGTGTTAGAGTGGGATCTGAAAGTACACCAATTTGAATGTAGACAGACTGCTACTACTGCAATTTCCACTACTACTTGCTGTTGCTACTGCTACTACTTTTACTACTTGAATTTCAACAACTATTACTACTACTATTACTGCAACTGCAACTATTACCACCACTACTACTAAATGCAGTCAAAAGTAGACGTTTAGATAATGCATAAGCATGTTCAAACTGATACTTGAAATAGTGTTGTACTACATTACTTTTACTACATCTACTACTAGAATTACAAAAACTACTACTAGTATTGGCACCACCACAACTGCAACTACTATTACTGCTGCTGCTACTACTACTACCACTACTAGAACTACTACAACTACTCCTAATACTAGTACTTCTATTGTTTCTACTTAACTTTTTTTACACAAAATCCCAAATCTCCAAACTCCAGCCTGTACCTGCTTTCTCCGCTTGCTTCCTGCCCTGCGTCCGTCTCTCCATCTCTCCATTCTCCCTCTGTTCTTGTCGTCTGTCCGAAACTTTCCCAAAACTTCCCCCTCCATCCTCCTTCTGTCTCCTCTTCAAATCCTTCGCAGAATATTCCTGTTGGGACGCGTGACACAGAATCGCCATCAGCAGGAAAACGGAAAGAGCAAAGAGCCCCATGTTTAGTCCCAGCATGGTCCCAGGGAAAGTTCCTAGTCCAGTCCTGCTCAGGCTTCAGACTCTGTCCCCATGGAGGAATCCGGTTTTTGCAACTAAAGTAAAGTTATTAAAGGAGGGAGAGAAGCAGAGGAGCCAGGCGGTCCATAGAGGGAGAGGAGGAGGGGTTAGAGTCTGGCAGGTGGATCAACATTTTGTTTTTATTTCATTGAAGTTTTGAGCTGTTTTTGGCTTATTAACCCCTGGAGATGTAATTTCTCTGCCTGGAATGTTCCACAATATGACTTTAAACAGCGCTACTTTACATTTATTCAATTACAGGTGGTTTTATAGCTCAGAAATACAGTGGCTTGCGAAACTATTTGGCTCCCTTGAACTTTGTGACCTTTTGCCACATTTCAGGCTTCAAACATAAAGATATAAAACTGTAATTTCTTGTGAAGAATCAACAACAAGTGGGACACAATCATGAAGTGGAACACACTTTATTGGATATTTTTAACTTTTTTAACAAATAAAAAATGAAAAATTGGGTGTGCAAAATCATTCAGCCCCATTGAGTTAATACTTTGTAGCGCCACCTTTTGCTGCGATTCCAGCTGCAAGTCGCTTGGGGTATGTCTCTATCAGTTTTGCACATCGAGAAACTGATATTTTTGCCCATTCCTCCTTGCAAAACAGCTCGAGCTCAGTGAGGTTGGATGGAGAGCGTTTGTGAACAGCAGTTTTCAGTTCTTTCCACAGATTCTCAATTGGATTGAGGTCTGGACTTTGACTTGGCCATTCTAACACCTTGATATGTTTTTTGGTGAACCATTCCATTGTAGCTTTTGCTTTATGTTTTGGATCATTGTCTTGTTGGAAGACAAATCTCCGTCCCAGTCTCAGGTCTTTTGCGGACTCCATCAGGTTTTCTTCCAGAATGGTCCTGTATTTGGCTCCATCCATCTTCCCATCAATTTTAACCATCTTCCCTGTCCCTGCTGAAGAAAAGCAGGCCCAAACCATGATGCTGCCACCACCATGTTTGACAGTGGGGATGGTGTGTTGAGGGTGATGAGCTGTGCTGCTTTTACGCCAAACATAACGTCTTGCATTGTTGCCAAAAAGTTCGATTTTGGTCTCATCTGACCAGAGCACCTTCTTCCACATGTTTGGTGTGTCTCCCAGGTGGCTTGTGGCAAACTTTAAACGACACTTTTTATGGATATCTTTAAGAAATGGCTTCCTTCTTGCCACTCTTCCATAAAGGCCAGATTTGTGCAGTATACGACTGATTGTTGTCCTATGGACAGATTCTCCCACCTCAGCTGTAGACCTCTGCAGTTCATCCAGAGTGATCATGGGCCTCTTGGCTGCATCTCTGATCAGTCTTCTCCTTGTATGAGCTGAAAGTTTAGGGGGACGGCCAGATCTTGGTAGATTTGCAGTGGTCTGATACCCCTTCCATTTCAATATTATTGCTTGCACAGTGCTCCTTGGGATGTTTAAAGCTTGGGAAATCTTTTTGTATCCAAATCCAGCTTTAAACTTCTCCACAACAGTATCTCGGACCTGCCTGGTGTGTTCCTTGTTCTTCATGATGCTCTCTGCGCTTTAAACAGACCTCTGAGACTATCACAGTGCAGGTGCATTTATACAGAGACTTGATTACACACAGGTGGATTCCATTTATCATTGTTAGTCATTTAGGTCAACATTGAATCATTCAGAGATCCTCACTGAACTTCTGGACAGAGTTTGCTGCACTGAAAGTAAAGGGGCTGAATGATTTTGCACGCCCAATTTTTCGTTTTTTATTTGTTAAAAAAGTTTAAAATATCCAATAAAGTGTGTTCCACTTCACGATTGTGTCCCACTTGTTGTTGATTCTTCACAAGAAATTACAGTTTTATATCTTTATGTTTGAAGCCTGAAATGTGGCAAAAGGTCACAAAGTTCAAGGGAGCCAAATAGTTTCGCAAGCCACTGTACCTAGAAAAACAGGCATTCTGACTGTGAGTGGGGTCGCCTCTCCACAGATCTGACCTGTAACTTGGTCTGGTTTGGTCTCCATGAAGACAGACAAGCATTCCAGAGTTGATTTTGCATAATACCCCCTGTCTTTACATACCAGTCGTAGAGGCGGACGTTACTTTTTTGTGCTGTGCAACACTGGAATTTCCCCACTGAGGGACTAATAAAGGCATATCTTATCTTATCTTATCTTAAAATGATTGAAATCTATATTATTTTAGTATAACTTAAAGGTGCACTGTGTAACTTTTCAGGTTGGGAGATGCTTTTCAACAGGGGTGCTCAAACTTTTTTGACCGGGATCTACTTTTGAGGTTGATGGTGTGTCGAGATCTACCGGGGGGTGGGGGGACTAACCCTAACTCTAAGTCCCGGATTAGTCTCGGTTTAGACCTGGTTTAGACCTGTTTAGTCCCGGTTTAGTCTCGGTTTAGTCCTGGGCCCCTGCTGTCAGCTAATCTGTCCCTTTGATGCAGAAATAACACGATAATATGACTCACCCATAAGAACGCGGTCACCTCTGTAGTAACAGTTTGCCGTGTTGTCGATAGTTCACGTATCCACGTGTATTGCACTGTATATCCACAGACCTTAATTATCTGGAGAAAGAGACATATCCCGAACGTATCGGCGGTGACTTGCGGTCACTTCCATAAACATTGAGCATGCTCGCTGTGTGTGACCTCGTTGTGTCCTCCTTATCCTTATCCTTATATTAGTGTTTTATTGCTCAATAATACCTAGAAAAACCTGCATTCTTATTGGGAGTGCGGTCTCCTCTCCACAGATCTGACCTGTAAATTAGCCTGGCGGTGTCTCCTGCTCGTCTCTAAGGAGATTGAGAAGTTTAATGCCATAATTTGGAACATTGCAGGTAACAATAACAACAATAACATCTCCATGGAAACAAGCAACTGGGATGTTCAAATATTTCACTTACTGTCTTACGCACAGTGGATTTTGAAACAAAATTGCACATTTAAAGGTGCATTGTGTAACTTTTCTAGTCCGTCACCTGCTTGTTTCTATGGAGATGTCATTGCTCTGCCTGGAATATTCCACAGTGTGACTTTAAACAGCTCTACTTTACATTTATTTAATTACAAGTAGTTTTAGAGCTCAAAAATACCTAGAAAAACAGACATTCTGACTGTGAGCGGGGTCGCCTCTCCACAGATCTGACGTGTAACCTGGTCTGGTTTGGTCTCCATGAAGACAGAAAGGTTTAAAGCCATACTGTGGAACATTCCAGACAAAGCAATAACATCTCCATGGAGAAAAACATTTGAAAAGAAAGTTACACAATGCACCTTTAGAGCAAAACGAGAGAGCGTCCAAATGTGAAATATTCTGACCCACTTTCGTAAAGATAAACGACCAAATACTGAGCGGCTCCTGGTTAAAACATGTCTCCGTGTCAGATCTGTATCGCTCTCTCTTCCATCGCCTGCAGTTTTAAAAAGAGATGCACTTTTTATTAGTTCATAACAAATGACAGTTTTCATCTGAACACTGACCCCGGGGAAAATACCTGAACTCCCAACGAAAACACTGAAACGACTCCTTCAAAACATGGCGTCTGTTACGTTCAGACTAATAAAGATTTCAGCTGACGGAGGAAGAGACAGCCCGGTGTTCAGACGTGCTCACGGGGATTTCAAAATGTTGAAAAGTTCCGATAAAACAGACCCGGAGTTGTGTTTTGTTTCATTCACACATGTTTAACACATGTTAGTAGTAGTAGTAGTAGTAGTAGTTGTTGTTGTTTTTGTAGTAGTATAGCATTAGTATAAAGAGCTTTATGGTAACAGTAGTAGTAGTAGTGGTAGTAGTAGTAGCAGTAGTAGTAGTTGTTGTTTTTGTAGTAGTATAGCATTAGTATAAAGAGCTTTATGGTAACAGTAGTAGTAGTAGTAGTGGTAGTAGTAGTAGTAGAAGTAGTAGAAGTAGCTTTATGGTAACAGTAGTAGTAGTAGTAGTAGTATTTGTGGTAGTAGTAGAAGTAGCTTTATGGTAACAGTAGTAGTAGTAGTAGTAGTAGTAGTAGTAATAGTTGTTGTTATTGTTGTATTTTCAGTAGTAGAAGTAGCTTTATGGTAACAGTAGTAGTAGTAGTAGTCGTAGTAGCAGTATTTGTGGTAGTAGTAGAAGAAGTAGCAGCATTATAGTAGTAGTAGAAGTAGCTTTATGGTAACAGAAGTAGTAGTGGTAGTAGCAGTATTTGTGGTAGTAGTAGAAGTAGCTTTATGGTAACAGTTGCAGTAGTGGTAGTAGCAGTATTTGTGGTAGTAGTGGTAGTAGTAGTAGTAGCAGTAGTAGTAGTAGTAGTAGTAGTGGTAGTAGTGGTAGTAGTGGTAGTAGTAGTAGTAGTAGTAGCAGCAGCAGCAGCATTATAGTAGTAGTAGAAGTAGCTTTATGGTAACAGTAGCAGGAGTGGTAGTAGCAGTATTTGTAGTGGCAGTAGTAGTAGTAGTAGTAGTAGTAGCAGCATTATAGTAGTAGTAGAAGTAGCTTTATGGTAACAGTAGCAGGAGTGGTAGTAGCAGTATTTGTAGTGGTAGTAGTAGTAGTAGTAGTAGTAGCAGCATTATAGTAGTAGTAGAAGTAGCTTTATGGTAACAGTAGCAGGAGTGATAGTAGCAGTATTTGTGGTAGTAGTAGTAGTAGTAGTAGTAGTTGTTGTTTTTTTTGTAGTAGTATAGCATTAGTAGAAAGAGCTTTATGGTAACAGTAGTAGTAGTAGTAGTAGTAGTAGTAGTAGTAGTAGTAGTAGTAGTAATACTTGTTGTTATTGTTGTATTTGAAAACACTCATTTGGTAAAACTGTTTGTGATGAGGAAGCCACATTAAAACATCGGTCATAAAATAGTCTAATATGGATCCTTTAATTGTTAAAAGAAAATGAGTAAAATTAACCTATGCAATCATAACAACTACAGTTTTCCTCAGCTGTGTGGTTCACTGATGTTTGGAGCACTTCAAATAATGTTAACAACAGTAGCTGATCAGATTACTTTAAAAACACAGAGTAGCACTTCTCAATTACCACCAGTTGTAGTTGTAATAGTTGTAGTTGTAGAACTACTTTTATGGTAATAGTAGTAGTACTAGTAGTAGTAGTAGTAGTAGTAATAGTAGTAGTTGTAGTTGTTGTCATTGTTGTATTTGTAGTATTAGCATTAGTAGAACGATAGAAAGAGCTTTATGGTAGTAGTGGTAGTAGTGGTAGTAGTGGTAGTGGTAGTAGTAGTAGTAGTAGTAGAAGTAGTAGAAGTAGCACCATTATAGTAGTACAGTGGTACCTCACCTTACGAAATTAATTCGTTCCAGAAGTGATTTCGTAACGTGAATTTTTCGTAAGTTGAGTAGTTATTTCAATGGAAAAAGCCTGATTCGGTCCAAGGGTTTTTTGACTAAACGTGGACTAAACCAGGTCTAGACCAGAACTAAACCAGGTCTAGACCAGGTCTAAACCTGGACTGCACCTGGACTAAACCAGGACTGGACCAGGTCTAGACCTGGACTGGGTGCGAGTGAACAATTTTTCCCGAGGAGCGGGGGTGGGGGGGGCAACTAATGAGAGTTATATAAATGAAGTTATTACCTGATGGTTCTCAGTTTGTTTTATCATAACCGCACTTTGTCAGTGCGCGCTGAGAGGGGCGGGGAGGAGGGACCGGGGCGGGGGGGAGCGGGACATTTTTAACGGATTCATGTAAGAGTCTGGTTAATGCACCGGGCCCGCGGCTCACCACGTCTCACCATGGGCAGTTCGGCTCTGGGCCGCGCGTATTCCGCGCGTAAGCCGTCGGGGGGGACACGTTACGCACAGACGGAGACACCGGGACTGGAGTCGGTGCGTCTCAGAGGAGACGTGGCACCGGGACTGAGGCGCAGGACCGTGCGCCCGGAGCAGGGGGAGTTTTTTTCGCTGAAAACGCGCGGAGCCTGCATAAACTAAGCCACACAGACCGATTTTCTGGAAAAAAAAAAAAAAAAAGAGAAATCAGCGTGAGAAATGCCATGTGTGGCGTGTGAATTGCGTGTGTCACACTCTCAATGCGTGAGACCCTGGTAGTAGTAGTGGTAGTAGCAGTGTTTGTGGTAGTAGCAGTAGTAGTAGTAGTAGTAGTTGTTGTAGTTTTTGTAGTAGTATAGCATTAGTAGAAAGAGCTTTATGGTAACAGTAGTAGTAGTAGTAGTAGTAATAGTTGTTGTTGTTATTGCTGTATTTGTAGTAGTATTAGCATTAGTAGAACGATAGAAAAAGCTTTATGTAACAGTAACAGTAGTAGTAATAATAGTAGCAGCAGCTAGCCTGGGAATTCCCAGGCCGCTTCCGTTCGTTTCGAACTGGAAGGCGGCCTGGAAACTCGTCCAAGCGAGAGTCCCAGATTTAGGGCCCCAATCAGAGAGCGGGGGAGGTGTGGCAAGACGGTGACGCATACTACATGACAAACGGAAGCTTGTAGTTTGAACTGACAACTGACATGATTGGCTATGGACTTACGTATACGCTCAATGATAGACATTCATAACGCCCAATAAACGGCCGTTGGCAATCGCTAACCACACCTCCGCTACGGGATTTTTCGAAGCGAGTTTCCAGACCCATATCTCACTTGTGATATGGTCAGGTGTTAACCAGACTAAGCAGCAGCAGCATTATGGTAGTAGTAGAAGTAGCTTTATGGTAACAGTAGTAGTAGTGGAAGTAGCAGTATTTGTGGTTGTAGTAGTAGCAGTAGTAGTAGTAGTTATTGTTTTTGTAGTAGTATAGCATTAGTAGAAAGAGCTTTATGATAACAGTAGTAGTAGTAGTAGTAGTAGTAGTAGTTGTTGTTGTTATTGTTGTATTTGTAGAAGTATTAGTAGAACAACAGAAAGAGCTTTATGGTAACAGTAGTAGTAGTAGTAGTAGTAGTAGTAGTAGTAAGTGTGAAATAAGACATAATTATATAAAAATGTATATGTTCAAGTCAAAAGAAAATAGAAAAATGAAATAAGGCAGTGTCTGACTGGGACGGAAGAAGCAACTTGGATGAGCTACGAAACTAAACAAACATTTGTCCATTTGTCAAACTGAATCTCTCCATCGAAACTAAACAAACGTTTGTCCATTTGTCAAACTGAATTTCTCCATTGCCATGTGCACAGCAACATCACAAACCTGATGTGAGGCAGTAGTTTCATTAGAGGGATGCAGGCTGGCTGTTGTGATAGCGCTCTGAAGGGGGAGTGACTCAGACTCAGAGAATGAATATGTTGTTTTTGGTGAATACAGCATTTCCAAAACAATAAAAGGCAACATGGTGATCTAAATATTATGTGTTACAGTTACTACCCCATAAAAGTCAAATACCTCCTGTTTTAGCTCTTTCTACAGATCTTTTAGAATTTCACCGCTGATTGTCGTCTCATATTTCCCCAAACCCAAAACGCTCCTTGCTCAGATCTCCCTCTCTCTTCCGGTTCTGTCAGATTTTTTCTTTACAATTACCACACTTTTCAAACATGGTCTTGTATTTCTCTCCGTTCGTTAAAAACATGCAGCGCTCTGGTGTAGCGGGTTCAAAGCCCACCGGCTCGCCGTTTCCATGGAGACGAGGCGAAGATGGCGGCTTTGATTTGACCCCCTCACCACTCGGATGCCTGTGGTCCTCTGATGACCTGTAATCAGCAGAAGAAGAAGAAGACTGTGAGTGTGTAATATTAGCAGTATTAGAAGAAGTAGTAAAAGCAGTAGTGCAGTATGCCTAGTTGTAGTACTAGTAGTAGTATTAGTATAACAGACCCAGGTTCTAGGCCTGTTGGGCAGATTAAATGTTTCCTGTAAAACACAGGGAAAGAACGAGACAGACAACTGTGAAGTTTCTTTTTACCTCGCTTCTGCCATATTTATTTACACAATCATCTATTTTAACTTCAATCTTCATCTTTAACAACCGTTTCTTGGTTTACAATCACAATCATGAAGTAAAATATGTTTCCAGATCATGTACTAGGGCTGTGCAATTAATCAAATTTAGATCACGATTTCCATTTTGGTGTCAAACGATCTCAAAATTCATATAATTGAGTCCAAACGATTATTTTTTCATTTGTCTGTCGAGAGGGACGCGCAATACATAATTAATTCCCTTACACGCGGGCCAATGCGCAGCGCAGTGACTTACTGGTGCGTACACTGGCGCCTGCGGCCGGCTGCGAGTCGAGCTCACACTACCACAATATGACCAATGTCTGTCCGAGTTGCTACCAAGAATTACCATGAATTAGGGATGCAAATTATCGATTAATTCATTAATCTATAGTTGATTGACTTTATTGATCGACTTGCGATTAATTGATAAGCGGCGTTTTTCACCTGAATTTTAGTGTTTCAATAGGGTCTTTAAAGGGATATGCCACCCCCAGGTCAAATTTGGGCATCTCCCCACAGTCCAGAGACTAAAATAAGTGGTGGAAAGCGTTTTCCTGCTCACCCAGCCATTGTCCGAGTCTGTCGCCACTGACCGCTGCGGTATCTGGTGCTCCTCCGCCTTAGAATGGAGTCTAACGTAGCCAGAGAAAGATTTCGGCCAAAAGGAATTAATTTGCTCGATGCGTTTCCCAATTACTTTGTGTGTAGTGCGCATTCATATCGAGTGCAAATAAATGTGCAAATCAACACGGAGAGCTTGACTTGGTCATTTTGGGTGGGAACTATTTTCCAGTGCGTAAGAATACAGCCGTATCACGCAGCACGCTACCAGGGGAATCCCAGTTACGCACCGGGAAGGGAGTTCCCCTGTTGCACAACGTGGTGCGTGATACGGCTGTATTCTTACGCACTGGAAAATAGTTCCCACCCAAAATGACCAAGTCAAGCTCTCCGTGTTGATTTGCACATTTATTTGCACTCGATATGAATGCGCACTACACAGAAAGTAATTGGGAAACGCATCGAGCAAATTAATTCCTTTTGGCCGAAATCTTTCTCTGGCGACGTTAGACTCCAGTCTAAGGCGGAGGAGCACCAGATACCGCGGCGGTCAGTGGCGACAGACTCGGACAATGGCTGGGTGACCAGGAAAACGCTTTCCACCACTTATTTTAGTCTCTGGACTGTGGGGAGATGCCCAAATTTGACCTGGGGGTGGCATATCCCTTTAAGAATATAAGCTATAGTAACATAACACTGAGTCATAAATATATCATAGTATTATTATATTGTATATTCCTCAATTAAGTATTCCTTAGTAAATAGCAGACAAATGTATTGATGCTGAATAACAAAATACAGTAATCCCTCGCTCTATCGCGGTTTGCGGATTTATTTATTTTTTCCAATTTTTTAAAAATAGTGTAACATTTTTTTATAGTGTAACATTTTTTTTATAGTGTAACATTGTGTTCTGCATCCTGATTGGCTAAGAGACTAGACCAGGACAAACGTGGACTAAACCAGGTCTAGACCAGAACTAAACCAGGTCTAAACCTGGACTGGGCCTGGACTAAACCAGGACTGGACCAGGTCTAGACCAGGATTAAACCACCACATGCCGCTGCTGGTTTCGTGCGGCTGGTTTGTGGCTCGGGCTGAGACTACGCATTCCGGGCGCCGCGGTTCGATCTCGTGCTCAGGCTGCTGAGCAGTGCCTTTGGCGCCTGCGGCCGGCTGAGAGTCGAGCTTGGCGCAGCGCGGTTGCCTTGTTTCATGACCACGCGGGTGCGCGTGTCCGCGATTAGCGATTAATTGCAATTAATGCATTTTGTTCGACCAACGTCTTGATCGACAACTAATCGTAACTTGATTAATTGTTGACATCCCTACCATGAATTGACCGATCACGGCACCAGTTGCTACCAGGAATTGACCAATCACACGGCAGGAGTTGCTACCACGATTTGCTGCCAAGAATTGACTAATGATGCCAGCACTAGCTCCTACCAAGAACGCACACGCTCGCATATGAAGCCAAGAACACGGAAACTACAGAAGACAATAGTAAATGAAGTTAGTATAATGCAACATTTAATCACTTTTAAATCGATCGTTCACCCTCCGTGGTATTTACTATGAATACAACGTACAAAGACACACTTTACATGGGACTTTGTAGAGATACGCGATCGGCATTTTCAATAGAGCCTACGTGAATTACTTATCCCGGACAACACTTCATCTGGGAGCTTCTTTTCGGATTTGCTGGACAGCATCTCATCTTTGCATTTGGTAAGTCATGTCATGAAATGTGTGTTTGTCATATCACTATTCTATTTTAGCGCTATTATATTATATTGTATTAATTATATTATGTTATATTATGTTATATTTATTATATTATATTATACTGAGGAGAAATCTGTGTGAGGAAAGTGAGGAATAGCTGTGTGTGATAATTTTTTGTATGTATGTGTGTGTGTGCCTGTGTGTATATCATAGCACCAGGCTATTTTATGTTTATATTTGTTAGGTTGTATTTTATTAAGTTTAGGGCAATCTGTAGAATAAGACAGAAGAAGAATAAATGTCTAAGGGGAGAGTAGCCCACTTTGTGTGTGTGTGTGTGTGTCTGTATCTAGGTAGGGGATTTTGAAAAAATAATTGTGATTTCAATATTGACTGAGATAATCGTGATTATGATTTTTTCCATAATCAAGCAGCCCTATCATGTACCATTCACATTAGCATCGTTTACATACTTCCAATAATATTATTAATTCCATATTTTAAAGTTTTTAAACAAAACACATTTTACCAGTTTTCACATTTGCAGCTGTACTGTTTTTAACACACCATTTTAATACATTACCGCCACCTTAACGGCTCATGCATTGCACGGTAGTAACCATGTACTACTGACTGGCTTTTAGCTTTAGCTTGAGACCTTTTTATCTTTCATTTATGAACTTAACTTTACACTTTCACACTTATAAACAATGTCGGAACACTTTAAAACATTGTCAGTTACAAAAACAGGAACTCAAAATAAATGCGCATTAAACTCAAAATGGCGCCCGTGGCCTTGCCTTGACCGGTCTTTTCACGTGGCTCAAACTTCACAAATATGCAGTATTTACCAACAATTTTACTCTCACAATTAGCTGTGGTTGTTATTAATAGTTTGTAACCAATATAATGTAGGTTTTACTTCATTACTAACCTGTAAAACACAGGGAAAGAATGAGACAGGCACCATGAAGTTTCTCTTTGCTTCTGCCATATTGTGACCTCACAATAGCGTCTCACAGAGTCACCACCACCTACTGGCGTGAGGATGTAATTACACCTTGAATGAGATTATTACTCAAATTAGATTTTCCCATTACATACAAAAATAAAACATAATGTGAAAACACATTACTGTGTGTAACATTAGCAGTATTAGTATTAGCAGAAGTAGTAAAAGCAGTAGGCCTGGTTGTAGTACTAGTAGTAGTAAATCAGGAATAAACTAAGACTATCACAATTTTTGACAAATATGATGCCTGCCAACATTGAAAAGGAGCATAAATTGTCATTTGTTTAGCCAAAATATAAAAACCATGTTTGCGAATGACCCTAAAGCAAAAAAATGTCCCTCTGACACGAGAATGCACAATGTTACACGCTCTTTTCACAATTTTATTTACACTAGCCATTCCAACCCGGGTGTGTCTCAGTATTGAACTGTGAAAATCTGGTCAGTCTACCCGTTTCTCCATCCGAGTCTGTTTGAGGTACGTCCTTTTCAAATCCTTGGGTCATTACTGGATCAGAGACAAATGGGAGCTGTTCTGATGAGAGAGCAGTCTGTCTCAATGAATTTGGACTCAGAACACTCAGAGCACTTTAAACACGAGGAGAATCACATGACTTTGGCAAAGGTTAATGAAACGACCACAGAAGAAGTGCTTTAAGGGACCCCAGTACAGATCCATTACATAAGCAGCTCTTGAGGACAAAATAAGTTCACTGTGTGCTAGGGATGCAACAATACAATATCATTTCAATTCCGATACGTTTTAAGACACACACAACAAACCCTCAAGCATTTTTTTCTGCTAATGAGTACTGTATAATATAATAACACTATGATATTAATGAAACAATAACAATACAATACACACAATACACAGTATAACTACTGTACAGCTGTAGTTTATGTGTGTTTTAGTTCATTTTGTTCAGTGATTTACAGCTCAGAATTTTCATTAAAGTAAAAATAAGAACAGAGCTTTCTCGGGGAATTTTATAATATTTTATAATTTTATAATATAGCCAGTCTACTCTTAATATAGACTGTAGGGGAGTTAAACTATTAGACTTTTCCTTTTTTGATGATGATTTCTTTTCCTCCTCTCGCTGAGTTCACACAGGCTCCTGTGTCGGCGCTGCTCTGCCTCGTCTCCAGCAGCAGCAGAGACAGACAGCAGCAATGTTCCCCCTAATTTTTAATGTGTCTGAGCAAACACACTAACTCCCTGAGCGTTCCTTAGTCCCCTGTGAGCGACATCCGACATTTCTGAAATTTGGAATTCTAGATGCTATATGTTTGTAATAAAGTAAAACTGTACATCAAAGTACAAAAAAAACCCCACATTTTATTAACAGGTATGCTTTCAAATGCTTTCAAATTGTAATCCTGCTAAGTGATCCCCATTTTCACTAAATGTACCTGTAATCTGAGTACGTCTTTTTCTTTGTAACTGTAGGGGAATACAGTTACCTTTTTTTTGTATCCTCTTACTTAACGCCGTTCCATGTAATCCGTTACTCCCCAAGCCTGTATATATATATATATATATATATATATATATATATATATATATATATATATATATATATATATATATATATATATATATATATATATATATATATATATATATATATATATATATATATATATAATACATTTTATTTGTTAGGTTCCATATATATATATATATATATATATATATATATATATATATATTGATGATAGTGGTGGTAGTAGCAGTAGTAGTGGTAGTCGTAGTAGTAGTAGTAATGATAGTAGTAGTAGTAGTGATAATAGTAGTAGTAGTGATAGTAGTAGTAGTAGTAGTGATAATAGTAGTAGTAGTGATAATAGTAGTAGTAGTGATAGTAGTAGTAGTGATAATAGTAGCAGTAGTGATAATAGTAGTAGTAGTGATAGTAGTAGTAGTAGTAGCAGTAGTAGTAGTGATAGTATTAGTGATAAATATATGTTAAATTAATGTTAAAAACTTTTTTTTGATGACCAACGTCTCTGACAAGTTTCTAGAGTTGCCTCAAAAACTTTTTAGATTCCCTTTTAATTTCTTATTTATTTATGTATTTATTAATCATAGCACAGCCCCAAACTAGAGTCTTTCTCAAAACACTTAAAAGACAGACTGGTTAACTCAATGTCCACTATAAAGGACAGAGATGAATGGGTCGGGTCTCAGGATTTATAAAATATCGTTGTGTATCTAAAGCGTACTGTATCTGCATCTAATTATGAAGTGTTTTGTTGTCAAAGTATCAGGAAGTGTATGTTAGCATGCTAGTTGTTGTGGTGGCAAAACTCTGGTTGTGAAAAGTGGAATGGCCAATCTCTACTGAACGAAAGGTAAAAGGAGCTGTTAACTTGAAAACTACAGCTTCATGACATCACAAAGTGGAACAGAGCGTTTTTCAGCTCTGGAGATGTAAACAAACAAATAATAAAGAGTTACTCAAACATGTGAATGAAACAAAACACAACTCTAGATGTGTTTTTGAGGAGGAAACAACATTATAACACAACAAGAGTCCAATTTGTATAATATAGGACCTTAAAAAGATTAAAACATGCAAAATCTGAATTGCTTATCCATAAATAAGACCAGACTTATAAATGATCTTTTGTGAATCTGGTTTAAATTGAGAGGACAGATGTTTGCAGTCGTGTGAATAACAACTTTATGACCCCGGATGGATCTTGGGCTGGTTCTTCAGGCCATTTGAGACACATGCTCCACCACATCTGCACCACAGCCAAACCCCGGCTCAGAGGACGAGGACGAGGACGAGAGGCTAACCACTCTGCCACAGCAACACAGGGAGAACACGCAAACTCCACTCACAGAGATCAGCTTCTAGAATTTGATGGTGTTTTATTTATATAATTTGAGAGATTCACCGTTGTTGAACCTTCTCGTTATTTGTTTGGGATCAGCTCCACAAATTTAACCAAAGTTACAAGGTCTTATACTAAACAAAATGGACTCTTGTGAACTTTTAGTCATGTTATAATGTTCTTACCTCCTCAAAAACGGACCTGGAGTTGTGTGCGCTGTTCCACCTTGTGATGTCATGAAGTGGTAGTTTTTTCAAGTTTACAGTTTTGAGTTCAGTAGAGATCGGCAATTCTAGAGCTAAACTCATCCAAATGATCCTAGTGAAAGTGTATGGAGTTTAAAAACACAGTGGAGCACTTCCTGTACTATTACCTCATGACATCACAAGGTGGAACAGAGTGTTTTCAGTTTGAGAGAAGAGCTCAGTGTAAATATGTTTGTGCGTTAAACATGTGTGAATGAACAAAACAAAACAACTCCAGGTCTGTTTATGATGAGGAAACGACTACTACAGCTAGTACTACTGCTACGACTACTGCAGCTAGTACTACTGCTACTACTGCTACTACTACTGCTACTACTACTACTACTACTGCTACTACTACTACTGCTACTGCTACTACTACTACTGCTGCTACTGCTACTACTACTGCTACTACTACTACTGCTACTGCTACTACTACTACTACTGCTACTACTACTACTACTACTACTACTGCTACTACAGCAGCTAGTACTACTGCTATCATTAATACTACTGCTACTACTACTACTACTTACTTCCACTACCACCACTACTACTACTACCACTACTACTACAGCTAGTACTACTGTTACCATGAATAATGCTGCTACTACTACTACTACTACTACCACTACTACTACTACAGCTAGTACTACTGTTACCATGAATGCTGCTGCTACTACTACTACTACTACTACCATTAATAATGCTACTACTACTACTTCTACTGCTAATACTACTATTACTACTACTACTACTACCACTACAGCTAGTACTACTGCTATTAATAATGCTACTACTACTACTACTACTTCTACTACTACAGCTAGTACTACTGCTACCATTAATAATGCTACTACTACTACTACTGCTACCATTAATAATGCTACTACTACTACTGCTACCATTAATAATGTTACTACTACTACTACTACTACTACTACTACTGCTACCATTAATAATGTTACTACTACTACTACTACTACTACTACTACTACTACTACTACTACTACTACTACTACTACTACTACTACTGCAGCTAGCAAAGGTGGGACCAAGTCGTTGTTTAGTGAATTTTTTTTACATATATTTTATAATGTGAATTTATTAAACCATTGTACGGCACGTGTAGTTAAAATAAATCTTGTTATTCTCAGAAATATAAACTAAATGTTGTTTTTTTTTCTTCTAAATCAGGGGTTTCTCCATTTTTTTATTCATATCAATTGCATTCTGTTAAATTAATCTACCACACTTTAGAGAGCAAGTATCATTTAAAAAATAAGCCTAAAAAATTGTTTTAATCCAAGCAGCTGGTGGTTTTCACATTCTGGAATCTGATGATGCCATACGGCCAGTTAATGACATTGTACTTTAAGTTTATTCTCAACTATATTACAACAAGTAATACGAGTACATTTTAACTGTCCATCTGTATTAAATATTATTGTCCTAGAGAATATTGTGATGTCACCTGAAACCCAGCAATTGGGAACAGAGAAGAAAATTGATCAACCAGAAGAATCAACCAATAATTGAGATTAAACAAATTAAGACCCATAGCAGTGTGTGTCCATGGGGTCTTATTCTGTGTAATAGCTGCAAAAGGGAGAAATTATTATTTTTTTGTTCTGAAAAAAAAACAAAAAAACAAAAAAAAAAGCGTTCTGAATGCCCCCTGTGTGTCAGAAATGCTACAATCGGACTAGATCCAAACCCAGACGCCTGAACCAGCGGACAACAGCTCTGGTTCTTCTGGCTCAGAGGTGTTGTGGCTTTATTTGTGTCTCTGCGCCATCTTCCGGGAAAAACCAAGTGGCCGCTCAGAACAAAATAGACCTAGATCCACGTTCCTGTTCTGCTTTGCTTCACCTTGGAACCAGTCACGGCCCTCGATCACGGAGGACAGCTCACAGTCTGGCGGATCCAGCCGGTGTTCTGCATAGTTCTTATTATAGATCCACGGTGTTCTGTCGAAATGGACTGCCCCGTCGAAATGACGTGTTTTACGCGCGCCTCTTACGCATTCCACACACAAGACTCTGTTTACTCCACCAACACAGCGGTTCTGAGCGGCTTTTTCCAACTGCAGCTTCCTCACAGTTTGCACAAAGTTTGTTGCAATGGCAGACAAGAATCCACTACCAGTTAGCCGCAAAAGAAAGTCCGTTTTTGAGGTCGCTGAAGAAGAAGGGGAAAAGGAGCGAAGCCAAACGAAGGTGATTCTTGGAGATTCCTTCCAGCAATGGCGCGCACTGAAGCAGACAAAGGGTCTAAAGACTGACGCGTCGGTCGCTAAATTTCTTCTGGACAGGTAAATTATTCTTATCATTTGGAAAACGTACTTTGTATAGACGTTTTTCAGGACACGAATGCGATATCCTGTATCTGAAAACGTCATTTTCAATGCAAAAAAAGGATGCGTTTGCTGCTTGTTGTCGTAGCTGCTGTAGTTAGTTGGACTTAGACAAACTTTACTCATCCACAAGTAGGCCGTAAGGTGAACCCCGTTCTCGTTTCATTAACTGTACTTTTTTTTTTTTTTTTAAGAACGAATCACGCTAAGCTTACAAGAAAAAGTTCTCACCTTAAAATCCTGTACATTTTTTACGCCGAGACATTTAATGGCGAACTAGATTCTTCAAAGCGGAATAAGAATTTGACGTCACGTGACCGTGCTGGGCCAATAGAGTAGCTGATTCTTGTCAACAAACCGGTGTCATGGCGGCCTCCATACGTTACGGATACAGATGAATTCTGCCCCAAAAACCTTCTGAAGTAGGTCAAAAGGATTCTAAACAGTGCTTTATATTTCATAGCACGAAGAACAATGATGCAAATAAACGATAAGGTGAACGTTTTTATGTTGTCATTTCGATAAATAAAAGGATATCCAAATTCATGTCCATTAAGGACGACACCTCTCACCCTCTGCACCGGACTGTAGAGGAGCTGAGCAGCTCCTTCAGCAGCCGACTGAGGCACCCCCAGTGCAAGAAGAAGCGCTACCGCAGATCCTTCATCCCCACCGCCATCAGACTGTATAATTCTAACATATAGGCCAGACGTGCAATATCCTCCTTTTCATGTTGATGCTTGTTGTTACTATTATCATTATTACTATTTTCCATTATTATTATTATTATTACGTATTACTATTTGTGTGATGTTTTGGTATTGTACCAAGGAATGAACTCTTAATAATAACGGAGACTGGTTTGATTTTTGACTGTTACCGTCTTTACTACGGTATACAACTTACAGATTTATACTTCTGTTGCACTAGACTGTGTTACAACTAACATGCATGCCACCTAGTGGTAAGGAGGTAAACTACAACTACAATACATCACATCTCTCTCCTTTAGATAGATATTCTCTTAACAGTTCTAACCTGTAACTTCTGTTAATTACTGACTTGTCTTTGCAAACTCAAACATATAATTTCTTGTACCCAATAAAATTCTTACTCTATTGTTTCAATTTACAACTAAATGTTCCTTGGCAGTATTCTTTGTTTTGTTTTTTTTTCTATTACTTAAAACTGCACAACTTAAACAATGCTTTAGAGAAACCAAACAATGCAAAAAAAACCTTTTTTTTTTTTTTTTTTTCAATACTCAAGTTCATGAAGAGTAGCGTGCTGGTGGTTTGATCACTCTGCCCACTCGTGACCTCTTTACGACTTCTTTATTCATGGTAGGTGTTGTAGATGTTTTCGCAGGTGACGGTGCAGGTGTCTGGAATGATGCGTCACTTTCTGCAGGTTGTCTTTCTCCTGGATCATAGTCTTCCATATGTGGAGGACTCTGTGTTGTGAAAGTCTTTTCTCTGGTTTTCAGCAGGTGTCGCCTGTTTCTTCTGTAGATGTTTCCATCAGGTGTTTTGATGATGAAGGATCTTGGCGTATCATGACTTTTCAGCACCGTTGCTGGTTGCCAGTTGTCTTTCAGTTTTATTCTGATCTTTTCTCCTTCCTCAAGAGTTGGTAGATGTTTTGCTCCACGATCAAAGTAATGTTTCTGTTTCAGCTGCCTGTCTTTGCTGTTCTTGTGTGCGTTCTTGTGTATTTGTGGTTTCAGGAGCTGTGCTGATGTAGGCAATTTTGTTTTCAGTCTACGTCCCATTAACAACTGAGCAGGAGACAGCTTAACACAATCCAGTGGTGCATTCCTGTACTCCATCAAAGCAATGTATGGGTCGTTCTGGCATTCTGCAGCTTTCTTTAGCAGATTTTTCACTGTCTGAATTGCTCTTCACTTTGTCCATTTGACTGTGGAAATCCTGGGCTGGACGTGGTGTGTATGAATTCCCAGTTCTGTGTGAATGTTCTGAATTCTGCACTTGAGAATTGTGGACCATTGTCCGACACAACTTCATCCGGAATTCCATGCCTTGCGAAGATGGACTTGAGAGCTGTCACTACATGTGCACTTGTTGTCTGTGTGAGCTTGGCGATCTCTGGAAACTTGGAAAAGTAATCCACACACATCAGATAATCACCTTGATTGTAGTGAAACAGATCAACGCCAACTTTCGCCCATGCTCTGTCTGGTATTTCATGACTGATGAGTGGTTCTTTGGTGTTATTGCGTTTAAACATGTTGCAGACTGAACACTGCACAACAACATCCTCAATGTCTTTTGCCATTCCAGGCCAGTACATGACATCTCTGGCTCTTTCTTTGCATTTCACGATGCCTAGGTGACACTCGTGAACTCTCTCCAGCATGTCTGACCTCAAACTGTGCGGTACAACAACTCGTGAGCTTTTGAACAGTAGTCCATCAGAGCATGTGAGCTCTTCTTTGAAAGTCCAATATTTCCTGACCTCTGGTGGAACGTGTCTGATTTCTGCAGGCCATCCGGTCTGAACACAGTTCATTACCAGTTGCATCTCTCTATCAGCTGCTGTTGCTGTCCTGAAAGCGTTCAATTTTTCGGTTGAGATTGGCAGGTAAGTTGACAAGACATGAATTTGTAATTCATCTTCCAACAGTGGTTCGATGTGCTCTTTGAGATAGGCACGGCTCAATGTGTCTGCTATATACAACTCTTTTCCAGGTTTGTATTTCACTTGTAGATCATAGGGTTGCAGTCTCATGAGCATTCGTTGTTGTCGGGGGGGTGCTTTCTGTAGTGACTTTTTGAACACTGTCTCTAGGGGCTTATGGTCAGATTCAACGTGCACAGATTTCCCATAGATGTACTGGTTGAATTTCTCACAGCCAAAGACAATAGCTAAAAGCTCTTTCTCAATTTGAGCGTATCTTTTCTGACACTCAGTGAGAGACCTCGATCCAAATGCTACTGGCTGTCCTTCTTGCAGTATCACTGCTCCTAATCCCTCAGAACTTGCATCTACTGACAGCGTAATGTCTTTGCTGACATCAAAGTATCTCAACACTGGGGTGTTACTCACCAGTGACTTGAGCTTTCTGAAGCTCTCTTGTTGCTCAAAGTCCCAATGCCATGCTATGTCACCTTCTAGCAGTTTTCTCACAGGTGCACTCACCTCTGCCAGATTTGGTATGAATTTTGCCAGATACTGCAGCATTCCCAGGAATCTCATCAGAGCTGCTTTATCTTCTGGTTCTGGCATGTCCTGTATCGCTCTGACCTTTTCTGGGTCGGGTTTCAATCCGTCTGCTGACAAGACATGTCCAACATAGCTGACTTCAGTCATCCTGATCTTGCACTTGGCTCGATTCAGTTTCAGGTTGATGCTTCTGATTCTGTCTAACAGCTGTCTCAATCGTTTGTCATGCTGCTCCCTATTTTCTCCCCAAACAAGAATGTCATCAACAATGTTCACGACTCCCTCCAGGTCTTCTAGACGCTGTGCGATGCACTTTTGAAACACCTCTGGAGCGGATGAGATACCAAAAGGTAACCTCAGGAAACGATACCTTCCAAACGGAGTGTTGAAGGTGCACAGTTTGGAGCTTTCGTTGTCAAGTTGCACTTGCCAGAAGCCATGGTTGGCATCCAGTACAGAGAACACTTTGGCATTTGGCATTTCGGCGACTATCTCTTCAACTGTGCGTAGTGGATAATGCTCTCGGCGTACCGCTTTGTTCAAATCTTGTGGGTCAATGCAAATCCTAAGTTTGTTCGGTTTGACTACAGTCACCATGCTATTCACCCAGTCAGTAGGTTCTGTTTGTCTTGCGATGACTCCAATTTGTTCCATTCTGTCTAGTTCTTCTTTAACTCTGTTTTTCAATGCTACAGGTACTTTGCGTGGTGGATGAATGACTGGTGGAACATCTTTGTCTAGTTGGATATGATGTAATCCTGGAACACATCCTAAGCCTGTGAATAAATCTTCGTATTCACCTAAGATGTCGTCTTCATTTCCTATTTTGAACACTCTTTTGATCAGGCCTAGCTCTGTGCATGCATCTCTGCCAATAATTGCTGGTGAATTGCCCTCAACAACTTGGAATTCAAGCTCATATTCCGTGTCTTTGTGGTAACACTTGAGCTTTGCCTTGCCTTTTGGCTCCATCGTGTGGCCAGAATATGTAACAAGCTTGCAATTGGATTTCAGCAGCGCTTTCTTGTTTGCTACCTTCTCAAAATCTTTGTACGGCAATACATTGCACTCTGCTCCTGTGTCTAGCTTAAATGTCCATGCTTGGTTATTTATTTTCAGTGCTTGTGTCCATTTCTGATTTTCCTTTTCATTTGCAGAAACTACATCCAGACGCTTGATTGGCACATTTTCTTCCATTTCAATGCTACCTAGAAACATTTCAGCGTTTTCTTCCTGTTCTAATTCATGCACTTTTCTCTCTGTCTTCTTTGTGTTGCCTTTTTGTTTCGGTGTTTTACACATACGGCCAAAGTGATTCTTTCTTGAACACTCATTGCAAACTTTTCCGTATGCAGGGCATTTCTTTGGCTCATGCGTGTATCCACACCTCGTGCATTCCTCACTGTCTTTCCTAGCATATTTAGCTTGCATGCTATCAAACTTAGCTCTGGACTTTGCTTTGGTTATTTTGTTCACTGCAATGTCCGATTCCTCTTGCAGAGCTTTCATGTGACTTTGTGTTACTTCATTAGCTCGACAAATGTCTAATGCTTTTTTCAAATCCAATTCCTCTTCGCGTAAGAGTCTTGCCCTCACTATGTCATTGTTAACTCCGCATACTATGCGATCTTTTATCAGTTCGTCCGTCAGAGTTCCAAATTCACAATCCTTAGCCTTATTTTTCAAATCAGTCACGTATGCGTCAATGGTTTCGTTTTGTCCTTGCGCTCTCGTGAAAAAGATATGTCTCAGGTAAGTAACATTCTTTCGTGGTTCACAGTATTTCCTAAAGCTTTCTTTCAGCTCATTCAAATCCAGTTCTCCCTCACCAAATTCCATAGTATTGTATACTTTCAATGCTTCATCTCCCGCCACATGTAGAAATGTTGCACACTGCCTTTCTTCACTCTTCTCCGCCAAACCAGATGCGATGAGATAGAGGTCGAACTTCTGAACCCATGTTCGCCAGTTTTCTGCGACATTTCCCTCGAAGCTGAGACTATTCGGAGGTTTCAGTTGCTCCATAGTTCACTTCTCGTTCACTTCTGACACCATGTGATGTTTTGGTATTGTACCAAGGAATGAACTCTTAATAATAACGGAGACTGGTTTGATTTTTGACTGTTACCGTCTTTACTACGGTATACAACTTACAGATTTATACTTCTGTTGCACTAGACTGTGTTACAACTAACATGCATGCCACCTAGTGGTAAGGAGGTAAACTACAACTACAATACATCACAATTTGTACTATTTATTACTTACTTTATCCCCTCCCTGCCTGCATGCACTTTTCCCCTCTTGTCCAAATGTCCTGGAGCTACTGTGGCGAGTACATTTCTCCTGTGTGAGATCAATAAAGGCTTATCTTATCTTATCTTATCTTATATAATCGTAATTCAATGACCAGAACCATTCAAGATTCAAAGCTTTTATTGTCACATGCGCAGTAAAGAAACACGTTTCCGTGTACAATGAAATTCTTACTTTGCTACCTACTCTGGATGCTCAGAGCATGCAAACAAGTTAAAATAGATAGAAGATAAAGAGAAGCATGTAAAAAGTATAATCAAATAAAACAATCTTTACCAAGTATACACTATGACAAAAATATAGGCTAGGTGCTATGTACATATTCATTCGTTCATTTATTGACTCCTAACTATACACACAGACCAGACATACTGTAAAAACAAATAGCATGAAACACATATGTACAAATATACAATATAAATGGCACCATCATATGAATGGTAATGTTATTGGAACAGAATATTGACTCCTATATACACAACATAGATCGACAATTTGCGTGAAAAACATATGTTTATATACATGGGCTTATATATAGTGTAAATGGCATAATAAAATGAATGGTAATGTTAGAATTATGAGGCTCAGTCTGTTCTTCAGTGTATCCTGTCTGTAACAAAACAAAACGGCAACAATTGGGTGTCACAGGAGTACCATCAAAAGCACAGGGTAAAGGTGGCTTCATTACGATTGTCACTCTCACAAATCAACACGAGTGGTAGAGGGAATACAAAACATTACAGGTTGGAGTCTGTATCCTAAACAACAGATGTAATTAGTCAAAGTCAGTTTTATTTGTCAATTCCTCACATGCACTGGACATACAAAGGAATTGAAATTACGTTTCTCACTATCCCACACAGAGACAGGTCAGGACAGAGGACGATACGGGACAACATATAGGCAGGACAGGACAGACATTAAGATGCAAGACAGGATAACATATAGTAATGAGAGGTATTGTGTGTTGTAACCTATCCTAAGTGTAACAAAAGTGTAGCAAGTCTGGCCAGTGAAATAAATAACTTTTATACCTCTACAGTCACTATAAGATAATTTCAGTTTTAGCTAAACAATGAAATGCTAGTGTGCAACACCGTACAGTCTGTTTTCCTTGTTGTCAAATATTACATGTCTTTGCAGATAGCAAGCTGAGTGTGCCATGTGATACTGTCCTTGCATGTGACAAAGAATAAATTGCCTTATTACCTGTAGTTTAAAGCGTCAAGATCTTCACTTGTCTTCACCACTTCTACGAAGGCCTTCCTCAGCTGTCCTATTCTCAGCACCTCCTGGTTGATCAGGAGCCTTTGACGGATGACCCTCTCACAGAGGATGTTGTAGCTGACATCAAATGTTGGCTCATTCCTAAAAATAGATTGATAAGAACAAGTGTTGTGATGGTGTTCACATACAAAATAAATAACATACATTGTACTGTATGTTCATTTATGATCATTTATTATCATTTAATTTAATTTATTATCATTTAAGATAACATATGACTTACTGTTCTTTCTCTGGTCTGACAGGTTCACTCAAAAACCTGGTGTACTGTAGGTAACAGCTCTTGTGGTACTGCACCTCGAGAGCCACGCAGTCTTTGTCTTTGATATGTATGAGAATGCTATGGTCGTCCTTCAACTCAGCAGCTTTCTGCAACTTGCCTTGTAGAAAAGATAGATGGATAGATAGATAGACATACAGACAGTCAGAGATGCTTTATTCACCAGAAAGAAAATGAAGGTGCCCAGTAGCATATTAATATCAAGGCACACAGACCTGGCATGCATACAAACATACTACCCTATGCCCTCCATACATACAAACATACATACTACACAAATGCAAGGGAGATACAACTGTGTGGAGTGTAGTTTGTAGTATAGTTAAGTTTGATTGGTGTAGTTTAGTTTGGTTATGGCATGTTACATGTTCATTAGAGAGATGAATGGTCATTAGTGATAGGTGTGTGTGTGTGTGTGTGTGTTGAGGGGCATGGGATGGGGGATGGTATGGAATGGGATGAGGGATGGGATGCATTTTTGCTTACTTGCAGTTAAAGTTTCTGCCTTTGATAGAGCTTCCCTTTGTCGTTTGCCACTCCAGAAATTTTGCAATCAGTGTCCATCTCTGATACACCTGACCACCGCAGAGTCATCAGAGAACTTCTGCAGATGGCAGGACCCGGAGCTGTACTGAAAATCAGAGGCATACAGCATGAATAGGAACGGAGACAGGACTTTACCCTGGGGGACTTCTACATTACTGATCACAGTATCAGACAGGGTGGTCCCCAGTCGCACGTACTGTGTTAAAGGCACTGGAGAAATCAAAGAACAATATCCTCACAGAGCTCAGAGAGAGCTCGCCGCAGAAGATGGATTAAATCATCATCCACACTAATGTGGGCCTGATATGCAAATTGTAAAGGGTCCAGGGATGGTGCCACCAGGAATCTAAGCTGAGCCAGAACAAGCCTCTCAAACACTTTGACGACATGAGATGTCAAAGTAACCGGTCTGAAGTCCAGATGGAATAGGCTTCCATGTGCTGTTGCACATATTCAGTAGCACCCGTATCCTTTCAAGCTTCAGGCTCAGTGTGAAGAGAAAGTGCACGATCCCAGTGAGCTGTGCTGCAGATGTCCTCAGCACATGGGGGTTGACTTGGTCACCTGTGCAGGTGACAAAGACACTGACTGCGTGCACATGGTAGGATTGGATCAGGATTGGGTTGGTTTTTTCACACTTGCTCGGCGGGTGGTCTGTCGTCCAATCTGAGTGCACATGCATGTCGCGCAATCAGTATGTGGCGCTGTAGTCCAATTTCTTACGGGTGATGGCTACTAAAAACACAACACAACACAGATATCTGGCAGTATACTGCAATGGCTTTTCGAGGAGTTCGACAGAGCGGCAGTGGCGTACTTGTTGTGCATTCTGCAGTTAGGTTGTTCGTATGAACGACAAAACAGCGTTTTTGGTTTCTTTAATACGACACGAACTGTGTTGTCGGTGTTTGATATTGCAAGCAATCGAGGACAACGAAAATTACGAGGACTGGGAGCTATACCGCACACGTTTTAATCATGTTCTGCCTTGTTGTTTTTTGTTGCGTGCATCTTTTGTGCCACAAGTAAAGGCATTAAATTTGTAGCTATGGGTTTATCGTTCATTTATGTAAGGTCTGGGGAAAATTACACAACCACACTTTCATTTTGTATGTCTGTGTAATGCTTAGCTTATATTCTGTTGTCTCTTCCACTCTCTGTTTGAGTGTCCTGTCTGAGTGAAAAATTTCCACACTGATTTTAATATTTACGTTTTTAATATTTAAGTTATACAACAGTTTAAAAAAAAAAAAAAAACACTCTCTTCTGATACTAAGTTACCGCATACTCTTATTCCTTTATCGGGCTTTGAGCAAACAACGCATTTCGATTCTGCGTTATGTTCGTAGTCCCGAAATGGTGGAAGATGGGACTTGTTGGTGCCGTGAAGAACGCTGTCGTAATGCGGGCAAGTTGTACGGTCTTGACCGCTCTCCCGTTGTTCTTTCTTGCCGTGGCATACGCCGCCCTGGCATTTTTCCACTTGATTTTGATTTGCTCCGGGGTCCGAGCAAACCCTGCCTTGGTCGGTTTGGAGTTTCCCATGTGCACGCAGTCATTAAATAATTCCAGAAAAGATGAAATTTACCACACACACACACACTTTATTGTGCTAAGAGCAAACAACGCGTTTGCTTTATGGACGGACGGCGCACAAGAAAAGCTAGTCTTTATCAGAAGATAGCGTTGAAGATGGAGCAGGCAGGTTTTGTTCGGATGCCTGAGCAAATCAAAATCAAATGGAAAAACCCCAGGGCAGCGCACGCCACAGCCAAGAAGAACACCGGGAGAGCGCATTACGATGGCTCAGGACAGCGGTCCTTCACGGCACCAACAAGCCCCATCTTCCACCATATCTGGACTATGAATGTAACGCACAGGGCAATTCCAGAAAAGGAGTTTACCTCACACTCGCTTGACTTTACTTATTCCTTTATTGGGCTTAGCGCGAACAACGCGTTTCGCCAGGTAAAATCGAAACGCGTTGTTTGCTCTTAGCACAATAAAGTGTCTGTGTGTGTGTGTGTGTGTGTGTGTGTGCGTGCGCGAGTGTGCGGTAAATTTCGTCTTTTCTGGAATTATTTAATGACTGCGTGCACATGGGAAACTCCAAACCGACCGAGGACCGAGGCAGGGTTTGCTCGGACCCCGGAGCAAATCAGAATCAAGTGGAAAAACGCCAGGGCGGCGTGTGCCACGACAAGAAAGAACAACGGGAGAGCGGTCAAGACCGTACAACTTGCCCGCATTACGACAGCGTTCTTCACGGAACCAGCAAGTCCCATCTTCCACCATTTCGGGACTACGGACACAACGTAGAATCGAAACGCGTTGTTTGCTCAAAGCCCGATAAAGCCCGATGAAATAACACCCAAGGTACTTTTACAAACATTTTGAGTTATCTATTGTGACCTCAGTATCAGAAGAGAGTGTGTTTTTTTTTTAACTGTTGTATAACTTAAATATTAAAAACGTAAATATTAAAATCAGTGTGGAAATTTACTTAAGTTGTTCACTCAGACAGGACAAAACAGAGAGTGGAAGAGACAACAGAATATAAGCTAAGCATTACAAAGACATACAAAATGAAAGTGTGGTTGTGTAATTTTCCCCAGACCTTACATAAATGAACGATTAACCCATAGCTACAAATTTAATGCCTTTATTTGTGGCACAAAAGATGCACGCAACAAAAAACAACAAGGCAGTACATGATTAAAACGTGCGGTATAGCTCCCAGTCCTTGTAATTTTCGTTGTCCTCGATTGCTTGTAATATCAAACGCCGACAACACAGTTCGTGTCGTATTAAAGAAACCAAAAACGCTGTTTTGTCGTTCATACGAACAACCTAACTCTGCAGAATGCACAACAATTACGCCACTGCCGCTCTGTCAAACTCCTCGAAAAGCCATCGCAGTATACTGCCAGATAGCTGTGCTGTGTTGTGTTGTGTTGTGTTTTTATTTGAGCAGTCATCACCTGGAAGTAGTTGGACTACAGCGCCACATAGCGTTGCGGAGCGTGCCAGGTCGCTGACCTGAATCTGATTGCGCGACATGCATGTGCACTCGGATTGGACGACAGACCACCCGCCGAGCAAGTGTGAAAAAACCAACCCAATCCTGATCCAATCCTACCATGTGCACGCAGTCACTGAGCTCGGTTCATCCATGGGGGTGGGAGTAGGTGTGGGACCAGAGGTGATGGGCTGATGAATGGTCATCTGAGTGGTCTGTGGTGAGGTGTGGATTGGGTGTTTGGGAGGTGTAGAGATGAGGGTGCCAGGCGATGAGAAACGATTTAAATGCAGCTTGAGTGGATTTGATCTGTCTGGGCTATTGTCCTGCTGCTTTGTTTTGGAGAGACCTGTGATGACCTTCCTTCCCTTCCCTTACACACATCTCTGGTATTGTTCTATTGGAGTTTCCTCCAATTTCCTTCCACAGGCCTCCTGGCCATGCCTTAGCTGGACCTTCAGCTACTGTTAGTTGTAGTTAAGTCCGGTGCAGCGATGAGTAGCGAACTTGCTTTCTAGGATAAACTACTTCATTAAAAAAGTAAATGTAAATCTAAAGTAATGGCTAAGATTTTGCACAGCGTACATTACTCTCACACAACAACTTTATTATTACTCTGATTGTCGTTGCAGTTATAATAATGTCACGTCTGCCCCACTACCTGAAACTCGATGGGTGACTCCACATATTAAAGAAGAACACAACATCAAACAGGAGGTGCAAGTGTGAGTCTCAGACACTTTGAAACTGCAATTCTTTATTTTGTTATTCATACTTATTCATTTCTATTACAAATATTCAGATTGGGTTTGAAATATACAAATGTCTCTTCTGACACTGACAGTGATGAAGACTGGAGAGCTCCACTCAGCTGTTCACCTGCACACATGGACACAGGGGCTGATGGAGACCACCACAACCAACCAGGTGGCATTGCCCCAACAATACAAGAGCTGGAGCAGCAACATGTCAGCAGAAGACTATGTAAGTTGGCAGTACATCAATAAGTGCAAATTTAAATAGGATATACTTATTTCTACAAATATCTACTGGTGGTAGAAAATTTCATTCATCACACCTGTTGTAAATAGTATTTGTTAGATGTAGCAGTGGAAAAAAATCTATCAGCACTATATTTATTTTGCTGATTACATTACATTATTTCCATCTGGAAATGATGTAATGTAATCAGTGAAATCAGTAAATAATAACTTTAAAAATATTAAAGCAAAAAGTAAAATTAGTTAATGGCACAAACAAAACAAAGAATTTATGTACAGTGGAGGAAATAAGTATTTGATCTGTTGCTGATTTTGTAATGAACAGAAAATAAAATGAACAGTCTATCATTTTAATGGTAGGTTTATTTTAACTCATTGACTGTCGGAGACGTCACTTCAAATCCAATGCTGCGATGTCTATTAACGTTAATGACGTTTTTCAGCGGGGGTCACTAGGATATGACCTTTAAGGTGTAATTCATACCTTCATACCTCCCAACCTGTAGGTTGCGATCTTTTCTATTATTGTCTGCTGATCAGTGACGAGGAAGAGATCAGCGCATGTAGTGTGTAGTGGCGAGAGAAGCAAGATGGCGAGGTGAGCTAACGCGTATAAGCAATTGATTCTTGATCAGCACAGGATTGCGGAGACATGTCGGATCAGGCAGGCCTGCCCGAGGCAGACGAAGTGTTGGGTGCAGGCATATCAGGGCAGGAGGACGACAGCGCCAATGAAGATGATTTCAGTGAACCAGACCCTGATTCATCTGATGAGATGCTGCCGTCAGGATCGACTGGGAGCAGTAGATCCTCGTCTCCAGAGAGGCATGAGATGGGTAAGAAGAACTAAGTAACTAACTAACATGATGCTGTTGTGTGGTAATTGTGAAGGTATTTTCTATTTCTATTCACCGGCTGGTTAGCTCAACTGGTATGCAAACAAGTTCAAATAGATAAATAAGATAAAGAGAAGCATGTAAAAAGCATAATCAAATACAGTAGAACAATCTTTACCAAATATACACTATGACAAAACTATAGGCTAGGTGCTATGGCGAGAGAAGCAAGATGGCGAGGTGAGATAACGCGTATAAGCAATTGATGCTTGATCAGCACAGGATTGCGGAGACATGTCGGATCAGGCAGGCCTGCCCGAGGCAGGCGAAGTGTCGGGCGCGGGCAAATCAGGGCAGGAGGACGACAGCGCCAATGAAGATGATTTCAGTGAACCAGACCCTGATTCATCTGATGAGATGCTGCCGTCAGGATTGACTGGGAGCAGCAGATCCTCGTATCCAGAGAGGCATGAGATGGGTAAGAAGAACTAAGTAACTAACTAACATCATGCTGTTGTGTGGTAATTGTGAAGGCATTTTCTATTTCTATTCACCGGCTGGTTAGCTCAACTGGTAAGTCACTGACTTTCTCCCCGGGGGTTGTGGGTTCAAATACCCCCCCCGGCAATGAGCAAGACCAGTGTGGGTCCTTGGGCAAGACCATTCACGGTACTGCCCCCCGGGCGCCGATAGATGGCTGCTCACTGCTCCTGAAAAAGGATGGGTCAAATGCAGAAGTCAAATTTCTCCCGTGTGTCACTGTGTGTCATTGTGTGTGAGACCAATAAAGGCTTAATCTTAATCTTAATTACAGAGCCTTCATCCAGCAGAGGACCTACCCCCCCTCCTGCTCGCAAAGTGGAGAAGAAAGGTAAAAAAAAAAAAAAAAATGTATATAAGTATAAAAATTATAAAAAGTGTCTAAGTCTATTCTCCACATCACACTGCAGCAATACAAAATAAAATTACAATTAGGTAATGTATATTTCTATCATTTACAGGTGATGCATCTGCCACAAAAAGTGTGGAGTGCCAAGAGGAAGGTTGGGAACCTAATACAATTCCTTTCACTGCCAACCCTGGACTCCCTGATTCATCTGATGAGATGCTGCCGTCAGGATCGACTGGGAGCAGTAGATCCTCGTCTCCAGAGAGGCATGAGATGGGTAAGAAGAACTAAGTAACTTACTAACATGATGCTGTTGTGTGGTAATTGTGAAGGTATTTTCTATTTACAGAGCCTTCATCCAGCAGAGGACCTACCCCCCCTCCTGCTCGCAAAGTGGAGAAGAAAGGTAAAAAAAAAAAAAAGTATACAAGTATAAAAAAGTATATACGTATAAAAAGTGTCCAAGTCTATTCTCCACATCACACTGCAGAAATACAAAATAAAATTACAATTAGGTAATGTTGTATATTTCTATCATTTACAGGTGATGCATCTGCCACAAAAAGTGTGGAGTGCCAAGAGGAAGGTTGGGAACCTACAACAATTCCTTTCACTGCCAACCCTGGACTCCCTGATTCATCTGATGAGATGCTGCCATCAGGATCGACTGGGAGCAGTAGATCCTCGTCTCCAGAGAGGCATGAGATGGGTAAGAAGAACTAAGTAACTTACTAACATGATGCTGTTGTGTGGTAATTGTGAAGGTATTTTCTATTTACAGAGCCTTCATCCAGCAGAGGACCTACCCCCCCTCCTGCTCGCAAAGTGGAGAAGAAAGGTAAAAAAAAAAAAAAAGTATACAAGTATAAAAAAGTATATACGTATAAAAAGTATAAAAAGTGTCTAAGTCTATTCTCCACATCACACTGCAGCAATACAAAATAAAATTACAAATATAGCTGCAAGCAGCAATGTGGGGCCAAGCACTGAAGGTGCATGTACGATAATACATGCTGAGGAATGTATTATCGTTTTGTCATGACAGCCAATCAGGGTCTAACAGGGTCTGTTAGCCAGGCTTCCCAGGCTCTCAGGCTTCCTATGAAGGGTTCCCGAGATATGAGCTCACTTCGGCTAGAAGAAGACACATCAAAGACAGATCAAAGGTACATTTGTAAATGTACATTTGAAAATTCCTGCAACTTTGACCTGCTGGTGGCACTAGACGGTTGGGGGTGGAGGCAAATATAGCTGCAAGCAGCTATGTGGGGCAAAGCACCGAAGGTGCATGTAGGCCTCAGCATGTAGACAGCATGCAGGGTCTGACAGGGTCTGTTAGCCAGGCATCCCAGGCTCCCAGGCTTCCTATGAAGGGTTCCCGAGATATGAGCTCACTTCGGCTAGAAGAAGACACATCAAAGACAGATCAAAGGTACATTTGTAAATGTACATTTGAAAATTCCTGCAAATTTGACCTGCTGGTGGCACTAGACGGTTGGGGCTGGGGGCCTATAAATTGCTGTGGGTAATGAGGAGACTGGCTGGAATGTGCATGCACAATTTCACAACTTTTTACCAGACTGTTGTAGGGGTTGCCATAGACTCCTATAGGTGGAAGAATAATGTATAATAATAATAAGAATCGGTAGAAACACTATGGTGCCTAGCACCTTCGGTGCTTTGCCCCAATAAGAATCAGTAGAAACACTATGGTGCCTAGCACCTTCGGTGCTTTGCCCCAATTAGGTAATGTTGTATATTTCTATCATTTACAGGTGATGCATCTGCCACAAAAAGTGTGGAGTGGCAAGAGGAAGGTTGGGAACCTAATACAATTCCTTTCACTGTCAACCCTGGACTCCGGAACGCTGCTGCGGAGCTGGAGTCAGAACTGCCAGCGGACTTCTTTGAGCTGTTTATCACAGATGAGCTGCTGGAGCACATCACTGACCAAACAAACTTGTATGCACATCAGTACCTTGCCGCTCACCCTGACAGTCTCCCAAAAAGCAGATCAACACTTTGGAAACCAGTGTCAGTGCAAGAACTCAAACGATTCTTTGGTCTGACATTTTTAACTGGTTTAATAAAAAAACCAACACTTGACAGATACTGGTCATTGAATGAAATGATATCCACACCACATTTTTCAAAGACGATGCCAAGAAACAGGTTTCATCTGATTTGGAGGTTCCTGCATTTCAATGACGATGCATCACAAGATGCAGGGGACAAGTTGTATAAAATCCGCCCAGTGTTGGACTACATTCTCAAAAAATTTAGAGACCTGTACCAACCTGGGCAAAACATTTGCATCGATGAAGGCATGATGCAGTGGCGGGGGCACTTGGCATTCAAGGTGTACAATCCGCAAAAGCCAATAAAATATGGCATTAAATCATATGTGCTCTTTGATTCAGCCACAGGGTATTGTTTCAACATGCGACCTTATGTTGGAGAAGACACCACTCTGCCAGAAATTGTATATGATCTCCTGGATCGTCTCACGGGTCATGGCTACACAGTGTATATGGACAATTTTTATAATTCAGTGTCACTGTGTGAGAGCCTACTGAAAAACAAAACAAATGTCTGTGGGACACTGCGGAAAAACAGGGGGGAACCAAATGTGATCAGGGACATAAAAAAGAGTGACCTTGGGGCAGGGGGAAAGGTTGTGAGGCACAACAAGAAGGTGATGGTGGTAGCGTGGCATGACAAAAGGGTGGTGAAGATGGTGACCACCTGCCACCAAGATAAAATGCAGACAGTCGATGTGTCGCAGAGGAAACACAAAAACAAGGTCCCCAGGTTGAAGCCTGAGTGTGTTGTGTCCTACAATGCCTGTATGACTGGGGTTGACAAACTGGACCAAAACATTTCATACCACCCCTTCATCCGGAAAACCCTCAACTGGTCCAAGAAGTATGTCGCTTATATGTTCCAGCTGGCAATATTTAACTCCTTCATCCTTTACAGAACTGTAAATCCAGACCAGTGTAGAACCCTCATGGATTTCATTGAGAAGGTAGTGAAAACCTGGACAAGGCCGTGTCAGAGGGAGGAAGTTGCAGGTGAGGGGTACAAGGAGAAAGGACATAGGCTAAGGGCACCATATTGCACATACCCAGAGAGTCGGCTAGATGGTAACCTAGCAAGGCACGAACTTGAACACCTGATGCCCACTCGGAAGAAGCCAAGACCGTCAAGGAGGTGTCGAGTCTGTGCAAGTAGGGGCCAGCGCCGTGAGACAAAGATGTGGTGCAAGGCGTGTTGTGTCCCCTTACACCCAGGAAAGTGCTTCACAATTTACCACACAAAGACAAACTTCTCTGGTGGGGTTTGAAACACACACATATACACACATGCACATGCACACACATGCACGCACACACACCCCACACGTGGACACGTACACACATTGTTCTGAGAGATTGTTCCCAAAGTTTGTTCCCAAAGTTTGTTCCCAAAGTTTGTTCCCAAAGTTTGTTCCCAAAGTTTGTTCCCAAAGTTTGTTCCCAAAGTTTGTTCCCAAAGTTTGTTGTCAATTTGTATATAGTTATATTTCTTATATTTGTAAATAAAACATGTACTTTGCCATCAAAAATCTTTTTCTCTGTTGTTTTTGATGTTTGAGGTGTCACTAAATCGATAAGTATTGACGTCAAAATCACTGATCTGCTTGAAAGGCCTCTTTGCACAAAAAGCTCATTTTCTCCACTTTGGGGTCAAAAACCAGTGTTTTTGCTGAAACTACCCTATGTTCTACTATCAATTACTTGAGAACCCAAAAGGTTAGAAATAGATATTTTATTTTTTACGCTTTATTTTGATGTGTACCATGTTTATATAGTCACAGAACTCAGTATTCTGTGAGTCTTGTAAAATCAGAGGAAATGCTCTAAAAGCTCTGGCAGTCTGGGGGTTTTTATTCTGAAAACAGGCTGGCAGTCAGTGAGTTAAAGGAAAAGTAACGTTATTTTACAATCTGAGCCTTCTTTCGGTAATAAAACAAGTCGTTTGACTCACCCATAGCACGTTGGTGTCATTTGGAGCTGTTTGGTAAAAGTTATGTTGTAGCGTATCCGTTAGCGTGAGTACTCGGGGCATTACTTTGCGGTCTCCAAATAACACAAACTTTAGCACTTTTCAAATCATAGAAGCCTGATGTTTTAATCTACGATTTCGTTTGAAGCAAAAGTGGCCTGTAATCCGAGATTTAGCTATAGTTTCGAGTTGATGAGGATGCCAGTGCGCATGCGCGGACTGTGCTCTCAGCTCCCGGGACCCAAACATGAAACGCAAAGCTGAAAACTGGATAAATCTCGGATTACAGGCCACTTTTGCTTCAAACGAAATCGTAGATTAAGACATCGGGCTTCTATGATTTGAAAAGTGCTAAAGTTTGTGTTATTTGGAGACCGCAAAGTAATGCCCCGAGTACTCACGGTAACGGATACGCTACAACATAACTTTTACCAAACGACACCAACGTGCTATGGGTGAGTCAAACGACTTGTTTTATTACCGAACACAGGCTGGCAGTGCGTTAATAGTGAGAGATAGAACATCAAAAAGAAAATCCAGAAAATAACTTTGAAGAAAATTCATCAACTGATTTGCATTTCACTGAGTGAAATAAGTATTTGAACCCTCGAGCAAAACCCTTGTTTGCAGCACAGAGGTCAGACGTTTCTTGTAGTTGATGACCAGGTTTGTGCACATATCAGAAGGAATTTTGGTCCACTCTTCTTTGCAGATCATCTCTAAATTATTAAGGTTTTGTGGCTGTTGCTTGGCAACTCTGAGCATCTGCTCCTTCCATAGGTTTTCTACAGGGTTAAAAGGATAGTGCGTTTTTTTATTTTATTTTTATCTGTATGGGTTTCCTTCTAAAAGTTCCGTGTGTTGACACCGGCTTACCTCTGACAGTCTCAGCTGATCCCGGTTCGGCTCGCTTTCTCAAGCCCACGTAGGGAGGTCCGGTAGCTTCTCTGGAACATTAAATAAAGCTTGTTTTTCTTCTCAAAACAAAACATTTGTCCGAAAGGTGATATATTTATGTCCCAAACAGTTGTCAATGAAACATCCAGCAGCGAACTTGGCGATCGCATATTGTGCCTGCTGACTCGTATCACGTTAGCGCATCAGCCTGTTCACCTTTAGCGGAAGTGCACGGCAGATGCGGTCCGCCGCAAGGGGAAGTTTACAAGTGAACAGGCTAATACGCTAACGTGAGCGCAGTGATACGAGTCGGCAGACACAATACGCGATCGCTATGTTCGCTGCTGGATGTTTCGTTGACAACTGTTTGGGACGCAAATATATCACCTTCCGGACAAATGTTTTGTTTTGAGAAGAAAAACAAGCTTTATTTAATGTTCCAGAGAAGCTACCGAACCTCCCTACGTGGGCTTGAGAAAGCGAGCCGAACCGGGATCAGCTGAGACTGTCAGAGTTAAGCCGGTGTAAACACACGTAACTTTTAGAAGGAAACCCATACAGATTAACATTAAAAAAAAAACGCACTATCCCTTTAAGGTCTGGAGAATGGCTGGGCCACTCCATGACCTTAATGTGTCACTCAGGATTTTAACAGTACATTGCTCCATCCAGCCGCTTGTTGACACGGTGAAGCTGTCCTGTGCCCTTGGCAGAAAAACACCCCCAAAGCGTAATGTTTCCACCTCCATGTTTGACGGTGGGGATGGTGTTCCTGGGGTCATAGGCACATTTCTCTTCCTCCAAACACTGTGAGTTGAGTTAATGCCAAAGAGCTCGATTTTGGTTTCATCTGACCACAGCACCTTCTCTCAGTCCCTCTCTAAATCATTCAGTTGGCAAACTTCAGGCGGGTCTGCACATGTGCCTTCTTAAGCAGGAGGACCTTACGAGCACTGCAGGATTTTAATCCACTGCGGCGTAAAATGTTACCAATGGTTTTCTTGGTGACTGCTGTCCCAGCTGCCTTGAACAATATGTCCATTACAGGGACTGAAGTTTTTAATATGCCCCTGGCTTTAAATTCCGAATTTTTTTTTTAATCAACTTTTTTTTTTCTAGGGACATGTACGAAATGATAAAATATACACTTAAATGTCCAGAAAATCTACGCATTTTGTATGCCATTATATAAAAAAAAAATTTAGCATTTGAAAACTGCAAAACGTCACTGACCCATTTACAACTTGATGGACAGAAAAGACACCCATCACCCTTAAAGTAGACTACAGACAAGTTCACAGAGTGTTCATGACACAAGACTGCACGTGTATGTGTAAGTGTGTATTCTCTTATCTCCTGCAGCTGTCCAGCTCCCCTCTCTGAGTCCTGGTCTGACTCCACAGATTAAAGAAGAACATGACATCAAACAGGAGGAAGACCAGCTGCAAGTGTGAGTCTCAGACACTTTCAGACTGCAATTCTTTCTTTTGTTATTCATACTTATTCATTTCTATTACAAATATTCAGATTGGGTTTGAAATATACAAATGTCTCTTATATTTTTCAGGTCTGTCCCAGAGTTTAGTGCTGTGAGCGTGAAGACAGAAGAGTCCTCACCGCTTCAACAAAGACAAACTGAGCAGAGAGAGGACACACAGGGAGAGGACATCAGAGCAGAGACACATGTCCACTCAGAGACTGAGGGAGACACAGAGCACTCTTCTGACACTGACAGTGATGAAGACTGGAGAGCTCCACTCAGCTGTTCACCTGCACACAGGGACACAGGGGCTGATGGAGACCACCACAACCAAGTCCAGATCAGAGCCAGAAGCTGCACTGCACAAAACTTACGTCTGTCCCCCAGATACAAGTCTGCATCAGAGACCAGAGCCACTGTGGACAATGGAGACATGTCAGGAACTGGCCAAGGAGCTGAGAGCAGGAAACACAACTGCTCTGTTTGTAAAGAGAGATTTGTGTCTAAATATAAACTAAAAATACACAGGAGAGTTCACACAAGAGAGGAACAATCCAGCTGTTCAGTCTGTAAGAAAGTGTTTGCTGATAGTTTTAGTTTCAAAAGACATATGAAGACACACACAGGGGAGAAACCATTCAGCTGTTCAGTTTGTAAGAAATTGTTTCCTGTAAGATCTGATCTCAAAAGACATATGAGGACACACACAGGGGAAAACCCATTCAGCTGTTCTGTCTGTGAAAAAGTGTTTGGTTTAAAGTGTAGTCTTCAAAGACATATGAGGACACACACACGGGAGAAACCATTCACCTGTTCAGTCTGTAAGAAAGTGTTTGGTGTAAAATGCAGCCTCAAAATACATATGACGACACACACAGGAGAGAAACCATTCAGCTGTTCTGTCTGTGAGAAAGTGTTTGCTGTAAGCTCTGATCTCAAAAGACATATGAGGACACACACAGGGGAGAAACCATACAGCTGTTCAGTCTGTAAGAAACTCTTTGCTGATCATTCTAGTCTCAGAACACATATGATGACACACACAGGGGAGAAACCATTCAGCTGTTCATTTTGTAAGAAAACATTTGCCCAAAAGGGTCATCGTGATACACATATGAGGATACACACAGGGGATAAACCATTCAGCTGTTTACTCTGTGAGAAAGTGTTTCCTGTAAGCTCTGATCTCAAAAGACATATGATGGCACACACAGGGGAGAAACCATTCAGTTGTTCAGTTTGTACAAAAACATTTGCCCAAAAGGGTCACCTTGAAGCACATTTGAGGACACACACAGGGGAGAAACCATTCAGCTGTTCAGTCTGTAAGAAAATGTTTGGTGTAAACTCAGATCTCAAAAGACATATGAGGACACACGGGGAGAAACCATTCAGCTGTACAGTTTGTAAGAAAGTGTTTGCCATAAGCTCTGATCTCAAAAGACATATGAGGACACACACACGGGAGGAGCCAGGCGGTCCATAGATGGAGAGGAGGAGGGGTTAGAGTCTGGCAGGTGGATCCACATTTTCTTTTTGTTTCATTGAAGTTTTGAGCTGTTTTTGATTTATTAAAGGGAGAGTGTGTTTTTTATTATTATTATTATTATTATTATTATTATTTTTATAAATTAAAAAAAAAAAAGTTAATCTGTATGGGTTTCCTTCTAAAAATTACGTGCAGTAACACTGGCTTATACCTCTGACAGTTTCCGCTCGGCCCGGTTCTGCTCAGGTTCTGGAACTCAGGTAGTTAGGTCCGGTAAGTTCGCAGGGACTCGTAATAAAGCTTGTTTTTCTTCTCAAAACAAAACATTTGTCCGAAAGGTGATATATTTGCATCCCAAACAGTTGTCCACGAAAAATCCAGCAGCGTATTTTCGCATTCGCATATCTCGTCTCGATTCGTATCACTGCGCTCACATTAGCTGCCTGTTGCCTGTTCACTCGTAAACTTCCCCTTACGGCGGACCGCATCCGTCGTTCACTTCCGCTAAAGGTTAACAGGCTAATAATAAGTAATAGGCGCGCAGTGATACGAATCGAGACGAGATATCCGAATGTGAAAATACGCTGCTGGATTTTTCGTGGACAACTGTTTGGGACGCAAATATATCACCTTTCGGACAAATGTTTTGTTTTGAGAAAAAAAACAAGCTTTATTAACAGCCCCCGCGAACTTACCGGACCTACTTACGTGAGCTCCAGAATTTCGCTGTTTTTAAGTCAAAATGGCCAGTGCCCAAGAGCCAATCATAGGCTGAACTGCGCTCCAGCTTGCAATCATGTTGCAGCATAATTACGCACCGATACGCGCTCCCGCCAATCCTGACGATTGCCGCTGTTGTGTTTGCGCCTGTTCGCCGATCAGCTGTGAGCGAGCCGCCTGATATTTACGCGGCATTTTCAAGATAAGAAGAATCCTTAACTTCCTACGTTAATGCTACGTAAGAAGGATCTCTCACCTCGGGACACGGGATATGTTCGGGATTATGTCCTATTCTCCGGAGCTCCGGATTATTAAAGACAACACGGCAAACTGTTAGAATGGATCTGACCGCATTCTTATGGGTGAGTCATATTATCAGATTATTTCTGCATCTGTTTCAGCACTAAACCAGGACTAAACCAAGACTAAACCAGGTCTAAACCAGGACTAAACCAAGACTAAACCAGGTCTAAACCGGGTCTAAACCAGGACTAAACCAGGACTAAACCGGGACTAAACCAAAACTAAACCAGGTCTAAACCAAGACTAAGCCAGGACTAAAACAGGTCTAAACCAGGTCTAAACCAGGACTAAGCCAGGACTAAATCGGGACTAAACCAGGTCTAAACCAGGATTAAACCAAGACTAAACCAGGTCTAAACCGGGTCTAAACCAAAACTAAACCAGGTCCAAACCAAGACTAAGCCAGGACTAAAACAGGTCTAAACCAGGTCTAAACCAGGACTAAGCCAGGACTAAACCAGGGCTAAGGTGTGTGTGTGTGTGTACGTGTGTGATAACATATATCCTGTGTATTATTGAATTATTGAATGATTATATGGGTTCCTTTTATATATATATATATATATATATATATATATATATATATATATATATATATATATATATATATATATATATATATAAAATGATCCCCCCCCCAAGGGGCAATAATAAGCAAGCAAGTGACAAGCCAGTGACTTTGACACGGGGGACCCGGGTTCGAATCCCCCCCCCAAGGGGCAATGAGCAAGCCAGTGTGGGTCCTTGGGCAAGACCCTTCACGGTATAGCCCACCTCAGACAATGAAACTTATGAGATGTCGGCTCAGACGTCGCCCGGCCAAACAAGGTCTGCGTCAGGTGCTGGGGAACCAGAGCACCTTGATGAAAAATGGGCTACTGGAACAAGGCGAAATGGGCTCTATATATATATATATATATATATATATATATATATATATATATATATATATATATATATATGTATATATATATATATATATATATATATATATATATGTATATGTATATATGTATATACATACATACATATACATATATATATACAGTATATATATATATACAGTATATATATATATATATATATATATATATATATATATATATACTGTATATATATATATACTGTATATGTATATATATATATACAGTATACATATATATATACAGTATATATACACAGTATATATATATATATATATATATATATATATATATATATATATATATATATATATATATATATATATATATATATATATATATATATATATATATATATATATGTACAGTATATATATATATATATACACACCCAAAATCTTTCTCAACGAATTTGCAGATATATAAAAAAATGACCCCTCTAAAAGGTGGAATTTTTTCATCCCTGATTTACAGTGCGCTGCATAGGTTTTCTTGTGCACTGAGAATGTGCAAGCAGTGCGCAATTGCTCAGGCGCGCAGCTTAGAGGGAACATTGGACAGCAGCTCCTCCCACACTGCCCTCTACATTCTGTGCTCTTAACAGACACTGTGCTGTCCCATCCTCTTTCTGAACACTCAGGCTGCATCCCATTACTCTGTCTTACCCCTTCCCCTTTATCTATGTCTTTGTCTTGCCCCTCGATACCGAGCTGAGAGGGCTCGGGGTACGAATGTTCCCCTAAGAAATAGGACGCCACTCGATTAACGATTGCATCATCATCCCTTGCCTCTACCTGAGCTGCTACGTCTACAGAGGCGACAACAAGTGACGTAAACAAACGTAAACAAATGTCAAGGATTATCGGGTACCTCAGCACGGCGAAAAAAAAAGAGCTTGTTTCTACATGAAAGTTCGATGAAAACGATAACGTCGGCTAAACAGACATCACTACAACAGTTCACTAAAAGTAACGCAGAACATAAGTGTCACAATTGTAAAACCTGCTAAACTGTTAATCGATAATTACAACTGCTGAAAATACATTTATAAGACTCCCTGGCTGGTCGATGTGACGCTGCCATCCTGATCCCAAAACCTGCCTGAGCTTGTAGGCGTACCCCTTCGTTTCAAGGCTGGTCGAGAGCTTACTTCGTTTCAAGGGGTATGTAGCCCGAGGTCGTGGCTTGAGCCCTTGATCAAAATTAGAATCGGGACACCCATTACCCTCACATGACCAAGGGGTAGGGGTAAGAGGAAGGGGTAAGACAGAGAAATGTGACACAGCCTAAAACTATGTTATTTTACATAGAAATGTCTCAATGAACCGTAAAACTTGTGAGTCTGACAAAAAGAACGCATATATCGCGAGCCCCGTCACAGGTGCGCTCGTATATGCACCCCGATGTAAAGCCAAAAGCGATTCTAGAGTATCTTATCCGGGTCCGGGTCGCGGGGGCCACAGTCTAAGCAGGGTAGAGTATTTAAAAGTTAATGTCTTTGTCATTCCTGGCTCTATTAATGTAAAATAAAAAGTTACTGAAAAATAAAATCCAGCCCTGTTAGAATATTTCAGCTGCAAGTCCCTATGGAGCTGTTTTCTTGCTGCATCTGAGGAGGACGCCGCGATAACCGTTTCCCTTTCGGTCCAAAATAAATAACAACACAGAGCACATGAAGGGATGTGCGTATCGACCGAACATGTGTATCGAATCGTGAGACCAGCATCAAACGGTTTGATAATATCCTCCTGGGACCCAAAGAAAAAGTGTATTTAATTTATTATTGTTATTATTATTTTTGTGTGATTTTCTATTTGGAGGTAAATGAACTTAGCATTTACATTTTGTTAATTTTATTTTTATTGGTAATGTTGTCCTCTGTAATGGACTGTAATAGTGTTAAATCCATATGAAGTCAACACTGCACTGACAGTGACTGTTTTGAGACTAATAGTAGTAGTGATGATAGTGGTGGTAGTAGCAGTAGTAGTGGTAGTAGTAGTAGTAGTAGTAGTAGTAATAGTAGTGATAGTAGTAGTAGTAGTGATGGTAGTAGTAGTAGTAGTAGCAGTAGTGATAGTAGTCATAGTGATAATAGTAGTAGTAGTGATAGTCGTAGTAGTGGTAGTGATAGTAGTAGTAGAAGTAGTAGTAGTAGTAGAAGTAGTAGTAGTAGAAGTAGTAGCAGCAGCAATAGTAGTAGTAGTAGTGAATAAATGAATTAACAAATAAATACATTAAAATACATTAAATTGATGATAGTGGTGGTAGTAGCAGTAGTAGTGGTAGTCGTAGTAGTAGTGATAGTAGTAGTAGTAGTGATAATAGTAGTAGTAGTGATAGTAGTAGTAGTAGTGATAGTAGTAGTAGTAGTAGTAGTGATAATAGTAGTAGTAGTGATAGTAGTAGTAGTAGTAGTGATAGTAGTAGTAGTAGTAATAGTAGTGATAGTAGTAGTAGTAGTAGTAGTGGTGATAATAGTAGTAGTAGTAGTAGTGGTGATAATAGTAGTAGTAGTAGTAGTAGTGATAGTAGTAATGATAATAGTAGTAGTAGTAGTAGTAGTGATAGTAGTATCATAGTATTATGATAAATAAATGTTAAATTATTGTTAAAAACTTTTTTTTTGGATGACCAACATCTCTGACAAGTTTCTACAGTCGCCTCAAAAAGTTTTTAGATTCCCTTTTAATTTCTTATTTATTTATGTATTTATCATAGTGCAGCACCAAACTAGAGTCTTTCTCAAAAGACTTAAAAGACAGACTGGTTAAACTCAACTCAGTGTTAATCAAACATGTGAATGAAACAAAACACAACTCCAGATCTGTCTTTGAGGAGGAAACAACATTATAACACAAGAGTCCAATTTACGTAATATAGGACCTTTAAAAAATTAAAACATGCAAAATCTGAATTGCTTATCCATAAATAAGACCGGACTTATAAATGATCTTTTGTGAATCTGGTTTAAATTGAGAGGACAGATGTTTGCAGTCGTGTGAATAACAACTTTATGACCCCGGATGGATCTTGGGCTGGTTCTTCAGGCCATTTGAGACACATGCTCCACCACATCTGCACCACAGCCAAACCCCGGCTCAGAGGACGAGGACGAGAGGCTAACCACTCTGCCACAGCAACACAGGGAGAACATGCAAACTCCACTCACAGAGATCAGGTTCTAGAATTTGATGGTGTTTTATTTATATAATTTGAGAGATTCACTGTTGTTGAACCTTCTCGTTATTTGTTTGGGATCAGCTCCACAAATTTAACCAAAGTTACAAGGTCTTATATTAAACAAAGTGGACTCTTGTGAACTTTTAGTCATGTTATAATGTTCTTATCTCCTCAAAAACAGACCTGGAGTTGTGTGCGCGGTTCCACCTTGTGATGTCATGAAGTGGTAGTTTTTTCAAATTTACAGTTTTGAGTTCAGTGGAGATCAGCAATTATAGAGCTAAACTCATCCAAATGATCCTAGTGAAAGTGTATGGAGTTTAAAAACACAGTGGAGCACTTCCTGTATTGCCTCATGACATCACAAGGTGGAACAGAGTGTTTTCAGTTTGAGAGAAGAGCTCAGTGTAAATATGTTTGTGCGTTAAACATGTGTGAATGAACAAAACAAAACAACTCCAGGTCTGTTTATGATGAGGAAACGACTACTACAGCTAGTACTACTGCTACGACTACTGCAGCTAGTACTACTGCTACCATTAATACTACTGCTACTACTACTACTACTACAGCTAGTACTACTGTTACCATGAATAATGCTGCTACTACTACTACTACTACTACCACTACTACTACTGTTACCATGAATGCTGCTGCTGCTACTACTACTACTACTACTACTACTACTAATTTTTAATTAATTCATTGGATTTTATATAGCGCCTTTCATGACACTCAAAGCGCTTTACAGTTCATTGTTCATTCACTCCACACTTGGTGGTGGTAAGCTACTTTCTGTAGCCACAGCTGCCCTGGGGCAGACTGACGGAAGCGAGGCTGCCAATCTGCGCCATCGGCCCCTCCGACCACCTCCAACACTCATGCACATGCCACTTTCATACTAGGCAATGTGGGTAAAGTGTCTTGCCTAAGGACACAGCGACAGTTTTTTGCAACTGGCGCCCCACTGTGGCACCTGGAATTCCCAGCGGTCTCCCATCCAAGTACTAACCAGGCCCTGCCTTGCTTAGCTTCTGAGATCTGACGGGATCAGGCTTTGACAGGCAGGTATGGCCACTACCACTACTACCACTACAGCTAGTACTACTGCTATTAATAATGCTACTACTACTACTACTACTACTACTACTACTACTACTACTACAGCCAGTACTACTGCTACCATTAATAATGCTACTACTACTACTACAGCTAGTACTACTGCTACCATTAATAATGCTACTATTACTACTGCTACCATTAATAATGTTACTACTACTACTACAGCTAGTACTACTGCTACCATTAATAATGCTGCTACTACTTCTACTACTGCTACTGCTACTACTACTACTACTACTGCTACTACTACTACTACTACTACAGCTAGCAGAGGTGGGACCAAGTCGTTGTTTAGCGAGTTTATTTTACATATATTTTATAATGTGAATTTATTAAACCATTGTACGGCACATGTAGTTAAAATAAATCTTGTTATTGTCAGAAATATAAACCAAATGTTTTTTTTCTTCTAAATCAGGGGTTTCTCCATTTTTTTATTCATATCAATTGCATTCTGTTAATCTACCACACTTTAGAGAGCAAGTATCATTTAAAAAATAAGCCTAAAAAAAACCTTAAATCCAAGCAGCTGGTGGTTTTCACATTCTAGAATCTGATGATGACATACAGCCAGTTAATGACATTGTACTTTAAGTTTATTCTCAACTATATTACAAGAAAAGAGTACATTTTAACTGTCCATCTGTATTAAATATTATTGTCCTAGAGAATATTGTGATGTCATCTGAAACCCAGCAATTGGGAACACAGAAGAAAATTGATCAACCAATAATTGAGATTAAACAAATTAAGACCCATAGCAGTGTGTGTCCATGGGGTCTTATTCTGTATAATAGCTGCAAAAGGGAGAAACTATTATTTTTTTGTTCTGAATTTTTTTTTTGTTCTGAATGCCCCCTGTGTGTCAGAAATGCTACAATCGGACTAGATCCAAACCCAGACGGCTGAACCAGCGGACAACAGCTCTGGTTCTTCTGGCTCAGAGGTGTTGTGGCTTTATTTGTGCCTCTGCGCCATCTTCCGGGAAAAACCAAGTGGCCGCTCAGAACAAAATAGACCTAGATCCATGTTCCTGTTCTGCTTTGCTCCACCTTGGAACCAGTCACGGCCCTCGAACAGGGAGGACAGCTCACAGTCTGGCGGATCCAGCCGGTGTTCTGCATAGTTCTTATTATAGATCCACGGTGTTCTGTCGAAATGGACTGCTCCGTCGCAATGACGTGTTTTACGCGCGCCTCTTCTTACGCATTCCACACACAAGACTGTTTACTCCACCAACACAGCGATTCTGAGCGGCTTTTTCCAACTGCAGCTTCCTCACAGTTTGCACAAAGTTTGTTGCAATGGCAGGCAAGAATCCACTACCAGTTAGCCGCAAAAGAAAGTCCGTTTTTGAGGTCGCTGAAGAAGAAGGGGAAAAGGAGCGAAGCCAAACGAAGGTGATTCTTGGAGATTCCTTCCAGCGATGGCGCGCACTGAAGCAGACAAAGGGTCTAAAGACTGACGCGTCGGTCGCTAAATTTCTTCTGGACAGGTAAATTCTGCTTATCATTTGGAAAACGTACTTTGTATAGACGTTTTTCGAGACACGAATGCGATATCCTGTATCTGAAAACGTCATTTTCAATGCAAAAAAGGATGCGTTTGCTGCTTGTTGTCGTAGCTGCTGTAGTTAGTTGGACTTAGACAAACTTGACTCATCCACAAGTAGGCCGTAAGGTGAACCCCGTTCTCGTTTCATTAACTGTACTTTTTTTTAAAAGAACGAATCACGCTAAGCTTACAAGAAAAAGTTCTCACCTTAAAATCCTGTACATTTTTTACGCCGAGACATTTCATGGCGAACTAGATTCTTCAAAGCGGAATAAGAATTTGACGTCACGTGACCGTGCTGGGCCAATAGAGTAGCTGATTCTTGTCAACAAACCGGTGTCATGGCGGCCTCCATACGTTACGAATACAGAGGAATTCTCCCCCAAAAAACCTTCTAAGGATTCTAAACAATGCTTTATTCATAACACGATGAACAATGATGCAAATAAACGATAAGGTGAACGTTTTTATGTTGTCATTTCGATAAATAAAAGGATATAATCGTAATTCAATGACCAGAACCATTCAAGATTCAAAGCTTTTATTGTCATATGCACAGTAAAGAAACACGTTTCCGTGTACAATGAAATTCTTACTTTGCTACCTACTCTGGATGCTCAGAGCATGCAAACAAGTTCAAATGGATAAATAAGATAAAGAGAAGCATGTAAAAAGTATAATCAAATAGAACAATCTTTACCAAATATACACTATGACAAAAAATATAGGCTAGGTGCTATGTACATATTCATTTGTTCATTTATTGACTCCTAACTATACACACACCAGACATACTGTAAAAACAAATAGCATGAAACACATATGTACAAATATACAATATAAATGGCACCATCATATGAATGGTAAAGTTATTGGAACAGTATATTGACTCCTATATACACAACATAGATCGACAATTTGCATGAAAAACATATGTTTGTATACATGGGCTTATATATAGTGTAAATGGCATAATAAAATGAATGGTAATGTTAGAATTATGTGGCTCAGTCTGTTCTTCAGTGTATCCTGTCTGTAACAAAACAAAACAGCAACAATTAGGTGTCACAGGAGTACCATCAAAAGCACAGGGTAAAGGTGGCTTCATTACGATTCTCACTCACAAATCAACACAGAAAGTGGTAGAGGGAATACAAAACATTACAGGTTGGAGTCTGTATCCTAAACGACAGATGTAATTAGTCAAAGTCAGTTTTATTTGTCAATTCCTCACATGCACTGGACATGCAAAGGAATTGAAATTACGTTTCTCACTATCCCACACAGAGACAGGTCAGGACAGAGGACGATACGGGACAACATATAGGCAGGACAGGACAGACATTAATGTCTGTCCTGTCCTGTAATGTCTGTCCTGTCCTGCCTATGCCTATGCAAAACAGGATAACATATAGTAATGAGAGGTATTGTGTGTTGTAACCTATCCTAAGTGTAACAAAAGTGTATTACTACAAAAGTGTATTACTACACTATTACTACTACTATTACAAAAATATTACTACACCCTGAAGAAACTAGTTCTTTATAAAATGCCTCGGCATGAAAAATTGACAGGATTTTGTGATGAGAACTTTTTGCTGTTTTCATGATTTGGAGATTGTGTAGTTTGGAGATGGCGGAGCGGAATTGAATTTCTAAAAGGCTTTTCGTGCCTCACCTTACGGCCTAAAGGAAAATTATTTGGACACAATAGCACACTCTTCGCAATATAATCATACAGAGTTAAAAAATAAATGGTAATAATAAATTCTAAATAAGTAGCAAAAAACATAGCAAGTGACTGGTGTCAAATAAGACATAATTATATAAATGTATAAAATAAAAAAATAAGTAATAAAATATAAAATCAGAGCTATATACAAGAGACAAGAAAGGCAGTGCAATGATATGATGATTGACAGGACATCAGAATCAGAAAGGTTTTATTGCCATATGTTTGAACATGTTCACAACATTAGGAAATTGCTTCGGTACTTGGAGCAGAATGTAAACCAACACTTAACATGCAACAAGTAAAATAGAATAAAATAAAATAGCAGAAAACTGAAATTTAACAAATTTACAAGAATGTAACAGTGTAGGTGCAGGTAATGGTCAGGTGCAAAAAGAAAAACCAGCACAGGGTCATGTGCCTGACACAGAGCAGGGGGTGGGGTCTTGTGACTGACACAGAGCGGGGGGTGGGGTCATGTGTCTGACACAGAGCGGGTGGGTGGGAAGAGTCCTAGTGTTGTTATTGTTCAAAAGTCCGACAGCAGAGGGGAAGAAGCTGTTTTTATGGCGGGAGGCTCTGGTCCGAATGGACCGTAGCCTCCTGCCTGAGGGGAGCAGGTCAAAAAGTCCATGTCCAGGGTGAGAAGGATCGGATGCAATCCGACTTGTGCGTGTCCTGGAGGTGTACACATCCTGCAGAGATGGAAGGCTGCAACCAATCACCTTCTCAGCAGAGCGCACAACACGTTGCAGTCTCCCTGGTTGTGGCTCCAGCAGACTACACGGTGATGGAGGAGGTGAGGATGGACTCGATGATGGCAGTGTAGAACTGCACCATTGTCCGTGCTGGCAGGCTGAATCTCTTCAGCTGCCTCAGGAAGTACATCCTCTGCTGGGCCTTCTTTATGACGGAGGTGATGGTGGGCTCCCATTTGAGGTCCTGGGTGATGGTGGTCCCCAGGAAGCGGAATGAGTCCACCGTGGTGATGGGGGTGTCGGTCAAGATGGTGGGGGGGGGAGTGGGGCTGTGTGCTTCCTAAAGTCCACAATGATCTCCACTGTCTTCTGGGCGTTCAGCACCAGGTTGTTCTGGCTGCATCAGGACGCCAGACGGTCAACCTCCGTCCTGTAGGCAGACTCAGGACGGAGGTTGACCGACACCGGGGCCAGCTCGTTAGCGCAGTGTCTCAGGGTGGCAGGAGAGACACCGTCTGGGCCAGACGCTTTCCGGGCATTCATCCTTTTGAACTGCTTCCTCACATCTGCCTCATGAATGTGAAGGGGTGGAGATGGCTCTGGTGAGGGGGAAGCAGGGTGGGGTGGGGGTATAAGGCCCTGTCCCCACGACAACGTTCCTGTTTTTTTTTTTTACCCGGGGTGAAAAAAAGTGTCGTCCACACACGTGTTGGATCAGAAAACATTCGTGTCAAGATGAGCACGGAGCGCTGAGTGAAAACGATGTAGTACATATGTCACACCGATGTGGCGCTGTAAACCGGAAAGAAGAAGAAGAAGAAGAAGAAGTGAACTTTATTGATCTCACACTGGAGAAATTCTTCTCTGCATTTTAACCCATCCTATATATATATACATATATTAGGAGCAGTGGGCAGCACACACATTAGGGCGCCCGGGGACCATCTCCATGATCTTCTTGCTTCGGCTTGGTCAGGACCTAAGCTGGAGTACCTATGGTGCATGTTTTGGGTTTTGCATGTTTTGGGAAAGAGCCAGAGCCGCTGGAAACGCAAGACTACAAAGAGCACATGCGCAGAAAGTCCTTTCTCTTTCGTAAACAAGCAAACACGTGTACTTTAGGGACCATCAACAAACGCAAATTTATTTTGTCCCCCTGTTCCACCAATGTAGCAGGGACTCACTCCGGTAATGTGAAAATGCTGACTGTCCCTAACATAGACAGACGCCACAGAACAAAGGTTTGCGCTGCGTGAGCAGAGTTTTTGCCTATAAATCGATAGTTAGTATTACTTGCTATCGTTTTATTAGATAGACATTAACAAGTAGAACTCTCGTTAACCTTGCTCGTTACGCTGGATTACAAAACACAACAGTATCAGCAGAACGTCGACTGGGAGTCCTGCCCAAGCAAATACTCGGTCATTATGTTGGCTTTTCGGCGTGAATATACTACCGGGGACACGGCCGAAGGGAAAGATTTTTCTCATGATCCCCATACCATCACCAAAGTGCAGCTAACAACAAAACTGTAGGCAGTAAGGAACAAATACAAACATGCCTTTGACTCTGGGCGTCGCAGTGGCGTGTGGTCCTGTTATATTTTGAGCTGTGCGAACAAATCTGGGGTGGATCGCCAGCTACTACAGCCATTACAGCCGGAGTGGAAACCTGGGATTTGTTCGAGGACAACCCCACGTCTACGAGATCGCTGTGTTCTTCACCTTCCCCGGATTCCCCTCAGACAAGCGAAAACAGAAATGCTTTTATATATGTTTGTGTGTGATACTGCATGTGCCTGTTTGTAAAAGATACATTTTCATTCAATAAAAACGACAAGAAATGGTTGCTCTTTTTCTTTATTTACAGCACACAACACACTCAAATTGGTCTGGGCTCCTCATTGTCCACTATCTGCCTTTTCATTGACGGGATTTTTCCAGTTTTAAAATACGTGTTTAGCTGCAGCGGGGTGAAAAGAATCCGACGTGCGTAATTGTGCATGTATCTCTGCTGTTGTTGCACTGCATTGCAGATAAACAGAGTTTGATGCAGCAGTGCAAATAAACTTCCAAATGTCTGTAAAATATACAAAAGTCCATTGTCCGCCATGGCTGTTATCTGGTCATTACCTGCGGAAGGCGCAGGTTTACACCCTTTGGTCACCGGTCACGTGATGATTACGGCAGCGCGACGTCATCATTTTCTCACCTGCCGCGCTTTTTTGCCGCCCACATGCCAACGCGACGGGGGGCGTTCTCCGACTTCTCCACTCTGGAACCCGTTTTTGAAAAACTCCGTTCTCACCCCCAAAAACGCCGGCGCCGTCTGGACGGCAGGCCCAAACGCACACAAACTTCTCCGTTTCCTCCAAAAAACGTTGTCGTGGGGACAGGCCCTAAGTGTCCAGGTAGTCTCTATTGATGGGATGGCTGGAGGTGTGAGAGCTGCTTGATGGCTCATCAAAACGACAGTAGAAGTCGTTTAGACTGTTGGCTAGGGGCAGATCATCGGTGGAGTGTGGAGTTTTAGGTTATCGTTACATAAGGGTGAGTTGTTGTACTGTTGTAGGGAGTATTATAGTATGAATGTAGTCCTGTATCTCTCACTGTTTGAGCGGAGTTGTAGGAGCCTGTTGGAGAATGAGCTCCTCTGTCCGTCTATAGCAGGGGTGGGCAAACCTTTTTACTCGTGGGCCACAAAGGATTCTAAAATTTGACAGAAGGGCCGGACCAGGAGCAGGTGGATTTAGTGTTTTGGTAAAAACACTAAAAATAACATGGGATATGTAGAAAACATGTGCGTTATTTCAATTAAAAATGAACAAAAGCATTACAACAAAATGTCCACCTTTTAAGTTCCACAGTATTTAGCTATTTATTGAAATGTCTCTTAAAACACAGAAAATGGCATATATATTGGCATATCAGGCATACAGCAGCTGGTAAGTATTCGGTGAAAAAATATTTACTTGTGCACTCCTTATTAAACACTCGACATTCTCTGTCCACTTTTCAAAGATCAAAAGATAAAAGTCAGCTTTATTGTCAATTCTGCCATATGTGTTCAACATACAGTGAATCGAAATTTCGTTTCTCTCTGGCCAGGTAGTGCAAAAAGACGGTGTACAAGATACAATATGAAGACAAAAACACAACAAAGACTATCTAAGACAGAGATCTAAGGTTAAACTAAAGTCTAAGATCTAAAATCTTAAAACAGTGCAACATAATAAATAAATACCTATATACAGATTTCCAAAGTGTGCAGTGTGCATCAAAAATGTGCAATGGAAGATACAGCAGTGAAATGGTAATGTGCAATAGAATGTGCATTGGAGTTAAGATAAAATAAATGTGCAACAGTAGTAATTCTAGTGCAATAACAGGAGTAAACAACAGTAGTAAAAAATTCCAGTAGTAATGATGTGCAATAACAGTAGTGAACAACAGTACAACAGGAGTAAAATTCCAGTAGTAAATGTAAATGTGCAACAGTCGTCCTTAGCAGCAGTTTTTTAAAGTGTCTAGAGTGATATGTCTTTTTATGGAATACAGGTTATGCCAATAAGGCGGGGTGGGGGGTGGGAGATGGGTAAGGTGAGAGTTCGGGTGTGAGTTCACCCTCCTGACAGCCTGGTGGATGAAGCTGTTTGACAGTCTGGTGGAGTGGGCCCGGAGACTCCGGTACCTTCTCCCTGAGGGCAGGAGGCTGAACAGGCTATGTGCGGGGTGGCTCGGGTCACCCACAATGCTGGACGCTCTGCGGGTGAGCCGGGTGTTAAAAATGTCTAGGAGGGAGGGGAGAGAGACACCAGCGATCCTCCCAGCTGCATTCACTATGCGCTGCAGGGCTTTCCTGTTCTGTTCAGTGCAGCTCCCGTACCACACAGTGATGCAGCTGGTCAGGACGCTCTCAATGGTGCCTCGGTAGAAGGTGGTCATAATGGGTGGGGGGGGCTCCAGCTCTCTTCAGTTTGTGGAGGAAATAGAAGCGCTTCTGAGCCCTCTTTGCCAGCGATGCAGTATTCACTGTCCAGGAGAGGTCTTCACTGATATGCACCCCCAGGAATTTGGTGCTGCTCACCCTCTCTACAGCAGCACCATTGATGGACAGTGGGGGGTGCTGGGTGGGGCCTCTCCGGAAGTCAATAACAACCTCCTTGGTCTTTTCAACATTAAGAAGGAGATTGTTATTGCTGCACCACTGGGTCAGAAGGCTCACCTCACTCCTTTAGTATGTGATTGGTGCTGAACGCTGGTGAGCAGTAGTAGGTCAGCAGAGTGAAGAGCATCGGACTGAGCACACAGCCCTGGGGGGCTCCTGTGCTCAGTCTAATGCAGCTTGAGGTGTTTCTGCCGACCCGCACTGCCTGTGGCCTCTCACTGAGGAAGTCCAGCAGCCAATTACAGAGTGAGGTCTGAAGCCCCAGGTGGTCTAGTTTGATAATGAGCTGCTGTGGGATTATAGTGTTGAATGCTGAACTGAAATCTATGAACAGCATTCTCACATATGAGTCTTTATTGTCCAGGTGGGTGAGAGCCGGGTGAAGTGCAGAACAGATTGCATCCTCGGTAGAGCGGTTGGCCCGGTATGCAAACTGGAATGGGTCTAGGGTGGATTTGATGTGTGCCATGACTAGCCGTTCAAAGCACTTCATGATGATGGGGGTCAGTGCAACAGGGTGATAGTCATTAAAAGTGGCCGGAGTGGGCTTCTTTGGCACGGGAATGATGGTAGTGGTTTTGAAGCAGGAGGGAATGACAGCCTGGCTCAGAGAAGCATTAAAGATGTCTGTGAAGACATCCTTGAGCTCCTCTGCACAGTCTTTCAACACACGACCAGGGATGTTGTCCGGGCCTGCAGCCTTGCGGGTGTTGATCCTGGAGAGTGTCCTCTTCACGCTGGCTGCAGACACACACAGGGGCTGGTCGTGGGGAGGTGGTGGAGTTTTTTGGGGCCGGGTGTCATTTCCTGCCTCAAACCGTGCAAAGAAGCTGTTGAGGTCATTTAGCAGGGTGATGTTGTTGTCACAGGTCTGTGGCGAGGGTTTGTAGTCCGTGATGTTCTGGATGCCCTGCCACAGACTCCGTGTGTCCCTGCTGTCTCTAAAGTGTCCGGTTATTTTCTGTGTGTATTTGTGTTTGGCTTTCCTGATGCCACGGGACAGGTTGGTTCTTGCTGCCTTCAGATAGGTGACATCCCGGGCTCTGAAGGCAGCGTTCCTGGCTCTCAACAGCCTGTGAACCGCCCCTGTCAGCCATGGCTTCTGGTTAGCCCTGGTGGTGATAGTTTTAGTGTGTGTGACATCACCAATGCATTTGGTGATGTAGGAGGTCACAGTGTCTGCGTACTCCTCAATGTCAGTGTGATTGTTGTATGTGGCGGCCTGTTTGAACACTGCCCAGTCTGTTGTACCGAGGCAGTGCTGTAGTGCAGACGAGGCCCCCTCTGGCCACACCTGGATCTGCTTCAGAGCCGGCCTGGAGACCCTCACACGGGGTCTGTATGCCGGTCTGAGCACAACAGAGATGTGGTCAGAGAGGCCTATGTGGGGGAGGGGGGAAGCCTTGTATGCTCCCTTGTGTGTAGTGTAAACCATGTCCAAAATGTTGTTTCCCCTGGTTGGGAAATCAACATGCTGATGCATTTGTGGCATGACAGTTCTGAGGTCCGCATGGTTGAAATCCCCGGCAAGGACGTATATGACCCTTGATGGTAATGGGCTCCACTGGTGTCCTCTTTCTCCTAAAGTCAATCACCAGGTCTTGTCAACATTCAGGAGCAGATGGTTTGCCTGGGACCACTCCACAAATTTTGCAATCAATGTCCATCCCTGATACACCTGACCACTGCAGAGTCATCAGAGAACTTCTGCAGATGGCAGGACCCGGAGCTGTACTGAAAATCAGAGGCATACAGCATGAATAGGAACGGAGACAGGACTTTACCCTGGGGGACTTCTACATTACTGATCACAGTATCAGACAGGGTGGTCCCCAGTCGCACGTGTTAAAGGCACTGGAGAAATCAAAGAACAATATCCTCACAGAGCTCAGAGTGAGCTCGCCGCAGAAGATGGATTAAATCATCATCCACACTAATGTGGGCCTGATATGCAAATTGTAAAGGGTCCAGGGATGGTGCCACCAGGAATCTAAGCTGAGCCAGAACAAGCCTCTCAAACACTTTGACGACATGAGATGTCAAAGTAACCGGTCTGAAGTCCAGATGGAATAGGCTTCCATGTGCTGTTGCACATATTCAGTAGCACCCGTATCCTTTCAAGCTTCAGGCTCAGTGTGAAGAGAGAGTGCACGATCCCAGTGAGCTGTGCTGCAGATGTCCTCAGCACATGGGGGTTGACTTGGTCACCTGTGCAAGTGACAAAGATACTGAGCTCGGTTCATCCATGGGGGTGGGAGTAGGTGTGGGACCAGAGGTGATGGGCTGATGAATGGTCATCTGAGTGGTCTGTGGTGAGGTGTGGATTGGGTGTTTGGGAGGTGTAGAGATGAGGGTGCCAGGGGATGAGAAACGATTTAAATGCAGCTTGAGTGGGTTTGATCTGTCTGGGCTATTGTCCTGCTGCTTTGTTTTGGAGAGACCTGTGATGACCTTCCTTCCCTTCCCTTACACACATCTCTGGTATTGTTCTGTTGGAGTTTATCCTCCAATTTCCTTCCACAGGCCTCCTGGCCATGCCTTAGCTGGACCTTCAGCTACCGTTAGCTGTAGTTAAGTCCGGTGCAGCGATGAGTAGAACTTGTTTTCTAGGATAAACTACTTCATTAAAAAAGTAAATGTAAATCTAAAGTAATGGCTAAGATTTTGCACAGCGTACATTACTCTCACACAACAACTTTATTATTACTCTGATTGTCGTTGCAGTTATAATAATGTCACGTCTGCCCCACTACCTCAAACTCGATGGGTGACTCCACATATTAAAGAAGAACACGACATCAAACAGGAGGAAGATCAGCTGCAAGTGTGAGTCTCAGACACTTTGAAACTGCAATTCTTTATTTTGTTATTCATACTTATTCATTTCTATTACAAATATTCAGATTGGGTTTGAAATATACAAATGTCTCTTCTGACACTGACAATGATGAAGACTGGAGAGCTCCACTCAGCTGTTCACCTGCACACATGGACACAGGGGCTGATGGAGACCACCACAACCAACCAGGTGGCATTGCCCCAACAATACAAGAGCTGGAGCAGCAACATGTCAGCAGAGGACTATGTAAGTTGGCAGTACATCAATAAGTGCAAATTTAAATAGGATATACTTATTTCTACAAATATCTACTGGTGGTAGAAAATTTCATTCATCACACCTGTTGTAAATAGTATTTGTTAGATGTAGCAGTGGAAAAAAATCTATCAGCACTATATTTATTTTGCTGATTACATTACATCATTTCCAGATGGAAATAACGTAATGTAATCAGTGAAATCAGTAAATAATAACTTTAAACATATTAAAGCAAAAAGTAAAATTAGTTAATGGCACAAACAAAACAAAGAATTTATGTACAGTGGAGGAAATAAGTATTTGATCTGTTGCTGATTTTGTAATGAACAGAAAATAAAATGAACAGTCTATCATTTTAATGGTAGATTTATTTTAACTCATTGACTGTCGGAGACGTCACTTCAAATCCAAACGTTGTATGCCGCGATGTCTATTAACGTTAATGACGTTTTTCAGCGGGCGAAGTGTCCGGCGCAGGCATATCAGGGCAGGAGGACGACAGCGCCAATGAAGATGATTTCAGTGAACCAGACCCTGATTCATCTGATGAGATGCTGCCGTCAGGATCGACTGGGAGCAGTAGATCCTCGTCTCCAGAGAGGCATGAGATGGGTAAGAAGAACTAAGTAACTAACTAACATGATGCTGTTGTGTGGTAATTGTGAAGGTATTTTCTATTTCTATTCACCGGCTGGTTAGCTCAACTGGTATGCAAACAAGTTCAAATAGATAAATAAGATAAAGAGAAGCATGTAAAAAAGCATAATCAAATAGAACAATCTTTACCAAATGTACACTATGACAAAAATATAGGCTAGGTGCTATGGCGAGAGAAGCAAGATGGCGAGGTGAGCTAACGCGTATAAGCAATTGATGCTTGATCAGCACAGGATTGCGGAGACATGTCGGATCAGGCAGGGCTGCCCGAGGCAGGCGAAGTGTCGGGCGCGGGCATATCAGGGCAGGAGGACGACAGCGCCAATGAAGATGATTTCAGTGAACCAGACCCTGATTCATCTGATGAGATGCTGCCGTCAGGATCGACTGGGAGCAGCAGATCCTCGTATCCAGAGAGGCATGAGATGGGTAAGAAGAACTAAGTAACTAACTAACATGATGCTGTTGTGTGGTAATTGTGAAGGTATTTTCTATTTCTATTCACCGGCTGGTTAGCTCAACTGGTAAGTCACTGACTTTCTCCCCAGGGGTTGTGGGTTCAAATACCCCCCCGGCAATGAGCAAAACCAGTGTGGGTCCTTGGGCAAGACCCTTCACGGTACTGCCCCCCGGGCGCCGATAGATGGCTGCTCACTGCTCCTGAAAAAGGATGGGTCAAATGCAGAAGTCAAATTTCTCCCGTGTGTCACTGTGTGTCATTGTGTGTGAGACCAATAAAGGCTTAATCTTAATCTTAATTACAGAGCCTTCATCCAGCAGAGGACCTACCCCCCCTCCTGCTCGCAAAGTGGAGAAGAAAGGTAAAAAAAAAAAAAAAAAATGTATATAAGTATAAAAATTATAAAAAGTGTCTTAAGTCTATTCTTCACATCACACTGCAGCAATACAAAATAAAATTACAATTAGGTAATGTTGTATATTTCTATCATTTACAGGTGATGCATCTGCCACAAAAAGTGTGGAGTGCCAAGAGGAAGGTTGGGAACCTAATACAATTCCTTTCACTGCCAACCCTGGACTCCCTGATTCATCTGATGAGATGCTGCCGTCAGGATCGACTGGGAGCAGTAGATCCTCGTCTCCAGAGAGGCATGAGATGGGTAAGAAGAACTAAGTAACTTACTAACATGATGCTGTTGTGTGGTAATTGTGAAGGTATTTTCTATTTACAGAGCCTTCATCCAGCAGAGGACCTACCCCCCCTCCTGCTCGCAAAGTGGAGAAGAAAGGTAAAAAAAAAAGTATACAAGTATAAAAAAAGTACGTGAAAAGTCCCTCAGTCGTCCAGGTAGAATCCATGATAACAGGAGAAGTTCAATTTGTCAACTGGACCAAGTTTGTTTGGTTGAAAACGTTTCGCCGCTCATCCGAGAGGCTTCGTCAGCTCTAATAAGAATACTGGTAAGACACTTGCTTATATCTTGCTGTAGGGAGGAGCTACCTAGCTAACTACTTTCCGGAACTATCTCATTGGTTTCGGTCTTTTGTTTCTCTGGCGTCTAGCTTAACGATCCCTATTCATCCCTACACGCCTGCTTTTTCACACCTCTGGCCCTGACCTGGCTAGCCCCATTGTTTCCCTGTTTGTTTGATCTAGGCTTAATAATGGAATTGTAGATGGGAAGAAAAAAAAGAAAAAAAAAAAAAAAAAAAAGATATAATTTGCATCCCATCTACAATTCCATTATTAAGCCTAGATCAAACAAACAGGGAAACAATGGGGCTAGCCAGGTCAGGGCCAGAGGTGTGAAAAAGCAGGCGTGTAGGGATGAATAGGGATCGTTAAGCTAGACGCCAGAGAAACAAAAGACCGAAACCAATGAGATAGTTCCGGAAAGTAGTTAGCTAGGTAGCTCCTCCCTACAGCAAGATATAAGCAAGTGTCTTACCAGTATTCTTATTAGAGCTGACGAAGCCTCTCGGATGAGCGGCGAAACGTTTTCAACCAAACAAACTTGGTCCAGTTGACAAATTGAACTTCTCCTGTTATCATATAAAAAAAGTATATACACTCACCGGCCACTTTATTAGGTACAGCTGTCCAACTGCTCGTTAACACTTAATTTCTAATCAGCCAATCACATGGCGGCAACTCGGTGCATTTAGGCATGTAGACATGGTCAAGACAATCTCCTGCAGTTCAAACCGAGCATCAGTATGGGGAAGAAAGGTGATTTGAGTGACTTTGAACGTGGCATGGTTGTTGGTGCCGTATAAAAAGTATAAAAAGTGTCTAAGTCTATTCTCCACATCACACTGCAGCAATACAAAATAAAATTACAAATATAGCTGCAAGCAGCAATGTGGGACCAAGCACCGAAGGTGCGTGTAGGCCTCAGCATGTAGGCAGCATGCAGGGTCTGACAGGGTCTGACAGGGTCTGACAGGGTCTAACAGGGTCTAACAGGGTCTAACAGGGTCTGTTAGCCAGGCATCCCAGGCTCCCAGGCTTCCTATGAAGGGTTCCCGAGATATGAGCTAACTTCGGCTAGATCAAAGACACATCAAAGACAGATCAAAGGTACATTTCTGCGTTGCTAGGCAACACTGAAAATTCCTGCAAATTTGACCTGCTGGTGGCACTAGACGGTTGGGGCTGGGGGCCTATAAATTGCTGTGGGTAATGAGGAGACTGGCTGGAATGTGCATGCAAAATTTCACAACTTTTTACCAGACTGTTCTAGGGGTTGCCATAGACTCCCATAGGTGGAAGAATAATGTATAATAATAATAAGAATCAGTAGAAACACTATGGTGCCTAGCACCTTCGGTGCTTTGCCCCAATAAGAATCAGTAGAAACACTATGGTGCCTAGCACCTTCGGTGCTTGGCCCCAATAAGAATCAGTAGAAACACTATGGTGCCTAGCACCTTCGGTGCTTTGCCCCAATTAGGTAATGTTGTATATTTCTATCATTTACAGGTGATGCATCTGCCACAAAAAGTGTGGAGTGGCAAGAGGAAGGTTGGGAACCTAATACAATTCCTTTCACTGTCAACCCTGGACTCCGGAACGCTGCTGCGGAGCTGGAATCAGAACTGCCAGCGGACTTCTTTGAGCTGTTTATCACAGATGAGCTGCTGGAGCACATCACTGACCAAACAAACTTGTATGCACATCAGTACCTTGCCGCTCACCCTGACAGTCTCCCAAAAAGCAGATTAACACTTTGGAAACCAGTGTCAGTGCAAGAACTCAAACGATTCTTTGGTCTGACATTTTTAACTGGTTTAATAAAAAAACCAACACTTGACAGATACTGGTCATTGAATGAAATGATATCCACACCACATTTTTCAAAGACGATGCCAAGAAACAGGTTTCATCTGATTTGGAGGTTCCTGCATTTCAATGACGATGCATCACAAGATGCAGGGGACAAGTTGTATAAAATCCGCCCAGTGTTGGACTACATTCTCAAAAAATTTAGAGACATGTACCAACCTGGGCAAAACATTTGCATCGATGAAGGCATGATGCAGTGGCGGGGGCACTTGGCATTCAGGGTGTACAATCCGCAAAAGCCAGTAAAATATGGCATTAAATCATATGTGCTCTTTGATTCAGCCACAGGGTATTGTTTCAACATGCGGCCTTATGTTGGAGAAGACACCACTCTGCCAGAAATTGTATATGATCTCCTGGATCGTCTCACGGGTCATGGCTACACAGTGTATATGGACAATTTTTATAATTCAGTGTCACTGTGTGAGAGCCTACTGAAAAACAAAACAAATGTCTGTGGGACACTGCGGAAAAACAGGGGGGAACCAAATGTGATCAGGGACATAAAAAAGAGTGACCTGGGGGCAGGGGGAAAGGTTGTGAGGCACAACAAGAAGGTGATGGTGGTAGCGTGGCATGACAAAAGGGTGGTGAAGATGGTGACCACCTGCCATCAAGATAAAATGGAGACAGTCGATGTGTCGCAGAGGAAACACAAAAACAAGGTCCCCAGGTTGAAGCCTGAGTGTGTTGTGTCCTACAATGCCTGTATGACTGGGGTTGACAAACTGGACCAAAACATTTCTTGCCACCCCTTCATCCGGAAAACCCTCAACTGGTCCAAGAAGTATGTCGCTTATATGTTCCAGCTGGCAATATTTAACTCCTTCATCCTTTACAGAACTGTAAATCCAGACCAGTGTAGAACCCTCATGGATTTCATTGAGAAGGTAGTGAAAACCTGGACAAGGCCGTGTCAGAGGGAGGAAGTTGCAGGTGAGGGGGACAAGGAGGAAGGACGTAGGCTAAGGGCACCATATTGCACATACCCAGAGAGCCGGCTAGATGGTAACCTAGCAAGGCACGAACTTGAACACCTGATGCCCACTCGGAAGAAGCCAAGACCATCAAGGAGGTGTCGAGTCTGTGCAAGTAGGGGCCAGCGCCGTGAGACAAGGATGTGGTGCAAGGCGTGTTGTGTCCCCTTACACCCAGGAAAGTGCTTCACAATTTACCACACAAAGACAAACTTCTCTGGTGGGGTTTGAAACACACACATATACACACATGCACACACACACATGCACGCACACACACCCCACACGTGGACACGTGCACACATTGTTCTGAGAGATTGTTCCCAAAGTTTGTTCCCAAAGTTTGTTCCCAAAGTTTGTTCCCAAAGTTTGTTGTCAATTTGTATATAGTTATATTTCTTATATTTGTAAATAAAACATGTACTTTGCCATCAAAAATCTTTTTCTCTGTTGTTTTTGATGTTTGAGGTGTCACTAAATCGATAAGTACTGACGTCAAAATCACTGATCTGCTTGAAAGGCCTCTTTGCACAAATAGCTCATTTTCTCCACTTTGGGGTCAAAAACCAGTCTTTTTGCTGAAACTACCCTATGTTCTACTATCAATTACTTGAGAACCAAAAAGGTTAGAAATAGATATTTTTTTCCAGGTGAAAGAAGATAATCTACACTTTATTTTGATGTGTACCATGTTTATATAGTCACAGAACTCTGTATTCTGTGAGTCTTGTAAAATCAGAGGAAATGCTCTAAAAGCTCTGGCAGTCTGTTTTTTTTATTCTGAACACAGGCTGGCAGTGAGTTAATAGTGAGAGATGGAACATCAAAAAGAAAATCCAGAAAATAACTTTAAAGAAAATTCATGAACTGATTTGCATTTCACTGAGTGAAAGAAGTATTTGAACCCTCGAGCAAAACCCTTGTTTGCAGCACAGAGGTCAGACGTTTCTTGTAGTTGATGACCAGGTTTGTGCACATATCAGAAGAAATTTTGGTCCACTCTTCTTTGCAGATCATCTCTAAATTATTAAGGTTTTGTGGCTGTTGTTTGGCAACTCTGAGCATCTGCTCCTTCCATAGGTTTTCTACAGGGTTAAAGGGATAGTGCGTTTTTAAAAAAATGTTAATCTGTATGGGTTTCCTTCTAAAAGTTCCGTGTGTTGACACCGGCTTACCTCTGACAGTCTCAGCTGATCCCGGTTCGGCTCACTTTCTCAAGCCCACGTAGGGAGGTCCGGTAGCTTCTCTGGAACATTAAATAAAGCTTGTTTTTCTTCTCAAAACAAAACATTTGTCCGAAAGGTGATATATTTGCGTCCCAAACAGTTGTCAATGAAACATCCAGCAGCAAACTTAGCGATCGCATATTGTGCCTGCTGACTCGTATCACGTTAGCGTATCAGCCTGTTCACCTTTAGCGGAAGTGCACGGCAGATGCGGTCCGCCGCAAGGGGAAGTTTACAAGTGAACAGGCTAATACGCTAACGTGAGCGCAGTGATACGAGTCGGCAGACACAATACGCGATCACTAAGTTCGCTGCTGGATGTTTCGTTGACAACTGTTTGGGACGCAAATATATCACCTTTCGGACAAATGTTTTGTTTTGAGAAGAAAAACAAGCTTTATTTAATGTTCCAGAGAAGCTACCGGGCCTCCCTACGTGGGCTTGAGAAAGCGAGCCGAACCGGGATCAGCTGAGACTGTCAGAGGTAAGCCGGTGTAAACACGTGTAACTTTTAGAAGGAAACCCATACAGATTAACATAAAAAAAACAACGCACTATCCCTTTAAGGTCTGGAGACTGGCTGGGCCACTCCATGACCTTAATGTGTCACTCAGGATTTTAACAGTACATTGCTCCATCCAGCCGCTTGTTGACACGGTGAAGCTGTTCTGTGCCCTTGGCAGAAAAACACCCCCAAAGCGTAATGTTTCCACCTCCATGTTTGACGGTGGGGATGGTGTTCTTGGGGTCATAGGCGCATTTCTCTTCCTCCAAACACTGTGAGTTGAGTTAATGCCAAAGAGCTCGATTTTGGTTTCATCTGACCACAGCACCTTCTCTCAGTCCCTCTCTAAATCATTCAGTTGGCAAACTTCAGGCGGGTCTGCACATGTGCCTTCTTAAGCAGGAGGACCTTACGAGCACTGCAGGATTTTAATCCACTGCGGCGTAAAATGTTACAAATGGTTTTCTTAGTGACTGCTGTCCCAGCTGCCTTGAACAATATGTCCATTACACCGACTGAAGTTTTTAATATGCCCCTGGCTTTAAATTCCGATTTTTTTTTTTAATCACCTTTTTTTTCCTAGGGACATGTACGAAATGATAAAATATACACTTAAATGTACCAGAAAATCTACGAATTTTGTATGCCATTATATTAAAATTTTTTTGAGCATTTGAAAACTGCAAAACGTCACTGACCCATTTACAACTTGATGGACAGAAAAGGCACCCATCACCCTTAAAGTAGACTACAGACAAGTTCACAGAGTGTTCATGACACAAGACTGCACGTGTATGTGTAAGTGTGTATTCTCTTATCTCCTGCAGCTGTTCAGCTCCCCTCTCTGAGTCCTGGTCTGACTCCACAGATTAAAGAAGAACACGACATCAAACAGGAGGAAGATCAGCTGCAAGTGTGAGTCTCAGACACTTTCAAACTGCAATTCTTTATTTCGTTATTCATACTTATTCATTTCTATTACAAATATTCAGATTGGTTTTGAAATATAAAAATGTCTCTTATATTTTTCAGGTCTGTCCCAGAGTTTAGTGCTGTGAGCGTGAAGACAGAAGAGTCCTCACCGCTTCAACAAAGACAAACTGAGCAGAGAGAGGACACACAGGGAGAGGACATCAGAGCAGAGACACATGTCCACTCAGAGACTGAGGGAGACACAGAGCACTCTTCTGACACTGACAGTGATGAAGAATGGAGAGCTCCACTCAGCTGTTCACCTGCACACAGGGACACAGGGGCTGATGGAGACCACCACAACCAAGTCCAGATCAGAGCCAGAAGCTGCACTGCACAAAACTCACGTCTGTCCCCCAGATACAAGTCTGCACCAGACCAGACCAGAGCCACTGTGGACAATGGAGACATGTCAGAAACTGGCCAAGGAGCTGAGAGCAGGAAACACAAGTGCTCTGTTTGTAAAGAGAGATTTGTGTCTAAATATAAACTAAAAATACACAGGAGAGTTCACACAAGAGAGGAACCATCCAGCTGTTCAGCCTGTAAGAAAGTGTTTGCTGATAGTTCTAGTTTCAAAAGACATATGAAGACACACACAGGGGAGAAACCATTCAGCTGCTCAGTTTGTAAGAAATTGTTTCCTGTAAGATCTGATCTCAAAAGACATATGATGACACACACAGGGGAAAAACCATTCAGCTGTTCTGTCTGTGAAAAAGTGTTTGGTTTAAAGTGTAGTCTTCAAAGACATATGAGGACGCACACAGGGGAGAAACCATTCACCTGTTCAGTCTGTAAGAAAGTGTTTGGTGTAAAATGCAGCCTCAAAATACATATGACGACACACACAGGAGAGAAACCATTCAGCTGTTCTGTCTGTGAGAAAGTGTTTGCTGTAAGCTCTGATCTCAAAAGACATATGAGGACACACACAGGGGAGAAACCATACAGCTGTTCAGTCTGTAAGAAACTCTTTGCTGATCATTCTAGTCTCAGAACACATATGATGACACACACAGGGGAGAAACCATTCAGCTGTTCATTTTGTAAGAAAACATTTGCCCAAAAGGGTCATCGTGATACACATATGAGGATACACACAGGGGATAAACCATTCAGCTGTTTACTCTGTGAGAAAGTGTTTCCTGTAAGCTCTGATCTCAAAAGACATATGATGGCACACACAGGGGAGAAACCATTCAGTTGTTCAGTTTGTACGAAAACATTTGCCCAAAAGGGTCACCTTGAAGCACATTTGAGGACACACACAGGGGAGAAACCATTCAGCTGTTCAGTCTGTAAGAAAATGTTTGGTGTAAACTCAGATCTCAAAAGACATATGAGGACGCACGGGGAGAAACCATTCAGCTGTACAGTTTGTAAGAAAGTGTTTGCTGTAAGCTCTGATCTCAAAAGACATATGAGGACACACACACGGGAGGAGCCAGGCGGTCCATAGATGGAGAGGAGGAGGGGTTAGAGTCTGGCAGGTGGATCCACATTTTCTTTTTGTTTAATTGAAGTTTTGAGCTGTTTGGTTTATTAACACCTAGAGATGTAATTTCCCCTTCTAGTATGTTTCACAGTGTGACATTGAACAGCTCTACTTTACATTTATTAAATTACAGATGGTCTTATAGCTCAAAAATACCTTGAAAAACAGGTACTGAGAGCAAGGTCGCCTCTCCACAGATCTGACCTGTAACTTGGTCTGGTTTGGTCTCCATAAAGATGGAAAGGTTTAAAGCCATACTGGGAAACATTACAGACAAAGCAATGAAGAACGAATTCCAAAGGCCTCATCTGGGACCCAAATCACAATCAAATTGTCAATGAAAGTTCAAAGTAGCTTTGTAGAGATGCAGCAGCCTTGTAATTATGATGACTGTGACAAAAAGCACCTTTGTCCCTGTATACACGCCTTTAATTTCATATTTGTTCATTTGTCCATACTCAGCTAAACTAAATATAACTATCCTGGGTTTGTTTTATTTAGTTTTTTTTAGTTCTGATAAGTTAAACGCCACATGCTCAAGTCACTTTAAATTATTTTGTTTGGCTAAATTTATTCAGTTTAGTTAGACATCTGTTTCTCCACCTGGTCTGGAGAACGGACCTGAGACGGACATATTTATAACCTCTGGGGGTAGGTTTTGGGCCAGACCATGTGGAGGGGGAGAATTGGTTTAAGTTCCTTTTGTTTGTTAGGTTTTGTATATTTGATTTTGATGTTTTAGTGTTTATAGATTATATTAAGCACTTTCATTTAAGGCCCTTGAAGTTAATTGATGAGGTGACTTGGATAAAAGTGAAGTTGCCTCATGTCCCTCCTGATGAGGTTGTGGACTCACCTGGAGGGAGGAGCTTCCTGTGGGGGAACTATAAAAACAGGACACCTCAGCCTTTCAGGGAATCTCATCAGTGTAGCCGGGTACACGTGGGTTTTTCAAAGTTCAAAGTCAGCTTTATTGTCAAAAACCATATGTACAGGTTGCACACACAGGATTTGAATTTGCAGCCACCCCCTAGGCCCACAGTGAACATAAAACATCTGATAAACAAGACAATAAACACTGAGTAAAACATCACATATGCCCATAGCAAAAGTACAGTGAATTTGTATATAATATGAATAGGTAAAGCACAATATGTTGTGTAATAACGCTCAAATTATGTCATTTAAGCAGCAGTGTCAGTGTCATTTAAGCAGGGGGGAGGGAGGGCAGGGAGAGAGTTCAGCATCCTGACAGCTTGGTGGATGAAGCTGTCTTTCAGTCTGCTGGTCTTGGCCCTGAGGCTCCTCAGTCTCCTTCCTGATGGCAGCAGACTGAAGAGGCAGTTGGATGGGTGGCTGGGATCACCCAGAGGGCTTTACGGGTGAGGCGGGTGCGGTAGATGTCCTGCAGGGAGGGGAGAGAGACACCCACGATTCTCTCAGCTGCTCTCACTACTCAGTGTAGCTTTTCCTGGCAGGACATGGTGCAGGTGCCATACCACACAGTGATGCAGCTGATGACGGTGCTCTCTATGGTGCCTCTGTAGAAGGTGCTCATGATGGGAGCTGGGGCTCTGGCTCTCTCCAGCTTCAGTTTGGTCGCTGTTGGGCTTTACTGGCCAGTGATGCAATGACCAGGAGAGGTCCTCAGAGATGTGCACACCCAGGAAGTTGGTGGTGCTTACTCTCTCTCTCACACAGCAGCCCCGTTGATGGTGAGGGGGGACGTGCTTTGTGTGTGCTCTCCTGAAGTCTACAACAATTTCCTTTATCTTCTCCACGTCCAGGGAGAGGTTGTTGTTGCTGCACCGCTTGACCAGGCGGCTCACCTCGCTCCTATAATGAGTCTCATCGTCGTTGCTGATGTGAACCAACACAGTTCTATCATTTACAAACTTGATGAAGAGGTTGGAGCTGTGTGATGGTGTGCAGTCGTGGGTCAGCAGAGTGAAGAGGAGGGGGCTCAGCACACATCCTTGGGGGGGCCCCCGTGTTCAGTGTGATGGTGCTGGAGGTGTTACTGCCGACCCGTACTGCCTGCGGTCTTCCTGTCAGGAAATCCTGCAGCCAGTTGCACATGGAGGTGTTGATCCCCAGCTTGTCTAGTCTGAGTATGAGTTGCTGGGGGACGATTGTGTTGAAGCTGAACTGAAGTCAATGAACAGCATTCTAACATATGAGTCTCTGGTGTCCAGGTGTGTGAGGGCTGAGTGGAGGGCTGTTGAGAATGCATCACCGGTCGAGCGGTTAGACCAGTATGCAAATTGAAATGGGTCCAGGGTGGAGGGGAGAGATGTCTTGATGTGTTGCATGACTAGCCATTCAAAGCACTTCATGAGGATGGGGGTGAGTGCAACCGGACGGTAGTTGTTAAGGCTGGATGGAGGCGACTTCTTCGGCATGGGGATGATGGTGGAGGTCTTGAGGCATGTGGGGATGACAGCCTGGCTCAGAGATGTGTTGAACATGTCTATAAAGACCTCTGTGAGTTCCACAGCACAGTCTCTCAGTACACGACCAGGGATGTTGTCCGGTCATGGAGCTGTGCTGTGCGTTGATCCTGCTGAGGGATCTCCTCACCCTGTCCGGGGACAGTCTCAGCACCTGGTCACCGGGAGGGGGTGGAGTCTTCTGTCCTTCTATTCTGGTTGGCCCGAACAGTGATGGTCCTGGTGTCTGTGACATCACAGTCTTCTGTGCTGGGGTGCTATTGTGTGCCTCAAAACATGCCTCAAGAACTCGTTTAGCTTGTTCCGCAGGGAGGTGGACCTGTCGGCAGTCTGTGGCATTGGCTTGTAGTTCGTTATGGTCTGTATCCCCTGCCACAGACTCATGTCTCTGCTGTCGTTAAAGTGCTGTGTGATCTTCCTAGTGTATTGTCTCTTAGCCTCTCTGATGCCACATGACAGGTTTGCCCTCACTGTCCTTAGGCCCACCTTGTCTCCAGCTCTGAAGGCAGCATTCCTTACCCTCAGCAGCCTGTAAACCTCCCCTGTGAGCCATGACTTCTGGTTGGCCCGAACAGTGATGGTCCTGGTGTCTGTGACATCATCAATGTACAGCGTGATGTAGGCAGTGGCAGTCGCTGTATATTCCTGTAGATCTATGGTGTCGTGGGTGGCAGCCTGTTTGAATATCTCCCAGTCTGTGGCGGAGAAGCAGTCTTGCAGTGCCTCTGAGGACCCCTCTGGCCACACCCGTACCTGCTTCCGAACTGGTTTGGCGGTCTTGACCAGTGGCCTGTATGTTGCATTAGCATGACAGTGATGTGGTCAGAGGCGGCACCCAGGTGGGGGAGGGGAAGGGCTTTGTAGTCTCCCCTCCAGGTCGTGTAAACATTGTCTAGTGTGTTATTTTCCTTTGTAGGAAAGTTGATGTGTTTCTGTCATTTGGGAAACACAGACTTTGGGCCTGACTTTGCTGCTCACTCACATGCTGGTACAGTTCGTTAAGTGCCTCGCTCCTGTTATTATTGGAGCTAGGAGGGATATAAACAGCAACGAGTAGTATGGCTGTGAATTCCCTCGGCAGGTAGAACGGTCATCGTCTCTAGCAGTGGTGAACAGTGTCTACAGACCACGCGACACCAGGCATTGTTTATATAAACACAGTCCTCCGCCCTGCGTCATACCTCCTTCGAGGAGAGCTCTGTCCGCCCGGTAGCATGCTAGCTGGTCGAGTTGAATGGCATTGTCCGGGATGCTGTCATTTAGCCATGTTTCCACAAATACATTTTGAGGAGTTATTTTTTTGTAAATATGTATTATTTTTTTGGTTGTCACGATACCACAATGAAATTTGGAATAAATCTTTGGGGCAAATTAAATATTTTCAGAGTCTGCCTCCTACTTAAGACCATATTGGCCTACTTCCCTACATTGACCAAACAAAAAAGAATGAAAATACATCAACTGTGGACATGGTGGGGACAGATAAACAACCTAACAGCCAATAGATAACGAGGCTACCTAGTTATCTATTTTACCTCATCTTGTTAAAAACTTGGTGTTTTACTGTTTGTTGAATCTGTAACCAGAACTTGAAGTTAAGTGTCTATACCTCTTCAAGTTTTGCTAAAATAAACCACACAAAGTCATTTTTGGCTTTGTGATTTTTGGGAGTTATTAAAAGTCCCTTATCAGGTACTCTTATCCTTCAGACTGATAGAATTGTGTAAGTTTGGTGATTGCTATGGTTTTATTTGGTTTTCTTTGGAATCTGGTGTCCCATAAATATATTTTTGGTATAATTTTAGTGTTAAACCACTAGACACACCCCACTTACACCATTCACGCAGACACTCTCCTACATAAGCAATTTAATTTTTGGACATGCTGGTTGAGTTTATTACACAGAACTAAGGATGGTACACGTGTATTTGCATTATGTGAGCTACTTATTTGTCACTTACACTTGTTTAGGCCCCCCATGTCAGCATTGAGATTGTGCTCCCAGGATTAATAGAGGAGCTACAAAAACTACTCCCAGCTATTACTCTTGGGTTGCTGGATGTAGGTGATCGGGTGTGCAGGAATTCAGATGATTAGGCCACGCCATTAGAGCATTACGGTTTAGGGAGGTTTAGGAGGAGTCACCTCGGAGGGCCCTTAATCAGAAAAGGGTTTCCCTGCATATCCTTCCCATGACATGGTACTTCTTGATGCTTTTATATGGCGTCTTAATGGTTCCCTAATACTGTAAATTAATCCTTCTCCAAAATCAAGCCTCAGTGCATGAGATAGCCTCATGAAGACAGTCAGAGTGATAAAAATGTCTCTAAAACGCTTTATTCTGGGCTTTGTTGCTTGAATGCAAATGAGTAGGACAGAGACAGGCCAGTGCAGTGGGTGGGTTGTGGCCAAATACGCCGCGGTTTCCTGGATTAGCGATGCGATGTGTGCTGTCACCCACTTCCGCGTTTTAAGCGAAGGAAGATATGAGACGCGTCCCATGCAAAAAAAGCACTCATACACATTTCCACAGAAAATAAAATTAAACCACTGCTGTTTCAGAGGTTCGGAGGCTCGGATAAAGGACATCCGAGCCTGGAAACACTCTCATGTGTCTCCAGGCAAATAAAAAACCACATGTCGCATTTCGTAGCTCGTTTGCGGTCCAAATTCTCTGGGCGTGATTTCCAGAGACAGCGTGGATATCCAGACGGGGGGTGGAAACCTTGAAACCTTTCTGCGAGTGTGATGTCAGAAAGTTCCCTTGTTCAGAATCGCCCGTTTTGGCTATCTTTTTTTCAAACGCGGAAAAGGATCGCAATTGGTCAGTTTACACATTTCGCAACTTTTAGCCATGGGGGGCTAAACAGGGTAGGGGAGCTCACATTAACGTTCAAAAACCTCAGAAAGTGAAAATTTCATGCCATGGGACCTTTAATGGTAAATGGTCACATATTTATATCGCGCTTTTCCACCTTCAAGGCACCCAAAGTGCTTTACAACAAGGAACCACTCACCCATTCACACACCAGTGTACACAGACATTGGGGGCGAGGTGGGTTAAGTGTCATGCCCAAGGACACAACGGGAGCATTCATCTGTGGGAGCTGGAATCATACCACTGATTATATTAGATCCACTGACCCACAGGGGGTCAGTGGATCTACCAACTGAGCTACTTTCTACTCAGTTGGTAGATCCACTTTTCGTCCAGACTGTGCTTCATATAGACCAATCTCGATTCTGAACGTGGACTATCGTATATATACCTCAGTTATGTCTAAAAGAATGGAACGGATATCCCCCAAACTTAACTCACAATGACCAAACAGGATTTATCAACAAACGACAGACCCAAGATAACATAAGACGATCTTTACACATAATGAATCATATACAAAAACAGAAAAACAAAGCTGTAATAATTAGTTTGGATGCGGAGAAAGCATTTGACTCTGTTAGCTGTCCATATTTATTTCAAGTGCTGAATACATTTCAAATTGATGACCTACTAATAAAAAAAAATATTGAGGTTCTCTATGATGGTCCAACTTCAAGAATTAAAGTTAATGACCACATGACCCACTGACCCTGGAAAGAGGAGTCAGACAGGGCTGTGCCTGGTCTCCCCTTCTATTCACTTTGTACTTGGAACAACTGGCCCAGTGTATTAGAAAGTCAAAAACAAAAATTGTAAAATTGCTTGCTACGCAGATCATGTTCTATTATTTTTTACCAAACCAGATTGTTTGCAGGAGATACAATCTGGTAAAACATTTTTAAACCTTTTTTCCTAAACGGGTAAAAAGGTGTCTTGCCCTCTCCGGGTGGGTGGTGTTAGTTTCATAAAAATGTGTCAGAAGGAGGTCTGAAGGAAGGCATAGTCGAAATTGAGGTTATTCAGCATTTTAATGTCAAAATAGCAGAATACAAACATAATGGTGACATCGGGCATCAGCATCCATGTTATCAGCTTAGCAGAGAGACGTCGGCCGTGAAGAGGGACATAGTGGGGGCCTTCCCCTCACACACACCCCACACACACACACACACAAATGACCACAAGGTGTCTTTAAATACAGTACAGACTGTTGAATATTTATGACCTCAGTAATAGCTAACCTATAGGAGAATAGCTTAGCTATGCAGACCATGTAAAGAACTTCCCAGCTTTAGCTAAGAAGACCAGTTTTCCCAATAGTCAGCCAAAATATTGATGGATAGGGAGCAGGTGATGTCAACACAGCCCAGGATAGTCTATGTATGTATCGAATTACACTTAGCTGTTCACAGAACACAGGGTTAAAACACAGAAGAACCAGGTGGAGGGTATAAGTATACAGAGATAAGTATGCAGATCACAGTTTTCATATGTAAGTACACATGTAAATTAAATATGAGATCCCACAGTGGGGAGTCCTTGCCTCATGTGGAGGAGTTCAAGTATCTCAGGGTCTTGTTCACGTGTGAGGGGAGGATGGAGCGTGAGATTGACAGGTGGATTGGTGCAGCGTCGGCAGTGATGCTGTCGCTGTACCGGACCGTTGTGGTGAAGAGGGAGCTGAGCCAAAAGGCAAAGCTCTCGATTTACCGTCGATCTATGTTCCTCCTCTCACCTATGGTCATGAGCTCTGGGTAATGACCGAAAGGACGAGATCGTGGATACAAGCGGCCGAAATGAGTTTCCTCCACAGAGTGGTTGGGCGCACCCTTAGAGATATAGAGTGAGGAGCTCAGTCACATGGGAGGACCTCGGAGTAGAGCCTCTGCTCCTCCACGTCGAGGGGAGCAGCTGAGGTGGCTCAGGCGTCTGTTCCTCCTGGACGCCTCTCTCGGGAGGTGTTCCGGGCATGTCTCACTGGGAGGAGGCCCCGGGGAAGACCCAGGACACGCTGGAGGGACTATGTCTCCCGGCTGGCTTGGGAACACCTTGGGGTTCCCCTGGAGGAGCTGGAGGAAGTGTCCGGGGTAAAGGAAGTCTGGGAGTCCCTGCTTAGACTGTTGCCCCCACGACCCGGCCCCGGATAAGCCGAAAAAATGGATGGATGTTAAAGTTAAAACTTTGGCTTGGAGAACAAGGACTTCTACAGGTACTTACAAATAAGAAGTTATTACAACCAAGAAATTATACAAAGCAACGCTGACCACTATAACCTTCTGATTTAAATTTTTATTAAGGCATATAAATCAGAACTTTCAAGGGGAATAATAACCAAATTATATAAATGTTTTAATAATTTGGCCAACCATTCTACTAAATATATGAAAAATAAATTGGAAAGGGAAGGTAATTTTCAAGATTCAATATTCAAAGCTTTTATTGTCATATGAACAATAAAGTAATACGTTTCCCTGTACAATGAAATTCTTGTTTACTTTGCTGCCCACACTGGATGCCAGGAGTATGCAATAATTAAAATAGATAATTAAGATAAAGAGAAGCATGTATAATATATATATATATATATATATATATATATACATATATACACATATATATATATATATATATATATATATATATATATATATATATATATATATATATATATATATATATATATATACAGGGGGTCCTCGGGTTACGACGGTCTCGGGTTACGACGTTTCGTGGTTACGAACGCGCCCCCATTAAAAAAAATATGTATATATTACGCGTCATTCCGTCTTACGCGGTTTAGCGTGGTAAGAGATGTAAACAAACACGAACGGCGCGCGGCGCACGGCGCAAGAATACGCTCTGTTGTGGTTGTAGGGAGAAGAAGACGGCCTCGTGTGCGTGTCCAATGTGGGCGGAAGTACCTGATGTGGGCTCTGATCTACTCCTATGAAAGCGGCAGTGATAACCAAGCAGCGTAGTGGTCTAATTATTGAGATGGAAAGGTTATTGGTGCTTTGGTTGGAAGATCAAAGGCAAAATCCGGTTTACGACGAAATTCGGGTTACGACGAAATTCGGGTTACGACGCGTCTTAAGAACGGATCTACGTCGTAACCCGAGGACTCCCTGTATATATATATATATATATATATATATATATATATATATATATATATGTGACAGATTGGATGATTGGTGTCACGTTTGCGTCTCTGCCCGCTGGGTGCGGTGATTGGGTGGTGGATCTGGGCGTGGGGTATTTAAGTAGCCAACGCGACTACTTCCTCCTCTCCTCTTCCGTATGGCCGGTTGTTGTGTTGGTGACACGGGTCTGCTGCTGGGGCTGCGTTGGGGCGAACGTGCGCTCAGACTGGGTGAGTGTTGCGTCTTTCATGCGTTCGTTGATTGGGTTTGTTACATCCGCGGTTCTTTGCTCTGTAGATCGCCAGGTGTTGGTAATTGGAGCAGCGTGCTGTGTGCGTGGGGCTGCGCTGGGTCGAATGCCTCGGAGCGGTGAGTCTCCCCCTCGTGCTGCTGTCTGGAGAAGAACTCGGGGATCTCAAGTTAATCATTTCTTTTATTTGCTGCAGACTGCTCCTACCGACGGTGGTCGTGTCTGCTCTCTGCCTAGCCGCTATCAGTGACGAGTAGTTGTCACTTAACTGTGTGGATTTGCAGCTCGGCGTGTCTACGGCTCGGGGTTGCTGTTTTGTTCACCGGCACTTCCTGATACGTACGCGCCAACGTCTTCGGCGTTCGCATGGTCTGTGTTATCGGTTTGTGCCTAGTATTTTATAACCTACACTGGACTGGGAGCATACAATAGATGGACGTTGTACTTAAATCCTCCCTTAATTTTAACCTGTGGTACTGTTTCTGAGATACTTTTATACCCTTTTAGTGTTACTGCACGTGAACCTGAGGTATTTTTTTACGGTCACGGACTATACTCTCGCGTGCTTGGGGTTTGCTGCTCTGTGTCCCTCGCAGGCGTATCGGTGCCTGGTGCCTGCATTGCACTTCAGATTGGTTTATTTTTCTTGTGCATGATTTTCTTTCTCTTTTATTAATTGTGTGATTCTTTTTGTGTTTTTTTGGTTGCAGTGTATTAATAGCATGGCGTGATTTCTGTTTATTATTTTTCTTTTGGGAATTGCTTTGTCGCGTAGGCACTGACCAGCTGTATTGGGGCAGGGGTGGGTAAACGGGTTGTTTGACCATATGTTTGTAGTGACCAGGACATTGCACACCTAACGGTGACGGACTCCATCCACTTCAGATCGTGTCTCTCAGTTACCAGATAAGTGATAGTGTCTCATCTAGTAGAATCTCATGTAACGTAGGTGCTTTGAGAAATGAATTCTTCTAACTGAAGTCCTTGTGTTTTCTGCCCGTTATTGCAGCCAGGTGCACCGCGTCTACACGAGTGGCAGGACGAGTCCCCTGGTGGTGGAGTTTCTTCGGTTCACGCTTCGGGTGTCCCCTCTTCTTTCCTACTCACGAGTGGTGTATATCGTTAGAGGTACCCGTATCCTATGTTTCCTGCTCCTGCCAGTCGTGGTAGCCATAGCCCTGAGCTGCTGCCCTGCTCCTCCTTGGCCTAGAGTAGTGGTGTGTCCGCAGAGGTGGGCATTGCGTACGAGGTGTGCAGTGTTCCTGGTGTGCTCTATTGGGTGGGGTATGAGTGTGTGCCTGTGTGTATGGTGGTATGCGTGTGTGTGTGTAAGAAGGGGGGGTTGCTGAGCCAGATCTGGGCTGGCTCCAGTCTATGCTATAGGTCTAATGTTTTCTCTGTCCTACTTTGGTCACTAGTAAATAAATATAATTTGGTTGAACTCACGTCTCTGTCTCGTGTAATGTGCGAACTTGTGTTGCCTAAATATTTCTTAAAGGGTTTACTTATTTATTCCTGTGGGCCAACCCCCCATAGGTGGCGTTGTCTGGTTAGTGCCAGTAGACCTAATTTCCATTCGGTCACATATATATATATATATATATATATATATATATATATATATATATATCCATCTCAGGGAAGCTCAACTGCATGCTCGTCGTTCTCATCAGGGTCTTAACCTAACTCCAGATCTTCACCGTAACAGACTTGAGTGGGCAAATGCTCACATTCGATGGTGTCTGGCACGTTGGAGAGGTGTTCTCCTCACGGATGAATCTCGGTTTACATTGTTCAGGGCAGATGGCAGACAGTGTGTGTCGTCGTGTGGGTGAGCGCTTTGCTGATGTCAATGTTGTGGATCGAGTGGCCCATGGTGGTGGTGGGGTTATGGTATGGGCAGGCATCTGTTATGGACGAAGAACACAGGTGCATTTTATTGATGGCAATTTGAATGCACAGAGATACTGTGATGAGATCCTGAGGCCCATTGTTGTGCCATACATCCATGAACATCACCTCATGTTTCAGCAAGATAATGCACGGCCCCATGTTGCAAGGATCTGTACACAATTCTTGGAAGCTGAAAATGTCCCAGTTCTTGCATGGCCAGCATACTCACCGGACATGTCACCCATTGAGCATGTTTGGGATGTGCTTGACCGGCGTATACGACAGCGTGTACCAGCTCCCACTAATATCCAGCAACTTCGCACAGCCATTGAAGAGGAGTGGACCAACATTCCACAGGCCACAATTGACAATCTGATAAACTCTATGCGAAGAAGATGTGTTGCACTGCATGAGGCAAATGGTGGTATATGTATAAATGTATATGTGTGGACCCACCAAACTAGAGAAATACCAGGGGCTCAAGGAAGAGCTGGAGAAGGCCTGGAAGGTGAAGGCATTATTGGTGCCTGTGGTGATCGGAGCACTCGGGGCTGTAACCCCCAAACTGGAGGAGTGGCTACAACAGATCCCAGGAGAAACATCAGACATCTCAGTCCAGAAAAGTGTAGTACTAGGAACAGCAAAGATACTGCGCAGAACTTTCAAACTCTCAGGCCTCTGGTAGAGGAACAACATTAGTTTTATGTGCAACTGTCAGTAGTAAAAACAGTGTGCAAACATGGTTGATATAGTGCAAACAGAAGTGTAAACATTTGAGCAGTTACATGTGCAGCTGTAATCTGACAGACTAATTTAACAGTTAGTCAATAATAGTGCAAATGTGCAGAGTATAGGTCAATCAATGTCCAGGAGGAGGGGCTATTGCTCAGCAGTTCAAGAGTCTGATCGCAGTTGGAAAGAAAGAGTTCTTAGCCGTGTCCCAATTCCCAGAGTGCACGGTTCAGAGTGTGGTTTGAAGTACATGTGCTTCACATCCGGCGCGACGACTGCTGTCCCATTTCTTTTTTGTCCCATGCACAGTTAACATGTGAGCTGAAGACCGCAGTAGTTTCCATGGAAATCAGGGCATGGACCAAGAGCATGAAAAATCACACACTCATATATCCCAGCATGCACCGCGCGCTACTTCTTCGCCGATGCCCATGCGGTCCGTGGACTGCACTCAGGGCTGAGCAAGTATGCACAGTCTTGACAGCAGTCTGAGCCCCCTTAAAACCATGCTCCGAACCATGCACTCTGGGAATTGGGACACGGCTTATGTGTCACTTTTCAAAATAAAAGCGCGTAGTACCTCGCGGCACTTCACTTCATAGGCTTTTTAAAATTTCACTTTATTCTAACTACGTACGTTCTTGTATTAGTTTTTTCACTGAATATGATGTACAGTCAGTTCAACATTCTTTCAGCTCAAAAATTATATTTGAGTTATTTAAGCAAATTGCATGGATCATGCCATTGCTGAAGTGGCTCACACTTGCAGCCTGCAAGTGTGAGCCACGTCCACACGACAACGCTCCTGGATTTTTTTTATGCGTGTTGAAAAAAAAATCGTCCACACTCGTGTCGGATCAGTAAATATTCACGTCCAGGCGAAAACGGAGCGGAACGATGTAATACATATCCTCCTGAGACCCGGCCCATTCATTTGTGTCCTTTATAGTGGACATCGAGTTAACCAGTCAATCTTTTAATTGTTTTGAGACTCTAGTTTGTAGTTGCACTATGATTAAAAAAATAAATAAATCATACATAAAAAATAAAAATAAAGAAATATGTAAATAAATGCTCAAAAACCCCATAATATATACATAAAAAAATAAATAATACATAATATATAAAAATAAATAAATAATACATAAAAATAAAAAAATACGTAAAAACTCAAATAAAAAAAATAAATAATACATAATTATATATAAAAAATACATAAATAAATAATACATAAAAAATATAAATAAATACGTAAATAAATACTCAAATAAAAAAATAATAATTCATTAAAAAAACGTAAATAAATACTCAAATAAAAAAAAAAACACATAATATCTAAAAAATAAATAAGAAATTAAAAGAGAGTCTAAGAACTTTTTGAGGCAACTGTAGAAGCTTGTCAGAGATGTTGGTCATCAAAAAAAAAAAAAAAAAAAAAAAGTGGATTTAACACCAAAATGTCCCCGACGTCCATTACAGAGGACATGGTACATGAATAATAATAAAATTAACAAAATGTAAATGCTAAGGTGTTCATTTACCTCCAAATAGAAAATTCAAAATAATAATAATAATAATAATAATAATAATAATAATAATAATAATAATAATAATAATAATAATAATAATAATAATAATAATAATAATAATAATAATAATAATAATAATAATAATAATAATAATAATAATAATAATAATAATTTAGATACACTTTTTTTCTTCAGGTCCCAGGAGGATACGCCACACCGATATGTGGCGCTGTAAACAGGAAACAGCCAGATACTATATACAATACTACAAAGAGCGCATGCGCAAGTCCTTTCTTTTCCGTAAACAAACAAAAGAAGATAATGATGATGGCGAACACACGAACAAAAACCGACTCTCTCGTTTGGACTGACAGCGAAGCAGAGTTACTTCTACGAGTTACTCTGGATTACAAAAAACATCAATCTGAGCAGAACGTCGATTGGGAGTCCTGCCAAAGCAAATACTCGGACATTACGTTGGCTTTTCGGCGGGAATATACAACCGGGGACATGGCTGCAGGGAAGGATTTTCCTCACGACCCCCTTACCATCACCAAAGGGCAGATAACCTCCAAACTGAAGGCGGTACGGAACAAGTACCGACATGCTATGGACTCTGGGCGTCGCAGTGGCCACGGACGTGTGATCCTATTATATTTTGAACTGTGCCAAGAAATCTGGGGTGGATCGCCAGCTCTCACAGCCATTTCAGCCGGCGTGGAAACCGGGGATTTCTTAAAAGACGAGCCCACGTACACGAGCTCGCCGTGTTCTTCGCCTTCCCCGGAGTCCCCTCAGACAAGCGGTTTTCTGCCTTCAAGAGTGGTGAAGGAGCGTAGGAGTTTGCGTCAGGTGGGTTTGATTATGGTTTTAATCTTGAAAAAGTGTTTGCAATGAGCTGTGTGCTAGCTCTGTTACAACTATTAATGTTCTTTGTGCTTTACATCAGAAGTGGGCAATTATTTTTTTCCCCAGGGGCCAAATGAGAAGCAGAAAATATTGTGGAGGGCCAAAAGTCTACTCTAGTTATTAATTTTATTTCTACTTTACATCAGTAAATGGCATTGTTTACAGAAGCTGGTAAGTTCTGTGTTATTATTAAGTAATAAGAGAGTGAGGTTTTACAAAAACTGAATTTATTCTGTAAAATAATTCAAAACAATGGTAAACGTGAAACATTTGTAACTCTTTTTTAGTCACATTAACCCCACAATGTTTTTTGAGTTTAACTTTCTTAACCTTGTATTAAGACACCACACTGTCTTTGTTTGCCAAATAATATAATACAAGATATGTCACAACATTTTTGTCCAACTGCCAAACTGTGTAGAAAAAGTCAAAGTTAGTATGTTTAGTGTTTTTTTTTTTTTCTTGATCAGTGAGAGAAATCTGGCCTCTCTTGAGCTTTAACAAGTGCATCAAAGTCAGGTTCATGTTTGAGGTGGAGATGTGAAGCACCGACAGATGATCATCAGTACAAATGCATTATGTACAATTCTGAAAGTAGGTTTTATTTTCGTAATTCCAAGCAACCTTTTGTGGGCTGGTCAGAGTCGGCTCGCGGGCAGTGTTTGGCCCTTGAAATGGCCAGGTCTGGTTTACATGGTGTTTGAAATGAGGTGATGTTGCATTCTAAAAAGTGTTTACTTTGTTCACATAGGCAAGACTCGACAGCCACCGAGGGGACAGACTGAAGCGAAAGGCTCCAGTGGAGGCTGCATTACAAGAAGACCTCCAACTGAAGAGGAGGATGGTGGAGATCATGGAGGACTCAGAGAGGCATCACCGTGAGACCATGCAGCTGGTGACCTCGAACATGGCCACCATTACCGACACCATCAAGGATGGCTTTGCACTGCTGAGGACTATGATGCAACAGCAGCAGTCGCACACCCCATCCCCCGTTACACAGGCCTATGGTGGCAGTAGCAGGTACGGACACATGTGTGGACCCATACCCCCACAACGCCACTAAGATTTTGTACAGCGTACATTACTCTCACACAACATCTTTATTATTACTCTGATTGTTGCAGTGATGATAATGTCACGTCTGCCCCACTACCTCAAACTCGATGGGTGACTCCACATATTAAAGAACACAACAACATCAAACAGGAGGAAGATCAGCTGCAAGTGTGAGTCTCAGACACTATTATCTATTTTGTTATTCATACTTATTCATTTCTATTACAAATATTCAGATTGGGTTTGAAATGTACAAATGTCTCTTATATTTTTCAGGTCTGTCCCAGAGTTTAGTGCTGTGAGCGTGAAGACAGAAGAGTCCTCACCGCTTCAACAAAGACAAACTGAGCAGAGAGAGGACACACAGGGAGAGGACATCAGAGCAGAGACACATGTCCACTCAGAGACTGAGGGAGACACAGAACACTCTTCTGACATTGACAGTGATGATGAAGACTGGAGACCACCACAACCAACCAGGTGGCATTGCCCCAACAATACAAGAGCTGGAGCAGGAACATGTCGGCAGAGGGCTATGTAAGTTGGCAGTACATCAATACAGGGATGAAAGAGTTCCGCTTTTTAGCGGATCTCCGCTTTTTTTTTTTTAGCCGCGTGGTAATTTTTTATTTTTTTTTCCCCAAATACGTTGAAATTTTGGGTGTGTATTATATATGTATAATTGTGTTTAGGGTTGCCAACCGTCCGTTGAAAAATGTAATCGTCCCGTATTCAGAAACAAAAGTACATGTCTCGTATTAAACTTGTACATGTGTGCGGGGCCGCGCGAGCTTGTGTGCTCTTCTGGTGCTACGGACACCGCACGTGCTGCGCCGCGAGTGCGCTCTCTCGGCTCGTTATCAGACTTTGATGTCGCAAAATCGGGGTCAGTGCCGTGTTTTGATATCAACTTTCAAATAAAAACCACTACAATTGTTTAAAAATGTGTTTTATCGCTATTTATTAAAGCCCCCCCCCCCCCCCCGGATTTTTTTTTTCCCCGGGGGGGGGGACTTTCCGCTTTTTTCATGATTGGCCACTTTCATCCCTGATCAATAAGTGCAAATTTAAATAGGATAAACTTATTTCTACAAATATCTACTGGTAGTAGAAAATTTCATTCATCACACCTGTTGTAAATAGATTTTTTTCCACCGCTACCTCTAACAAATACTATCAGCACTATATTTATTTTGCTAATTACATTACATTATTTCCGGGTGGAAATAACATAATGTAATCAGCAACATCAGTAAATAATAACTTTAAAAATATTAAAGCAAAAAGTAAATATTAATGGCACAAACAAAACAGAAAGAATTTATGCACAGTGGAGGAAATAAGTATTTGATCCATTGCTGATTTTGTAAGTTTGTTTACTGACAAAGAAATGAACAGTCTGTCATTTTAATGGTAGGTTTATTTTAATAGTGAGAGATGGAACATCAAAAAGAAAATCCAGAAAATAACTTGAAAGAAAATATATGAACTGATTTGCATTTCATTGAGTGAAATAAGTATTTGAACCCTCGAGCAAAACCCTTGTTTGCAGCACAGAGGTCAGACGTTTCTTGTAGTTGATGACCAGGTTTGTGCACATATCAGAAGGAATTTTGGTCCACTCTTCTTTGCAGATCATCTCTAAATCATTAAGGTTTTGTGGCTGTTGCTTGGCAACTCGGAGCTTCAGCTCCTTCCATAAGTTTTCTACAGGGTTAAGGTCTGGAGACTGGCTGGGCCACTCCATGACCTTAATGTGTTCTTCTTGAGCCACTCCTTCATTGCCTTGGCTGTATGTTTTGGGTCATTGTCGTGTTGGAAGACCCATCCACGACCCATTTTCAGTTTTCTGGCAGAGGGAAGGAGGTTGTCACACAGGATGTTAACGGTTCATGGCTCCGTCCATCCTCTCATTGATGCGGTGAAGTTGTCCTGTGCCCTTGGAAGAAAAACACCCCAAAGCGTAATGTTTCCACCTCCATGTTTGACGGTGGGGATGGTGTTCTTGGGGTTATAGGTGCATTTCTCTTCCTCCAAACACAGTGAGTTGAGGTAATGCCAAAGAGCTTGATTTTGGTCTCATCTGACCACAGCACCTTCTCCCACTTTCTAAATCATTCAGGTGTTCATTGGCAAACTTCAGGCGGACCTGCACATGTGCCTTAAAATTATAATACACAAATTAATAGGCAACTTATAAAAAGAAAAATAAAGAATACACTGACATCTAGATGAAGAAAACCGGGCCATTTTTATCAGCCAAACTCGCCAACAGAGCCCAAAGGAAGTCATCATCCGAATCATGTTTCCAAACGTCTTCTGGTTTTGGAAAGTAAGCGTGAATAGAACCCAAACATACAGTTGGAGTACAGTTGCATTTTAATCATGAATAAGTTATAATACATTGAGTAAACACACAAAGGGTTTACAGGGTTTATGTATTAAACATGTGTGAATGAAACAAAACACAACTCCAGGTCTGTTTGTGATGAGGAAACTACATTAGAACATAGATCAGAACATGGTGTAATATGGGCCTTCTGTATTTTGCTGTTGTTTGACACTAAAGGGTGATTCTGTGTTTTTAAGGTCCGTTATCGAAGGATTTGGAGTCTAACATCACGGGTCTAACACCCGTCGCCTGGCCGACAGGAGCCTGGGCCCCATGCTGCCTGTGACTAAAGACCTTCTGGGACATTTCTACAGACCCTTCAACCAAAAACTTTTCTCTGGGACTCCTCATGAACACCTCATCTCTGCTCCAGCAAGTGCCCACCGCCACACTGCCAAAACAGACGACTACTGGAGTTTAAATCACTGCAATAATAACAGTCACAACAGTATTAAAACTACAGTATGTAACTATTACTTTATTGATCCACAAGGGAAATTATTTTGGGTATACAATATAAAACGGAGGGTAAAAAGAAAAAAATAGATGGAATAGCAACCAAAGAGCAATAGACCAGTGTCAGATGAGACATAATTATATACATAAAAATAATGATGATAAATGTATATGTACAAATCGGATTTAAATAGAAAAGTAGTAATAAAATATAAAATACAATATCAAATAAGATGCAAACCTGATTCTCCTGCTTGTTTACATGCTCAAAGCTTCCATGGAATCATGCAGGTGACGTGCCACTTCCAGAAAGTTCCATGCTGTATCTTTATTCATAATTCATAGTATTTTTATATTATACAGTGGTACCTCACCTTACGAATGACCCAACAAATGAAAATTTCAAGTTACGAAACGCCTTCACTTCAAATTTTGGTCTCTAGATACGAATGAAATTTCAAGTTACGAAACGCGAAATCTCCAATCCAATCCAACTTTATTTATAAAGCACTTTAAAGGAAAAGTAACGTTATTTTACAATCTGAGCCTTCTTTCGGTAATAAAACAAGTCGTTTGACTCACCCATAGCACGTTGGTGTCCGGCTGGTTAGCTCAACTGGTAAGTCATGGACTTTCCCCCTGGGGGTTGTGGGTTCAAATCCCCCCAGGGCAATGAGCTAACCAGTGTGGGTCCTTGGGCAAGACCCTTCACGGTACTGCCCCCCGGGCGCCGAAAAAGATGGCTGCTCACTGCTCCTGAAAAGGATGGGTCAAATGCAGAAGTCAAATTTCTCCCGTGTGTCATTGTGTGTCATTGTGTGTGAGACCAATAAAGGCTTAAGCCTAAGCTTAATTCATTTGGAGCTGTTTGGTAAAAGTTATGTTGTAGCGTATCCGTTAGCGTGAGTACTCGGGGCATTACTTTGCGGTCTCCAAATAACACAAACTTTAGCACTTTTCAAATCATAGAAGCCCGATGTCTTAATCTACGATTTTGTTTGAAGCAAAAGTGGCCTGTAATCCGAGATTTAGCCATAGCTTCGAGTTGATGAGGACGCCAGTGCGCATGCGCGGACTGTGCTATCAGCTCCCGGGACCCAAACATGAAACGCAAAGCTGAAAACTATGGATAAATCTCGGATTACAGGCCACTTTTGCTTCAAACGAAATCGTAGATTAAGACATCGAGCTTCTATGATTTGAAAAGTGCTAAAGTTTGTGTTATTTGGAGACCGCAAAGTAATGCCCCGAGTACTCACGCTAACGGATACGCTACAACATAACTTTTACCAAACAGCTCCAAATGACACCAACGTGCTATGGGTGAGTCAAACGACTTGTTTTATTACCGAAAGAAGGCTCAGATTGTAAAATAACGTTACTTTTCCTTTAAAAACAACAAATCTCAAAAATTCAATTAATGCGCGCTCAGATGCACGCCCCGAAACGTAAATACACTTTATCAACACACACAGGGTTAGGTTCCAGAGGTGGCCCGCGGTGGGAGAGGTCCATGAGGTGTAGGACAACTTTGTATTTGGCAATTGTTCTACATGTTTTAGGGCTGTAAATGCCTCACCACACACATTCTACGCTTTTCTCAGACTGGAGTTGGGCTTTTCTCGCATTTCTCTCTCGTTTAAACACTCGAACTTTCATAGATTTTCAATGGAATGTGTTGAGCCATGTCCCCACACGGCTCAATATAGTGCCGAACGTGGGATGGGAGCGGAGACACAACAACACATCATCAGTAGGGTAAAACTCACCTGTCTCACGACGGTCTAAACCCCGCTCACGTTCCCTTAGTGAGTGAACAATCCCAACGCTTGGTGAATTCTGCTTCACAATGATAGGAAGAGCCGACATCGAAGGATCAAAACGTCCATACGGCGCGAGGCCACGCTACACCGATGGAGCCCGCGCGGCTCACAGCTCACAGTGTCCGTGCCCCGGCTCTGGAGGTCAGATAGAAGCAGAGCCCGCCCCGCCCCGCTCTTATTCCCGCTGAAAGAGCGTCTTTCTTGGCCTCTTAGCTCTAGCGCAGAACGCGCAAGGTGCGCGGAGACACGAGCACCGCGCTCCTCCAACGGCACTGCCATGTTATAATAATAACAGGTCCAATCCAGGTTTAGTTCTGGCCAGACCTGGTTTATTCCACGTTATTTTAGTCCTGGTCTAGTCTCTTAGCCCGTCAGGAACACAACGTTACACTATTAAAAAAAATGTTACACTATTAAAAAAAAAAAACTTGGAACAGATCAGGCTTTTTCCATTGAAATAGCTACTCAACTTACGAATTTTTCACGTTACGAAACCACTTCTGGAACGAATTAATTTCGTAAGGTGAGGTACCACTGTATTTGTATTATTCATTCACACCATACACGGTGGTGAAGCCACAGCCGCCCTGACTGTAGCGAGGGTGCCAGTCTCACACACCACATTCACTAAGTGGATGAAGTGTCTTGCTGAAGGACACAACAACAGAATGCAGTAACTTCAAGTGAGACCCAAATCGCTCTCAACTTGTAATATGGCCAATACTGTCTCTAAATGATCCCAGTAAAACTCACCCTCCCTCCTCAGACACGTTCAATATTTTCAGTCGTTTAAACTCATGCAGAGTTCTGTTTTTGCAGTGAAACAATAGTTTGAATCTAAATTATTCAGTTGTGAACGCTACAGCACAAGAGTGAGTGAGAGTGAAAGAGATTTTGAAAATGTTTATTTTTGATGTAAATAAAGGGATAAATAAACAGAAGTGTTGTGTAGTTTTGGTTCAGTTTTAATGTTCAGGCAAATATTTCAATTATTACAAACAAGTGCAGAAGAAAATATGCAGTTAAATCAATAATAATTATAAATTTAAAAGAAATTATAATTATATCTATATTTTAGTTATTATTTAGTGTCTATATTCTAGTTATTACTATTATTATTTAGTGTTTTATGTTCGCACCTTATCACCGAGACAAGTTCCTAGTTTTGTGAATTCTGTTCACTTGACAATGGCAATAAAATTCTTTCTGATTCTGATAAAAAAAATTGACTTTGTCAAGAATCAGTTTTTGAAAAGGCAACATATCTTACATATAACATGGTAGAAAGCTAAAAACGTTGATTTACCATAATACCATGTTTTTAAAATAAAAAATATGGGTCATGTTGGCATTAAAATAACTGAACTGAGCCAGCATGGGATAACATCTAATTCTCTGGATCTGAAGTAATTTAGTAGCTGCATTTACACTTTGTGGCCACATGAGGGCAGTGAACACTAAGGAAAGAATATGGAAACGTCACAGTAAATGAACTTCCCCTGAGCTGCAGTTTGACATGGTGAGTGTCTGTTTATGGTTTATCTCCATGAATACAGATAATTATAATATATAATAATAACAGATTTACACAAGTAAATGATATTCACTTAACATTTACAGATCAATATTCAAACACATTGACAATATTCACAGTGTGAACAGATTACAGCATTTCTTTTTTTTCTGTGGGGAAAGTCCATTAGCTGAGATAGTTTGATCAAAAAGCAATAACAGTGTCTTTTATTTGTGCCTTGGTTATGGCCAGTTTATCTGAACTTACTTCAGTCAATTGGCTTTTTTATAGGAGAAACATGTAGGTCATGTAGAGAGCTTTAACTCTTTGAGAAACAGAAGGAAAGAATGTCTCGTTTGCACACAAGTCTTTTATCAGTCTTAAAGGGATATTTAAAAAAAAAAAAAAGTGAATCTGTACAGCAGGGGTGTCCAAACTTTTTTCATCAAGGGCCACATATCTAAACGCAGATGAAGCAGAGGGCCGATCGAGGGCCATAAACTGGTGCTCAGTACAGTCAATAATTGAAATATCTGCGTGTTTAACGCGTTAGAATGAGCTTCAGTCCTTTATTCATGCCAAGATCCTCAAAAGCACACAATAAATATTAGTCTTATCGAGGTAAATTAAAAAACAAACAAACTTGCAGTTAAAAGTTCTGCTCAAGGTAATTTGGGCCAATTCACCTGGAAGCCTGAGGGCTAAGAAAAATTTGTCTGAGGGCCGCATTTGGCCCACGGGCCATAGTCTGGACATGCCTGCTGTATGGCGTCCCCTTCAGCAGTGTCGAGCATTAACACTGACTTACCCCTGACAGTGTCCTCTGAGCCGAGTTCTGCCCCGGTTCTGGAGCTGACCAAAGTAGGTCCGGTAAGTTAGCGGGGACAGTTAATAAAACTTGTTTTTCTTGTCAAAACAGTATTTGTCCAAAAAGTGATACATTTGCATCACAAAACAGTTGCACACAAAAAATTCAGAGGTCGTAATCGCTCGGTGCTATTTTCTCTCGAGTCATATCACTGTGCGCCTGTTATTATTATTAGCCTGTTCACTTGTAAGTGGCGATGTTTACATGATTTGGACAAATATTGTTTGGAGAAGAAAAACAAATTTCATTAACTGTCCCGCTAACTTGCCGGACCTACTTTCGTCAGCTCCAGAACCGGAGCAGAACTCGGCTCAGAGGACACTGTTGGGTAAGTTAGTGTTAATCCACGACACTGCTGAAGGGGACGCCATACAGATTCACATTAAAAAACCTGAACTATCCCTTTAATATGACAGTTTCCAGCGTCCAGAGAGCTGAAGTGGGGGGAAGGGCCTCGAATATATAGCCAAAGTGGCCCCTAGCCCCTAACTATTTTGTTTGATGGAAAATTTCCTTCTTAAAGCTAGTAGTACACGGTTACTACCGTGCAATGCATGAGCCGTTAAGGTGGTGGTAATGTATTAAAAATGGTGTGTTAAAAGCAGTACAGCTGCAGATGTGAACACTGATAAAATGTGTTTTGCTTAAAAACTTTAAAATATGGAATTAATAGTAACATTGGAAATATGTAAAGGATGCTAATGTGACCCGAAATATCAATGGAAATGTTTATTTTACTGCCTGATTGTGAATTGTAAACCAAGAAACAGTTGTTAAAGATTGAAATTAAAATACATGATTGTGTAAATAAATGTCTGTCTCATTCTTTCCCTGTGTTTTACAAGAAACATTTAATCTGTCCAACTGGCCCAGAACCTGGGTCTGTTACAATGGCAACAGTAAAACAGGTGCTTCTCACAGTTTCACAGGTCAGCCTGTAATACTACAGTTTGTTCTTTCTTCACATATACAGCATTGAACTCTGGGGCAGGCCTGATACATTGTTGGACATGCAACAATGTATACAAAATATATTGCAAAAACATGCTCCAGGTAAAATCCTCCAGCTTAGGTCCTGACCAAGCCTAGTAATAAGACCATGGAGATGGTCCCCGGGCGCCTGAAAGATGAGCTGCCCCCTGCTCCTGAGGGATGGGTCAAATGCAGAGAAATAATTTTCCTACGGAGATAAATAAAGCATGTCTTCTTATTAAATTGTTTGTCAGTATTTCTCATTCCATCAGCATGTAGATAGATTTCATTACTCTTCAGATCACAACCACGAGCCGAGTTTATCACATAGAAAAACTTGAACACAAAAACTCAAAAGCTGCTCAAACTACTGTCAAACCATATGAAAAAATACACACAAGGATGCGCACATAAGGGACACACACTATCATTTGGACTTTAAAGAAGTTCGTCTGTGCCAGAGCTGAGGCACAGGGGGTCCTGCAGGCGTTGCTTCTCTCAGTCTGCAATGGCGCCCCTCTTGTGGTGCAGGAAGGAACAGCATGGAAACACTATTATGATACTGTCTCTATGGGTTGTTTTCAGATTCTACAATGAGATGATGTCATACTCCCAGATGGGGCCAGATAATTTTGATAATTTTGCATTTTGACATTAAAATGCTATTAATATTGACATAAAAAGTTGGGATGTCATCTGAAACCCAGCAATACTAAACTATTACTATAATATTCATCATCATCCATCCATTTTCTTCCACTTATCCGCGGCCGGGTCTCGGGAGCAACAGTCTAAGCAGACCTCCTTCACCACGGACACTTCCTCCAGCTCCTCCGGGAGGACCCCAAGGCGTTCCCAGGCCAGCCAGGAGACATAGTCCCTCCAGCGTGTCCTGGGTCTTTTCTGGGGCCTCCTCCTGGTGGGACATGCCTGAAACACCTCCCGAGGGAGGCGTCCAGGAGGCATCTGGAACAGATGCCCGAGCCACTTCTCTTCTCGACGTGGAGAAGCAGCGGCTCTAGTCCGAGCTCCTCCTGTGTGACTGAGCTCCTCACCCTTTTTCTAAGGGAGCGCCCAACCACTCTGCGAAGGAAACTCATTTCGGCCGCTTGTATCCGCGATCTTGTCCTTTCGGTCATTACCCAGAGCTCATGACCATAGGTGAGGGTAGGAGCGTAGATTGACCGGTAAATTGAGAGCTTCGCCTTTTGTCTCAGCTCCCTCTTTACCACAACGGTCCGGTACAGCAACCACATCCCTGCCAACGATCCGCTCCATCCTCCCCTCACTCGTGAACAAGACCCCAAGATACTTGAGCTCCTCCACTTGAGGCAAGGACTCCCCACCCACCCGGAGAGGGCAAGCCACTTTTTTCCAGTCGAGAACCATGGCCTCGGATTTGGAGGAGTTGATCCTCATCCCAGCCGCTTCACACTCGGCTGCAAACCTCCCCAATGCACGCTGGAGGTCCCGGTTCAATGAAGCCATCAGGACAACATCATCTGCAAACAGCAGAGATGAGATCCTGTGGTTCCCAAACCGGATCCCCTCCGGCCCCTGGCTGCACCTAGAAATTCTGTCCATAAATATAATGAACAGAACCGGTGACAAAGGGGAACATCGCGTGGTGGTCGTGGACAGTACCTCTGGACTGGCAGACCGGGGTGGTGGTCCCTCTGTTGGAACTCTGTTGGAACTCTGTTGGAACACACCCTTTTAAGAAGGGGGACCGGAGGGTGTGTTCCAACTATCGGGGAATCACACTCCTCAGCCTTCACGGTAAAGTCTATTCCAGGGTGCTGGAGAGGAGAATTCGACCGATAGTCGAACCTCGGATTCAGGAGGAGCAGTGTGGTTTTCATCCCGGCCGGGGAACACTGGACCAGCTCTGTACTCTCCATCGGGTGCTCGAGGGTGCATGGGAGTTTGCCCAACCAGTCCACATGTGCTTTGTGGATCTGGAGAAGGCATTCAACCGTGTCCCTTGTGGGGTCCTGTGGAGAATGCTCTGGGAGTACGGGGTTCGGGGCCCTTTGCTAATGGCTGTTCGGTCCCTGTATGACCGGAGCAGGAGCTGCGTTCGCATTGCCGGTAGTAAGTCGGACCTGTTTCCGGTGCATGTTGGACTCCGCCAGGGCTGCCCTTTGTCATTATCATACAAAGAATTATTTGTTATGAGTAACAATACCAACACCTTTACTTTTTTTCTTTTTTAATAGAGCCTAATGGTGATTTGGAGTTCTGGTTAACATGTCATGACACAAATGTGTTTAAAAATCACTGGAAGTTAACAACACTGGTGGCTTGATTATGTTTATTAGTTGTTATATATACATTATTAATTCAACCCGCCACAGCTCAGATTGTAGTACAGAAAAATACCAAGTTCCCTGCTAGTGCTAGTTCTTACCCCCTGAACAGCTGATCCTCCCGTGTGTCCTTAGACTGTATAAACAAGTGGACTAAGCGAGTGTGATGTCACCCACAGTGTTCGGCTCCACTCAAACGAAGCTCGCGATGCTCACGGTTACAGGAGTGAATGTGAAGCCAGGCTCGATATTATGAATCAAATTTTTTTAAACAAACAAAATAGAGGAAAAAACAGAATACACAGAAAAATACAGACAATCATGTTGAGTGACTTAACACAAACATTTTAAAACCAAAATTACGAGGCTCACTGAAGCAGTTACAGAGAAGGGCCCCAATATTCCAGTGTAAATCAATGGGAGCCAGTCAGCAGGAGCCAGAAGAGCCAAATGTGAACTTCCTATTCGGAACAGGGCGGCTACGGCATTAGTTATGTCCATTTATATAAACAGTCTATGTGTGTGTACTCATATGTGATGTGAGGTGACCCTTTCGGGCAAATGTTTTATTACAAAATGAACAGCTGAATGGTTTCTCCCCTGTGTGTGTCCTCATATGTGCTTCAAGATTACACTTTTGGGCAAATGTTTTCGAACAAACAGAACAGCTGAATGGTATATCCCCTGTGTGTGTCATCATGTGTATTTTAAGACTACAACTATGAGCAAACATTTTCTTACAAAATGAACAGCTGAATGGTTTCTCCCCTGTGTGTGTCCTCATATGTGCTTCAAGAGTACCCTTTTGGGCAAATGTTTTCTTACAAACAGAACAAGTGAATGGTTTCTCCCCTGTGTGTGTCATCATGTGTGTTTTGACACGAAAACTATCAGCAAACACTTTATTACAGACTGCACAGCTGAATGGTTTCTCCCCTGTGTGTCTCCTCATATGTGTTTCAAGATTACACTTCAAGCCAAATGTTTTCTTACAAAGAGTACAGCTGAATGGTTTCTCCCCTGTGTGTGTCCTCATATGCGGTTTAAGTTGACACTTTAGGCCAAACGCTTTCTTACAGACTGAACAGCTGAATGGTTTCTCCCCCGTGTGTGTCCTCATATGTTTTGTGACACGAGAACTATCAGCAAACACTTTATTACAGACTGAACAGCTGAATGGTTTCTCCCCTGTGTGTATCCTTATATGCGTTTTGAGAGTAGAACTATTAGCAAACACTTTCTTACAGACTGTGCAGCTGAATGGTTTCTCCCCTGTGTGTGTCCTTGTATGTGATTTAAGTTGACCCTTTTGGGCAAATGTTTTCTTACAAACAGAACAGCTGAATGGTTTCTCCCCTGTGTGTATCCTCATATGTGTTTTGAGACTAGAACTATCAGGAAATGCTTTCTTGCACACTGAACAGCTGAATGGTTTCTCCCCTGTGTGAACTCCCATGTGTCTTTCTAGTTTATATTTAGACACAAATCTCTCTTTACAAACAGAGCACTTGTGTTTCCTGCTCTCAGCTCCTTCGCCAGTTCCTGACATGTCTCCATTGTCCACAGTGGAGCTTCTGGCTCTGACCTGGACTTGGTTGTGGTGGTCTCCTTCAGCCCCTGTGTCCCTGTGTGCAGGTGAACAGCTGAGTGGAGCTCTCCAGTCTTCATCACTGTCAGTGTCAGAAGAATGCTCTGTGTCTCCCTCAGTCTCTGAGTGGACATGTGTCTCTGCTCTGATGTCCTCTCCCTGTGTGTCCTCTCTCTGCTCAGTTTGTCTTTGTTGAAGCGGTGAGGACTCTTCTGTCTTCACGCTCACAGCACTAAACTCTGGGACAGACCTGAAAAATATAAGAGACATTTGTATATTTCAAACCCAATCTGAATATTTGTAATAGAAATGAATAAGTATGAATAACAAAATAAAGAATTGCAGTCTGAAAGTGTTTGAGACTCACACTTCCAGCTGATCTTCCTCCTGTTTGATGTCGTGTTCTTCTTTAATCTGTGGAGTCAGACCAGGACTCAGAGAGGGGAGCTGGACAGCTGCAGGAGATAAGAGAATACACACTTACACATACACGTGCTGTCTTATGCCATGAACACTCTGTGAACTTGTCTGTAGTCTACTTTAAGGGTGATGGGTGTCTTTTCTGTCCATCAAGTTGTAAATGGGTCAGTGACGTTTTGCAGTTTTCAAATGCTCAAAAAATTAAAATATAATGGCATACAAAATGTGTAGATTTTCTGGTATATTTAAGTGTACAGTGGAACCTCTTACGAAAGACCCTACAAACGAATAATCCAAGTTACGAAACGCCTTCACGTTAAATTTTGGTCTCTAAATACGAAAGAAAATTCAAGTTACGAAACGCGAAATCTCAAAAATCCAAATAATGCGCGCTCAGGTGCATGCCCCGAAACGTAAATACACTTTATCAACACACACGGGGTTAGGTTCCAGAAATAACCCGCAATAAGAGAAATACGGGAAGTAGGACAACTTTATATTTTACAATTATTCTCCATGTTTTAAGGCTGTAAATGCCTCACCACACACATTATACGCTTTTCTCAGACTGGAATTAAACTTTCTCTCTCGATTAACCCCTCAAACTTTCACAGATTTTCAACAAAATGTATTAATAGTGAAGCGTGGGGAGACGAGCTGAGCACCGCGGGGAGACGAGCCGAGCACCGCGCGGTGGCGAGCCGAGCGCCGCCGCACACCAACCCCTTGAAGAAGTGCGCAAACAGCACAAATGTTTGACATAGTTTTTGTGTAGGTGTGCGTTTGATGGGGGTCAACTTCACGCAGGTGCACCCGGACCATGCTTCCCCCTTGGGACCGCGTCCTCGAGCCACAAACCGAACACGCACAAACAAAAGCAAGAGCCGCACAAAATCAGCAAAGAGCCACACGGGGTGATTTAATCCTGGTTTAGTCCAGGTCTAGACCTGGTCCAGTCTTGGTTTAGTCCAGGTCCAGTCCAGGTTTAGACCTGGTTTAGTTCTGGTCTAGACCTGGTTTATTCCAGGTTTAGTCCTGGGTCTACGGTCTCTTAGCCAATCAGGACGCAGAACACAATGTTACACTATTAAAAAAAAAAACCTTGGAACGAATCGAGTTTTCCATTGAAATAGCTACTCAACTTACGAAAAATTCACGTTACAAAACCACTTCTGGAACGAATTAATTTTGTAAGGTGAGGTTCCACTGTATATTTTATCATTTCATACATACCAAAAATCACGTGAGAGAGAGAGAGAAAGGCAACCCACTTTGTGATTGAATTTGTCAGTTTTTCTGTGGTCGCTTTGCTCATTTGTTTCCCAAATTCTGCGATTGTGGTTTGTTGGTTTGTTGAAGTGCGCTCGCACTCACTCGCTCCATCACCGGTAACGACGTGTTTATCGTTCAAATGATCCGTCAGGCTGGAGCAGCTTCGGTGATCAGAAAATTATTTTTGACAAAAGCTATAAATCAGCGCGTTCTTGTTGATCGTCCCGTCTTCGTTCTTTTTATAAATAAACTTGCCGTTCAAAGGCCCTGGCAGTGGTTTGCTTGCCAAATGCCAAAATTAAAATGCGCGCATTGAATTGCCACTTATAATTAATTGCGTTAATTTTTATAATGCGTTAACTTAAAGTGTAATTAATTTTTGCGTTTGACACCCTATTAAAAACATTTAAATCCAGGGATTTCTTATCATTTGTATTTTGTATTTATTTATTAAAGGGACAATGCATATTAAAAGACAAGATAATGCAAGAGACAAACATGTACTTGTAAATATACAGGATTGTAGCCAAAGCTAATTTCCATCCTTAGTCCTCTGCTGCACCAAGCCCAGCCACAAAACCTGCACAAAACATGACAAAAGCCTCCAATACCCACTCCCACAAGCACCTCTCACTCATACACTATAAAACACACTCATACGACATTAGTATTAAAGTGTACAGGGCAGACATGTACTTACTTACATGTACTTAGACATGTACACTACTTAGACAAGCACTGCATTAACATCTATTTACAGATCTATATACACATATAACTACAGTTGCAAAAGCAACCTGGATATCGTCCGGCAAGACTCTGGCCACCGCCAACAGCGCCCAGCTGGCTGACACTGTTCACTGCTCCGGGGATGCCTCTGAGCACCAGCCCTCACCATCCAACCCCAGCGTTCCAGGTACAGGCGAACACTATTGGCTTCAGCGAGGGGATAGACCTAAAACTCCTACTCTACTCCTGTCCGGGCAGATCCCTGGATTGTTGTGGCCTGTAATGGCTGCGGACGAGGTAAGCGGGTAAACCGGTTGTCCTGCTCCTCTTCCACCATTGATGTAGCTCTTTCAAATAAATTTATTCAATGTCCTGGACCATGACGATTTTCCCCCACTACCCCAAACTTACAAGGGCCGGTTGCATTTAACCCCGGCTCTACATTCAGATCGCCCCGGAGCTCAGGGCATGGTCATTAACGAATCAACACCAGCCTTGGGTAACCTGCACGAGTGTGTTTCCGCTGCTGTCCAGGTCTTCCCTAACCACGGCAACACCACCCGAAGATTCCGCCTCGCACATGCCGGGTTTGTCCGCTCAGCGTCACAGGGGAGGACCTGCTGTCCCCTCTCCACGTACGCGGGGGGCCTCCATTCCCTCCTCGCATATGTCGACCCCGAGAGCTCGATGTGCACGAGGAGATGGTCCCGCTCTTGACTATGCCGCCTCGGCCCTGTCCATATTAATTCTTGGCTCTTCCATGGTCCGGCACGTGAAAGTAAAGGCCACACCTCCTCTCACCCAGGTGCTCACGTGAAGGACATCATAGACGCCCCTACCACCCTGCGTGATCATCCCACAGTGTCAACGGTAGTTATTCATGTTGGAACAAACGATCTTAAACTGCAGCAGTCAGAAATACTCAAGGACAACTTCAAAATCCTCATCAGTACAATCCAGTTTAGACAAACAGTGTGCCGTCTCTGGACCTTCTGGACCACCTCGTTTTGGAGATGTGAAGTTCAGTCTTTTAAGAGCATTGCACATATGGCTCAAAAGATACTGCAGAGACAACAAAATCCCCTATGTGGACAAGTGGACACATTTTTTAAGAGACCTGAACTTTTTAAAAAGGACCGCCTACACCTCAACATCCTCGGATCCCGTCTCCTCCCAAACTCACTCACTCTAGAAGAAGCATGACAAAATAACCAAGCACAGGTAAGGGCTCTGTGAGGATGTTGTTCTTTGATTTCTCCAGCGCCTTTAACACAATCCAGCCCTCTCTGATGGGTGAGAAACTGCTCAGGATGGGTGTCAGCTCCTCCACTGTCTGTCCACTGCCTGGATTACTGACTACCTGTCTGGCAGGCCTCAGTACGTTCGACTGGGGACCACCCTGTCTGATACTGTGGTCAGTAATGTAGGACCCCCTCAGGGTACAGTCCTGTCTCCATTCCTGTTCACTCTGTACACCTCTGATTTCCAGTACAGCTCAGAGTCCTGCCATTTGCAGAAGTTCTCTGATGACTCTGCGGTGGTTGGGTTTATCAGGGATGGACAGGAGATGGAGTACAGGGCACTGATTGCAAATTTTGTGGAGTGGTCCCAGGCAAACCATCTGCTCCTGAACTTAGACAAGACCAAGGAACTGGTTATTGACTTCAGGAGGATGAGGTCACCTGTGGAGCCTATTACCATCAAGGGTCAATAGGTGGAGATCGTGGACTGCTACAAGTACCTGGGTGTTCATATGAACAACAGGCTGGACTGGAGGGACAACTGTAATGCTTCTACAAGAAGAGCATGAGCAGACTCTACTTCCTGAGGAAGCTCAGGTCTTTCAGTGTGTGCAGTAAGTTACTGGAGATCTTCTACCAGTCTGTGGTGGCCAGCGCCCTGTACTCTGCCGTAGTCTGCTGGGGGAGCAGCACCAGTAAAAGAGACATCGGAGGGATTGACAAACTGATCCGCAAAGCTGGTCACGTGATCGGCTGTGAGCTGGAAACATTTGTCACAGTGAGGGACAGGAGGACACTGGACAAACTGCTCTCCATCATGGACACTCCTGCTCACCCACTGCACCAGACCATAGAGGGACAGAGGAGCTCATTCTCCAACAGGGTCCTACAGCTCTGCTCAAACAGTGAGAGATACAGGACTACATTCATACCATAATCCATACAACTGTACAACAACTCACCCTTATGTAACAGATAATACTCCCTACATCTGTATACTGCTGATACTGGTACTGAACTATTTGATACTGTATTTTGTAATTGATTGTTTAAACACTCAAACTTTTGTAGATTTTCATTAAAATATATTAATAGTGGGGGGGGGGGGCACGTGACACGCGGACACGTGCGCGCGGACACGTGTGCGCGCTGACACGTGCGCGCGGACACGTGTGTTTGTTTTGGTACCACATATCCATGCCATGTGCGAAAGTCGAGTGGAAAGCGACCTGGATATCATTTTGGGCAAGACTCAAGCCAATGCTAACAGTGCCGAACCGCTAACAGACGCCTCTGAGCACCACAAGACCAGGTAAGACTAACCTGCGCTCACAAGAGTTGGTTGCATTTCACCCCGGCTCCAAAATCAGACCGCTATCAATGCGTCGCCAATACTCCACAGCTCTCTAGGACAGGGTCGGGTTCGTGAGGGGAAAAGACCCACTGTCTCCTCTGTGCGCGCGAGTGTCCTCGCCCCGCTGCGGCTCCCCCGGACGCCGCGCGGCGTCCATGTTCTTGGCTCTTCCATGGTCCGGCTCGCACTCTCTTCCATGGCTCGTGCAAGTAAACAAAGGCCACACCTCCTGTCACCCAGGCGCTCTCGTGAAGAAAATCAGAGACTCTGTCCCTACCATCCCTGGTCTAGACCTGGTTTAGTCCTGGTTTAGACCTGGTTTAGTCCTGGTTTAGACCTGCTTTAGACCTGGTTTAGTCCTGGTCTAGTCTCTTAGCTAATCAGGGCGCAGGACAGAATGTTACACTGTAAAAAAAAGTTACACTATAAAAAAAATTGGAAAAAAAAAAAAAAAAAATTGGAAAAAAAAATCCGCGAAACAGCGAGGCCGCGAAGAGTGAACCGCGATACAGCGAGGGTTCACTGTAATTGTGTCTCATCTGACACAGGTCTATTGCTCTTTGGTTGCTATTCCATCTATTTTTCTTTTGGTTCTTTTACCCTCCGTTTTATATTGTATATTATATATGATGAGTGAGCTACTGTACCCAAAACAATTTCCCTTGTGGATCAATAAAGTTTGTCTAAGTCTAAGTCTAAGTCTAAGGTAATTCCCATGATCAGCAGAGAGCAGAGCAGCGGCATAAGCATAAAACAATTTACTCTCAACATCAATAATCGCTACGGAATCACTCAGGGAATTTTTTTTTTGAGGGGTGGCAAGAAAGTGTGTGCTCACTTTGCAAAGTGTGCCCTCCTTTTATTAAGTTGCGCGTTCGTGTAAGTAAAGCGTGCTCTCAGTTTACTAAATCGCACGCTTGTTTAAATATAACGTGCGATCATTTACCTAAATCGAAATCCTGGTTTACTAAATCGTGCGCTCGCTGTATGAAGTCATGCCCTCGTCGTTCTAAAACATGCTCTTGTTTAGATTTGCTCAGATTGTGTACACGAGATGTATAAAATGTGTGCTCGTTTTGAAATTGTGGCCACGCTTTAGTAAATTAATATTTAATATTTTTAAAGTTATTATTTACTGATCTCACTGATTACATTACGTTATTTCCATCCGGAAATGATGCAATGTAATCAGCAAAATAAATATAGTGCTGATAGAGGTAGCAGTGGAAAGAAAATCTAACAAATACTGTTTACAACAGGTGTGATGAATGAAATCTTCTACCACCAGTAGATATTTGTAGAAATAAGTATATCCTATTTAAATTTGCACTTATTGATGTACTGCCAACTTACATAGCCCTCTGCTGACATGTTGCTGCTCCAGCTCTTGTATTGTTGGGGCAATGCCACCTGGTTGGTTGTGGTGGTCTCCATCAGCCCCTGTGTCCCTGTGTGCAGGTGAACAGCTGAGTGGATCTCTCCAGTCTTCATCACTGTCAGTGTCAGAAGAGTGCTCTGTGTCTCCCTCAGTCTCTGAGTGGACATGCGTCTCTGCTCTGATGTCCTCTCCCTGTGTGTCCTCTCTCTGCTCAGTTTGTCTTTGTTGAAGCGGTGAGGACTCTTCTGTCTTCACGCTCACAGCACTAAACTCTGGGACAGACCTGAAAAATATAAGAGACATTTGTATATTTCAAACCCAATCTGAATATTTGTAATAGAAATGAATAAGTATGAATAACAAAATAAAGAATTGCAGCTTCAAAGTGTCTGAGACTCACATTTGCAGCTGATCTTCCTCCTCTTTGATGTCGTGTTCTTCTTTAATCTGTGGAGTCACCCATCGAGTTTGAGGTAGTGGGGCAGACGTGACATTATCATCACTGCAACGACAATCAGAGTAATAATAAAGTTGTGTGAGAGTAATGTACACTGTGCAAAATATTAGCCATTACTTTAGATTTACATTTACGTTTTTTAATGAAGTAGTTTATCCTAGAATTCAGCAGCACATGTCCTGACCAGGACCAGAGGGCGGGACCACATTACACAGGTTTTAAAATCACTGCATTGTCTCCCTGTGAGTTTCAGGATCGAGTTTAAAGTTTTTACTGTTTTTTAAATGTCTTAATGGTTTTGGGCCTTTTTTCTTTCAGAACTGCTTTTACTTTATGAACCCTCGTGGACCCTGCACTCCTCCGGCAGCTCCTGGTCATTCCCAAAGTCAGGACACACACTCACGGGGAGGCGTCTTTTCAGGACTACGGCCCTCGTCTATGGAACAGCCGGAGAAGCTCAGGGCTGCAGAGAATGTTCTTGTTTTTAAGAGTAGGCTAAGAGTATTTTAGGCATTTTATTAGGTTGAACTAATAGTCATCTATCATTTTTAGGAGGGGTGGTCGGCTGCAGCTGCCTGTCCCATGGGCTCCTGGTGGGGGGTTGGGCCTCATCTCTCCCCTGGGCCCTGTGGCGGTTCCTGGTGGCGGTGGACGGCTCTCTGCTCCTGGTGGAGATGGCTCCTCTGATGATGCTCTCTCAACTGGTCCGCCTGTATTCAGCCTCACTTTTATATTTTATTTATATTTATTATGTGTATTTTTATGTATTTTAGCATGTCAGTGTGTGTGGGTTTGAGTGTGTGTGTCTGTGTGTGTTACAGTTTCGGTTGTTTGGTTGTGTGACCACATCCAGCAGAAAGCCCCTGAAAAAAAGAAAGTGTCTCCAAACTACACATTTCATTTCATGAGAGGCAATGATGTTTGCAGAAGACATTTCTCTTTCTTATGGGGTGAGTAAAGTGCTTCTAAATGTGCAACATTTATTGAACATTTATTAACATTTATGCCTTTATGACTTTGACTTAAAGATCCCATGACATGGTACTTCTTGATGCTTTTATATGGCTCCTTAATGGTTCCCTAATACTGTAAATGAATCCTTCTTCAAAATCAACACTCAGTGCATGAGAAACAGAGATAAGATGAGAAAGAGTCATAAATATCTCTCTCAAACACTTTATTCTGGGCGTTGTTGCTTGAATGCAAATGAGGAGAAAAGAGCTGGCCTATAGTAGAGGGTGGGGGCGTGGCCAAACTCTCCGCTCAGAGCTGTCAGCTCTCAGCTGTGCCCTCTGATCCATTTCCGTGTTTTTGCACGGGGGGAGAGATTTGAAGGGTTCCATTGAAAAATAAACACATTTCCACAGAAAATAAAATTAAACCACTGCTGTTCAAAGGTCCAGAGGCTCAGATAAAGGACTTCCGAGCCTAGAAACACTCGGACGTGCCTCCAGGCAAATAAAAAAACGCATTTCGCATTGCCTAGCGCAGGGGTCACCAACCCTATGCCCGCGGGCACCCGGTCGCCCGTGAGCCCCATTTCAGTCGCCCGCAGAGCAGGTTCTAAAAATAGAACAGGTCGCCCTCGTACTTATATAAATAATAATGTTTTACAAAAATGCTGTGCCTTTATATGCACATATTTTAAAGTAGGCTAATAATAAAAACACTTACAGATTTTAAAATTTAAAATATATTGTTCGAGTTCAAAGTTCACTTATCTGCGCATGACAATTAACCTGTTTGATGCAGCTGGACTCATCAAAAAAAAAAAAAAAAAAAAAAAAAAAAAAAGACAAGAAAGCATGACGGAGAAGAGAAAGAAATCGTATGTTTTTAACACCGACTGGGAAGAAGAGTTATTTTTTGCATGGACAAGAGAGAAGTGTGTATGTCTCATTTGTGGAGCTACAGTGGCGATTTCGAAACGGCACAATGTGGAAAGTCGCTACGAATCACGGCAGCTTCAACACAAACTTTCCCCTTAAGAGTGCACTTCGAGCTGAGAAAGCACGAGAGTTAAAGGCTGCTTTAGCCAAGCAGCAGTCTTTCTTCACTAGACCACTGAAAAAGGCTAAAAAGGCAACCGAGGCTTCTTTCAGGGCAACGAATTATTTGATAAAAAAACAAAAAGACGTTTTCAGATGGAGAAACTGTAAAAGGAGCGATGATGATAATTGCTGAGACAATTTTTAAAGACGAGAAAAATGGATCAGATGTCATCTCAACTCTGGCCGATGTACAACTTGGTGCAAGTACAGTGACAAGACGGGTGTCTGCTATTTCCGAAAACTTGAATGAGCAGCTGGACAAGGACTTACGTGAATGCAGGTGGTTCAGCATCCAGAGCGACGAGTCCGTGGACAACAGCAGTACGGCTCAGCTAATGGTGTTTATTATTATTATTATTATTATTATTTGAAATCATTCAGCCTGCTTCAATGTTGAAATTATAAGAGTTTGATTTGTTTAAAACAAAAAAGGAGTTGAAATAATGTTAAATTTATTACTACATTACCACATTACTAGTATATTTTTGCTACTGAGTAATCTAATTGTGACATGTTCATTTGCACAAAATAAATGTCGCTTTGACAATGAAACACAAATGTGGTCATTTACACATAACTAATGAATGTATGCATACATTGTGATCAAATAAATAATAGTACAGCGTAAAAGTGGATTATTTAGACTTTTGAATTATCTTAATTGAGCTGGTAGCCCTTGTATTATTTGATGACCTTATGGTAGCCCTCGGCTTTGAAAAGGTTGGTGACCCCTGGCCTAGCGCATTCGCAGTCCAAACTCTCTGGGTGTGATTTACAGAGACGCTGAGTACAGACAGACGGGGGTGAAACTGCGTTTGCATTTCTTTTTTTGATCTGACGTCAATAAGGTGCCTTGTTCAAAATCGCCCGTTTGAGCTCCGATTTTTTGTAACGCAGAAAAGGATCGCAAATGCTCAGTTTAGACATTAGCATTAGAACATTAGCTAAACAGGGTAGGGGAGCTCACATTAACGTTCAAAAACCTCAGAAAGTGAAAATTTCATGCCATGGGACCTTTAACATATTATCCTGTGTATTATTTAATTACTGAATGATTATATGGCCTTTTTGTTATAAAAGCATTTCCATTTTAACAAAGTACCTTCTAATTCTGACCTGCCCTGAATGTAAACACCACAGTGATAATCAGTGATGGGGGAAGGGCTTATGTCATGCAAATGAGCTCCATTCTTCTCCACAGCCCGATTTTCAACACGGCTTTCTCTGATGTGCTGCTTTCAAATGGCCACAAATTATTCAGATGTTCTCAGATTTCCATGTGTAAGGGATTGTTGGAAAGTTTAGAGTCTACACTTTCAGAATCTGTGAATAACTCAAAACGCCTCCGGGCGTGTGTCTGGTTTTGCTGCGGTCGGTCACATTTTTCAAGGTCGTAGCCAATTCATGTACATAAAAAACATTAAAAATGCTTAATATAAATGTTAAACATATATTTATGCATACCTGACATTGCAAATATTTGAAAAAGTTAAATAGAAACTAATATTTTTCATATTTTAAAATTTGCCTGTTAAAAATCCTTATACGTCATTGACCCAACGACGACAACAAGCAGCAAACGCACCTTTTCTTTGCATTGAAAATGACGTTTTCAGATACAGGATATCGCATTCGTGTCCTGAAAAACGTTTATATAAAGTACGTTTTCAAATGATAAGCAGAATTTACCTGTCCAGATGAAATGTAGCGACCAACGCGTCAGTCTTTAGACCCTTCGTCTGCTTCAGTGCGCGCCATCGCTGGAAGGAATCTCCAAGAATCACCTTCGTTTGGCTTCGCTCCTTTTCCCCTTGTCTTCTTCTTTCAGCGACCTCAAAAACGGACTTTCTTTTGCGGCTAACTGGTAGTGGATTCTTGTCTGCCATTGCAACAAACTTTGTACAAACTGTGAGGAAGCTGCAGTTGGAAAAAGCCGCTCAGAACCGCTGTGTTGGTGGAGTAAACAGAGTCTTGTGTGTGGAATGCGTAAGAGGCGCGCGTAAAATACGTCATTTCGACGGGGCAGTCCATTTCAACAGAACACCGTGGATCTATAATAAGAACTATGCAGAACACCGGCTGGATCCGCCAGACTGTGAGCTGTCCTCCGTGTTCGAGGGCCGTGACTGGTTCCAAGGTGGAGCAAAACAGAACAGGAACGTGGATCCGGTCTGGTTTGTTGTAGGTCTATTTTGTTCTGAGCGGCCCCGTGCTCCGCGCACTTGGTTTTTCCCGGGAGAACAGATCCATGACGTGTTTTACGCGCGCCTCTTACGCATAGGGATGGGCGATACCAGTTATTTTTGTTTCGATATGATACCAAGTAATACCAGGGTTAGAATCGCGATATCGATACCGATACCGATACTTTCATACATTTATTAATACTACAGAAAAACACTAACCTGGCTCTAACTAGATACCTTGGCTTCGCAAAGCTCCACCATGGGGCTTAGCTCCACACATTCTAACACCAGATATCTGAAAAAAAATCTTTGATGAAATGAAAATGGCAATGCAGACATCAAATTTGACCACTAGACTTTTGTTTGTGCTGCTTGTATTGTATGTTGTATTTTTATGTATTTGCCTGTCTAGGGACTGCGGATGAAAACTAGCTTTGTAGCTAAAATTCGGCATATTTACATTTGTTTTATACTTATGTTCATTAATGTGCATTGTCCCTATCAAATAAATAAATAAATAAAATAAAATAAATAAATCTATTGTAAGTTGGGCACTTGCAGCCTATGAAAAAAGACAACAAATGAAGTATCACTATTCTCACTCTCACATACATACATTCTCCTCTCACATACACTACTCTTAGTCTTCTACATGCTTGATGGTTACCTGGATTCTCCCTCTCTCAAACGCCTCGGCAATTGACCTCTGTCGTACTGCTGTTGCTGCTGTGCTGGAGGGAGCTGCCTGACTAGCCTCCTGTCGTCGTTTGGTCAGTAGCATTTCGTCATGCTGAGGTTTATGATTTATGATCAAGTGTTTATTTAAAATTTGTGGTATTGCCACAATATCGGATCATTTTTGGCACACTGCACTTCGCAACATTGTCGTCCACGGTGTGGAAGTAACTCCACACCACACTTCACTTGCGGTCTCCCATGGCTCCCGCAGCCCCGCGCCGCTTTGACTGAAATCTCACAGCAGTGAGTCTATCGCGGGATGACGTACCACCCCACGTTTGGTGAGAACGCGGAAGGAAAAGTAGTGCCTGACAAGTGGCAATGGTTGAATAATGAACAAAACACATATGAATTTGAACTAAATAAACTGAAAGTTAAGTCAGTAAGAAAACATGACTTGGTATCGATATTTTAATACCAGGATCGATGCATATTCAATACTCCATCAGGATCGATATATCGATACTTTGGTATCGATCCGCCCATCACTACTTACGCATTCCACACACAAGACTCTGTTTACTCCACCTACACAGCGGTTCTGAGCGGCTTTTTCCAACTGGAGCTTCCTCACAGTTTGCACAAAGTTTGTTGCAATGGCAGACAAGAATCCACTACCAGTTAGCCGCAAAAGAAAGTCCGTTTTTGAGGTCGCTGAAAGAAGAAGACAAGGGGAAAAAAAGACTGACGCTACATTTCTTCTGGACAGGTAAATTCTGCTTATCATTTGAAAACGTACTTTATATAAACGTTTTTCAGGACGCGACTGAGATATCCTGTATCTGAAAACGCCATTTTCAATGCAAAGAAAAGGTGCGTTTGCTGCTTGTTGTAGTCGCTGGGATTTTCAACAGGCATATTTTAAAATATGAAAAATATTAGTTTCTATTTAACTTTTTCAAATATTTACAATGTCAAGTATGCATAAATCTATATTTAACATTTATATTAAGCATTTTTAATGTTTTTTATGTACATGAATTGGCTACGACCTTGAAAAATGTGACCGACAAAACCAGACACACGCCCGGAGGCGTTTTGAGTTATTCACAGATTCTGAAAGTGTAGATTCTGAACTTTCCAATGATGCCACATCAATCTGAGAACATTTGAATAATAGAGAAAGCCGTGTTGAAGATCGGGCTGTGGAGCAGAATGGAGCTCATTTGCATGACATAAGCCCTTCCCCCATCACTGATTATCACTGTGGCGTTTACATTCAGGGCAGGTCAGAATTAGAAGGTGCTTTGTTAAAATGGAAATGCTTTTATAACAAAAAGGACATATAATCATTCAGTAATTAAATAATACACAGGATAATATGTTAAGTCAAAGTCATAAAGGCATAAATGTTAAATAAATGTTGCACATTTATTTTTATGTTGCACATTTAGAAGCACTTTACTCACGCTATAAGAACATCATTGCCTCTAATGAAATGGGGACACTTTCTTTTTGTCAGGGGCTTTCTGCTGGATGTGGTCACACAACCAAACAACCGAAACCGTAACACACACACACACACACACACACACACACACATACACACACACACACACACACACACACACACACACACACACACACACACACACACACACACACTGACATGCAAAAATACATAAAACTAGACTTAATAAAAAGTGAGGGTGAATACAGGTGAATCAGTTGAGAGAGCATCATCAGAGGATCCGTCTACACCAGGAGCAGAGAGCCGTCCACCGCTACCAGGAACCGCCACAGGGCCCAGGGGAGAGATGAGGCCCAAGCACCCCCCCCCCCCCCAACCAGGAGCCCATGGGACAGGCAGCTGCAGCCGACCACCCCTCCTAAAAATGATAGATGACTATTAGTTTGTTGCAATGAGTCATCAAACAGAGCCAATAATAAAGTTTACGTGATTTATTATTTCAATAAAAAGCTGGTTCATTTCCACAAGACATGGACTGAGCTTCATTTGCTAAAGGGACTGGTACATGGGAGCCTGATAAACACTACGGCGGACAAACCCGCAAAATCAACCCCATACACTGCAAACGGTGGGTTTTGAACACTACAACTAACCGCAATCCAGACACCGCAACTCAACCACTATGGAAGACAGGCCCCCATGCACAGTACCGTCAGCTACCCGACTCAGTTTAGCGGGGGAAGTGACCAAAAAAAATAAGACAAACAAAAACAAATAAGGGAAAAATGGAGAGTTAGTCCGCCCTGTACAATCTAGTTCTTGGCGACTCGAAAGCAAACTAACCAAAAACGAAATACAAAAAAGGACAGCAGGTAGCAATCACTAAAAACAAACAAAAACACAGTTACACCAAATCTGAAACAACTTTAATATAGTTTAAAACCCCTAAAAGCATTAAAATTCATACCTGTACGCACAGGTGTCCTGCACACACAACTCAACCACGCCACAGGTCCCCAGGCTTCACACCAGACAGCCCAGCTTCTAAAATTTACCATTAAAACAAACAATTAAAATGAACTGCTACCCCCACTGGACCAAAATCAACACAAAACCAAAATCATATAAATCATTACAAAACACTTACCGAACCACGACCTACACCACGCCTAACGTGGGTGAGCACTGGACCCAGCAAACATTCTGAGCCCCCAGAAACTAGCACCTCCCGCTGCACTGGCCTCTTCCACTTTTTAAACTCGTGGGGAACGGTGCTGCAGCGCCCTCATGAGGTCCCACCTGTTACATTTATGGTCAAATCAAAAGAGGCCAGCTCAGAGGCCCATCTGTTCTGTGGCCCCAAGTTTTGCTGTTTCCAAATGGCTCAAGGGATTGTTGTCTGTGAACACAGTACATCTATTACCGAGTAAATACTCCCTAAATTTTTCAGTGACGGCCCATTTAAGAGCCACCAACTCAAGCTTCATAGAGCTGTAGTTACTCATATTGCGCTCCGTGGGTTTTAAACTTCTACTTGCAAACGCAATAGGCCTCAACTTACCCGCATGCTCTTGTGATAAGACCGCGCCCAGGCCCCCATGGCTCGCATCTACCTCCAAGACAAATGGCTTTTGGAAATCTGCGTAAGCGAAAACAGGAGTTGTTATTAGAGCAGATTTGAGCCTGTGAAAACTTTCTTCACACTCGGCTTCCCAAACATCATCTAAAGGCTTCCTTTGCGTTTTACCTTTTCTACCTGCAGGGAGAAGTTTTGCCACCAATCGATTCAAGGGACCAGCCATATTCGAAAACCCCGCAATAAACCGTCTATAATAAGAAGTGAAACCCAAAAATGATCTAAGCTCTGCCAAATTATTGGGCTGTTTCCAGCTCCTCACCACTGCCACTTTGTCAGGGTCTGTGGAAACGCCTTCAGCAGAAACTACGTGACCCAAGTATTTTACCCGTCTCTGAAAAAAATTACACTTTGAAAGCTTTACCTTTAAACCCTGGGTCTCTAAGCAGGGAAAAATCTGCTCTAACCTATCCAGATGTTGCTGCACCGAGGACGAAAACACTATCACATCGTCCAAATACAAAAGCACTGACTGATAACGACAGTCCCCAAAAAGACGCTCCATGAGCCGCTGAAACGTACCCGGTGCATTACATAGACCAAAAGGCATCCGGTTAAACTCAAACAAACCAAAAGGTGTACAAAATGCTGTCTTTGCCTTGTCTTTCTCAGCCATTTCCACTTGGCTATAGCCACTGGCCAAATCCAGTGTAGAAAACCACTGGGCTCCAGCCAAAGCATCCAGAGACTCCTCTATCCTTGGAAGGGGGAATGCATCTTTCCTTGTTTTAGCATTTAACAACCGATAATCTACACACATGCGCAATGTACCATCTTTTTTCAGCACCAAAACAATTGGGGAAGAATACGGACTACTGCTCTCACGTATTATTTGACTCTGCAACAATTGCTGGATGTGTTTACGAGCCAATTCATATTGTGAGGGATTCTCCTGTAAGGTTGCCGCACCGGGGTTTCATTCAGTCACATTAACCCCACAATGTTTACTGAGTTTAACTTTCTTAACTTTGTATTAAGACACCACAATGTCTTTGTTTGCCAAATAATATAATACGAGATTTGTCACAACATTTTTGTCCAACTGCCAAACTGTGTAGAAAACGTCAAAGTTGTATGTTTAGTGTTTTTTTTTTTTCTTGATCAGTGAGAGAAATCTGGCCTCTGTTGAGCTTTAACAAGTGCATCAAAGTCAGGTTCATGTTTGAGGTGGAGATGTGAAGCACCGACAGATGATCATCAGTACAAATGCATTATGTACAATTTTGAAAATGGGTTTTATTTTCTTAATTCCAAGCAACCTTTCGTGGGCTGGTCAGAGTCGGCTCGCGGGCCGTGTTTGGCCCCCGGGCCTTGAAATGGCCAGGTCTGGTTTACATGGTGTTTGAAATGAGGTGATGTTGCATTCTAAAAAGTGTTTACTTTGTTCACATAGGCAAGACTCGACAGCCACCGAGGGGACAGACTGAAGCGAAAGGCTCCAGTGGAGGCTGCATTACAAGAAGACCTCCAACTGAAGAGGAGGATGGTGGAGATCATGGAGGACTCAGAGAGGCACCACCGTGAGACCATGCAGCTGGTGACCTCGAACATGGCCACCATTACCGACACCATCAGGGATGGCTTTGCACTGCTGAGGACTATGATGCAACAGCAGCAGTCGCACACCCCATCCCCCGTTACACAGGCCTATGGTGGCAGTAGCAGGTACGGACACATGTGTGGACCCATACCCCCACAACGCCACGATTTTGTACAGCGTACATTACTACACATATACACACATACATACTATATACACAACAACTTAATTATTACTCTGATTGTCGTTGCAGTGATGATAATGTCACGTCTGCCCCACTACCTCAAACTCGATGGGTGACTCCACATATTAAAGAAGAACACGACATCAAACAGGAGGAAGATCAGCTGCAAGTGTGAGTCTCAGACACTATTATCTATTTTGTTATTCATACTTATTCATTTCTATTACAAATATTCAGATTGGGTTTGAAATATACAAATGTCTGTTATATTTTTCAGGTCTGTCCCAGAGTTTAGTGCTGTGAGCGTGAAGACAGAAGAGTCCTCACCGCTTCAACAAAGACAAACTGAGCAGAGAGAGGACACACAGGGAGAGGACATCAGAGCAGAGACACATGTCCACTCAGAGACTGAGGGAGACACAGAGCACTCTTCTGACACTGACAGTGATGAAGACTGGAGAGCTCCACTCAGCTGTTCACCTGCACACAGGGACACAGGGGCTGATGGAGACCACCACAACCAACCAGGTGGCATTGCCCCAACAATACAAGAGCTGGAGCAGCAACATGTCAGCAGAGGGCTATGTAAGTTGGCAGTACATCAATAAGTGCAAATTTAAATAGGATAAACTTATTTCTACAAATATCTACTGGTAGGTGAAAATTTCATTCATCACACCTGTTGTAAATAGATATTTTTCCACCGCTACCTCTAACAAATACTCTCAGCACTATATTTATTTTGCTGATTACATTACATTATTTCCGGATGGAAATGGCGGCTGAGTGGCTAGCACTCATGCTTCACAGCAAGAAGGTTCTGGGTTCGATCCCCGGGTCGCCTGGGCCTTTCTGTGTGGAGTTTGCATGTTCTTCCCGTGTCTGGGTGGGTTTCCTCCAGGCACTCCGGTTTCCCCCATCAACCCAAAACATGCACCACAGCTTAGGTCCTGACCAAGCCGAAGCAAGAAGTTCATGGAGATGGTCCCCGGGCGCAGTAATGTGCTGCCCACTGCTCCTAATAACAGGATGGGTTAAATGCAGAGAAGAATTTCTCCAGTGTGAGATCAATAAAGTTGCTTCTTCTTCTTCTTAAATAACATAATGTAATCAGCAATATCAGTAAATAATAACTTTAAAAATATTAAAGCAAAAAGTAAAATATTAACAGCACAAACAAAACAGAAAGAATTTCTGTACAGTGGAGGAAATAAGTATTTGATCCGTTACTGATTTTGTAAGTTTGTTTACTGACAAAGAAATGAACAGTCTATCATTTTAATGGTAGGTTTATTTTAATAGTGAGAGATGGAACATCAAAAAGAAAATCCAGAAAATAACATTAAAGAAAATATATGAACTGATTTGCATTTCATTGAGTGAAATAAGTATTTGAACCCTCGAGCAAAACCCTTGTTTGCAGCACAGAGGTCAGACGTTTCTTGTAGTTGATGACCAGGTTTGTGCACATATCAGAAGGAATTTTGGTCCACTCTTCTTTGCAGATCATCTCTAAATCATTAAGGTTTTGTGGCTGTTGCTTGGCAACTTGGAGCTTCTGCTCCTTCCATAGGTTTTCTACAGGGTTAAGGTCTGGAGACTGGCTGGGCCACTCCATGACCTTAATGTGTTTCTTCTTGAGCCACTCCTTCGTTGCCTTGGCTGTATGTTTTGGGTCATTGTCGTGTTGGAAGACCCATCCACGACCCATTTTCAGTTTTCTGGCAGAGGGAAGGAGGTTGTCACTCAGTATTTTAACGGTTCATGGCTCCATCCTCTCATTGATGCGGTGAAGTTGTCCTGTGCCCTTGGCAGAAAAACACCCCAAAGCGTAATGTTTCCACCTCCATGTTTGACGGTGGGGATGGTGTTCTTGGGGTTATAGGCGCATTTCTCTTCCTCCAAACACAGTGAGTTGAGGTAATGCCAAAGAGCTTGATTTTGGTCTCATCTGACCACAGCACCTTCTCCCAGTCCCTCTCAAAGGAAGTCGTCATCCGAATCATGTTTCCAAACGTCTTCTGGTTTTGGAAAGTAAGCGTGAATAGAACCCAAACATACAGTTGGAGAACAGTTACATTTTAATCATGAATAAGTTATAATACATTGAGTAAACACACAAAGGGTTTACAGGGTTTATGTATTAAACATGTGTGAATGAAACAAAACACAACTCCAGGTCTGTTTGTGATGAGGAAACTACATTAGAACATAGATCAGAACATGGTGTAATATGGGCCTTCTGTATTTTGCTGTTGTTTGACACTAAAGGGTGATTCTGTGTTTTTAAGGTCCGTTATCGAAGGATTTGGAGTCTGACATCACGAGGAACCCGGCGTCTAACACCCGTCGCCCGGCCGACAGGAGCCTGGGCCCCATGCTGCCTGTGACTAAAGACCTTCTGGGACATTTCTACAGACCCTTCAACCAAAAACTTTTCTCTGGGACTCCTCATGAACCACACCTCATCTCTGCTCCAGCAAGTGCCCACCGCCACACTGCCAAAACAGACGACTACTGGAGTTTAAATCACTGCAATAATAACAGTCACAACAGTATTAAAACTACAGTATGTAACTATTACTTTATTGATCCACATGGGAAATTATTTTGGGTATACAATATAAAACGGAGGGTAAAAAGAAAAAAATAAATGGAATAGCAACCAAAGAGCAATAGACCAGTGTCAGATGAGACATAATTATATACATAAAAATAATGATGATAAATGTATATGTACAAATCAGATTTAAATAGAAAAGTAGTAATAAAATATAAAATACAATATCAAATAAGATGCAAACCTGATTCTCCTGCTTGTTTACATGCTCAAAGCTTTCAGGCATTTAACTCATTGAGTGCCGGTGACGAGTTTTCTCGTCATGTTGAAACCAAACGTTGAGTGCCGTGACGAATATATTCGTCAAGGACGTTTTTCAGCGGGGATCGCTAGAATACGACCTGGAGCAACTTTGAAGGTGTAATTCACACCTCCCAACCTGTAGGTAGCGATCTTGTATCATTATTTGCCGATCGGAGACGCGGAAGAGAGGAGGAGTGTAGTTTGTGTACTGTGTATTGGCCAGAGGAGCAAGATGGCGAGGCGAGGGGAATCCGGAAAAGCAGATAACTGTTGATCAGCGCCTATGGAGCGATCTGATTGCTCTTGGGACCCAGGATCCCGGATCAGAGGAGCAGAGAGACACACCGGATCAAGCAGCGAGGTCGGAGCAGAGATCTGCTGTGCCCGAGGCAGGGGACGAGTCGTGATCGCGTTGAGCGGAGCAGGGACTCTGATCAGACTACGACAGCGCCAAAGAAGAAGTTTACTGACTTGGAGCAGTAGATCCTGGTCTCCAAAGAGGCATGAGATGAGAAGAATTAAGTTTACATGATGCTGCTGTGTGGTAATTGTAATGAATGAAGCTATATGTGTGTGTGTGCTTGCGTGCGTGTGTAGCTGTGTGTGTGTAAAGGTTTATGCATGGGCTTGTGTGTATGTACATGTGTGTGTGTGTATGTATATTAGTTTTTATTATGGGTCTGTACTCAATATTGTTGTGAAGTGACAAAGTTCTATTTTATAGGAAAAGATATTATATCCTGTAAACATTTCTTGGCACAATTGATTTGAAGGAATTTTCAATTCACAGAGCCTTATATTCTTATATTTGTAAATAAAAAATGTACTTTGTCATCAAAAATCTCTTTCTCTGTTGTTTTAGATGTTTTAGGTGTCACTAAAATCCATAAATATTGACGTCAAAATCACTGATCTGCTCGAAATGACTCTTTGTACAAAATGCTCATTTTCTCCACTTTGTGGAAAAAAAACTGTGTTTTTGCTGAAACCTCCCTATGTTCTACTATCAATTACTTGAGAACCGAAAAGGTTAGAAACATCATTTTTTTTCTAGGTGAAAGAAGAGAGTCAACACTTTATTGATGTGTGCCATGTTTATATAGTCAAAGAACTCGGTATTCTGTGGGTCTTGTAAAATCAGTAAAAATACACTAAAACGTCCGGCACTCTGGGGGATAGAATTCTGAAAACAGGCCGGCACTCAATGAGTTAACTTCCATGGAATCATGCAGGTGACGTGCCACTTCCAGAAAGTTCCATGCTGTATCTTTATTCATAATTCATAGTATTTTTATATTATATTTGTATTATTCATTCATACCATACACGGTGGTGAAGCCACAGCCGCCCTGACTGTAGCGAGGGTGCCAGTCTCACACACCACATTCACTAAGTGGATGAAGTGTCTTGTTTAAGGACAACAGAATGCAGTAACTTCAAGTGAGACCCAAATCACTCTCAACTTGTAATATGGCCAATACTGTCTCTAAATGAACCCAGTAAAACACACCCTCCCTCCTCAGACACGTTCAATATTTTCAGTCGTTTAAACTCATGCAGAGTTCTGTTTTTGCAGTGAAACAGTAGTTTGAATATAAATTATTCAGTTGTGAACGCTACAGCACAAGAGTGAGTGAGAGTCAAAGAGATTTTGAAAATGTTTATTTTTGATGTAAATAAAGGGATAAACAGAAGTGTTGTGTAGTTTTGGTTCAGTTTTAATGTTCAGGCAAATATTTCAATTATTACAAACAAGTGCAGAAGAAAATATGCAGTTAAATCAATAATAATTATAAATTAAAAATAAATTATAAATAATTATAGCTATATTTGAGTTATTTAGTGTCTATATTCTAGTTATTACTATTATTTAGTGTTTTATGTTCGCACCTTATCACAGAGACAAGTTCCTAGTTTTGTGAATTCTGTTCACTTGACAATGGCAATAAAAGCCTTTCTGATTCTGATAAAAAAATTGACTTTGTCAAGAATACGTTTTTGAAAAGGCAACATATCTTACATATAACATGGTAGAAAGCTAAAAACGTTGATTTACCATAATACCATGTTTTTAAAATAAAAAATATGGGTCATGTTGGCATTAAAATAACTGAACTGAGCCAGCATGGGATAACATCTAATTCTCTGGATCTGAAGTAATTTAGTAGCTGCATTTACACTTTGTGGCCACATGAGGGCAGTGAACACTAAGGAAAGAATATGGAAACATCACAGCAAATGAACTTCCCCTGAGCTGCAGTTTGACATGGTGAGTGTCTGTTTATGGTTTATCTCCATGAATACAGATAAGTATAATGCTATACTGTGGAACATTTCTGGCAAAGCAATAACAGATGTTTTGTGAAATAGCTATCACATTACATTATGAACCATTAACAGTTTTACACAAATAAATGATATTCACATAACATTTACAGATCAATATTCAAACATATTGACAATATTCACGGTGTGAACAGATTACAGCATTTCTTTTTTTTTCTGTGGGGAAAGTCCATTAGCTGAGATAGTTTGATCAAAAAGCAGTAACAGTGTCTTTTATTTGTGCCTTGGTTATGGCCAGTTTATCTGAACTTACTTCAGTCAGTTGGCTTTTTTATAGGAGAAACATGTAGGTCATGTAGAGAGCTTTAACTCTTTGTGAAAGAGAAAGAAAGAATGTCTCGTTTGCACACAAGTCTTTTATCAGTCTTAAAGGGCTAGTTTTTTTAAAATGTGAATCTGTACTAGCCTGGGAATTCCCAGGTCGCTTCCATTCGTTTCGAACTGGAAGGCGGCCTGGAAACTCGTCCAAGCGAGAGTCCCAGATTTAGGGCCCCAATCAGAGAGCGGGGGAGGTGTGGCAAGACGGTGACGCGTACTACATGACAAACGGAAGCTTGTAGTTTGAACTGACAACTGACATGATTGGCTATGGACTTACGTATACGCTCAATGATAGACATTCATAACGCCCAATAAACGGCCGTTGGCAATCGCTAACCACACCTCCGCTACGGGATTTTTCGAAGCGAGTTTCCAGACCCATATCTCACTTGTGATATGGTCAGGTGTTAACCAGACTAAATCTGTACGGCAGGGGTGTCCAAACTTTTTTCATCAAGGGCCACATATCTAAACGCAGATGAAGCAGAGGGCCGATCGAGGGCCATAAACTGGTGCTCAGTACAGTCAATAATTGAAATATCTGTGTGTTTAACACGTTAGAATGAGCTTCAGTCCTTTATTCATGCCAAGATCCTCAAAAGCACACAATAAATATTAGTCTTATTGAGGTAGATAAAAAAAAAACTTGCAGTTAAAAGTTCTGCTCAAGGTAATTTGGGCCAATTCACCTGGAAGCCTGAGGGCCAAGAAAAATTTGTCTGAGGGCCGCATTTGGCCCATGGGCCATAGTTTGGACATGCCTGCTGTATGGCGTCCCCTTCAGCAGTGTCGATCATTAACACTGACTTACCCCTGACAGTGTCCTCTGAGCAGAGTTCTGCCCCGGTTCTGGAACTGACCAAAGTAGGTCTGGCAAGTTAGCCGGTGTACTGTCAGAGTGAGACGCTTTGTCAGTTTAAGACGCCTCCTCGAGATGAGCGCTACTGAGCCTAATGGTGATTTGGAGTTCTGGTTAACATGTCATGACACAAATGTGTTTAAAAATCACTTGAAGTCCCGCAGTTAACAACACTGGTGGCTTGATTATGTTTATTAGTTGTTATATATACATTGTTATATATACATTATTAATTCAACCCGCCACAGCTCAAATCTGACTGTAGTACAGAAAAATACCAAGTTCCCTGCTAGTGCTAGTTCTTACCCCCTGAACAGCTGATCCTCCTGTGTGTGTCCTTAGACTGTATAATCAAGTGGACCAAGGGAGTGTGATGTTACCCACAGTGTTCGGCTCCACTCAAATGAAGCTCACGATGCTCACGGTTACAGGAGCGAATTTGAAGCCAGGCTCGATATTATGAATACGATTTTTTTAAACAAAGAAAATAGAGGAAAAAACAGAATACACAGAAAAATACACAGACTCATGTAGAGTGACACAAACATTTTAAAACCAAAATTACGAGGCTCACTGAAGCAGTTACAGAGAAGGGACCCAATATTCCAGTGTAAATCAATGGGAGCCAGTCAGCAGGAGCCAGAAGAGCCAAATGTGAACTTCCTATTCGGAACAGGGCGGCTACGGCATTAGTTATGTCCATTTATATAAACAGTCTATGCGTGTGTACTCATATGTGATGTGAGGTGACCCTTTCGGGCAAATGTTTTATTACAAAATGGACAGCTGAATGGTTTCTCCCCTGTGTGTGTCCTCATATGCGTTTCAAGATTACACTTTTGGGAAAATGTTTTCAAACAAATAGAACAGCTGAATGGTATCTCCCCTGTGTGTGTCATCATGTGTGTTTTGAGACTCCAACTATGAGCAAACGTTTTCTTACACACTGAACAGCTAAATGGTTTCTCCCCTGTGTGTGTCCTCATATGTGTGTTGAGATTAGAACTATTAGAAAACACTTTCTTACAGACTGAACAGCTGAATGGTTTCTCCCTTGTGTGTGACCTCATATGTTTTGTGACACGAGAACTATCAGCAAACACTTTATGACAGACTGCACAGCTGAATGGTTTCTCGCCTGTGTGTGTCTTTGCATGTGATTTAAGTTGACCCTTTTGGGCAAATGTTTTCGAACAAACAGAACAGCTGAATGGTTTCTCCCCTGTGTGTGTCCTTGTATGCGATCTAAGTTGACCCTTTTGGGCAAATGTTTTCGAACAAACAGAACAGCTGAATGGTTTCTCCCCTGTGTGTGTCCTCATATGGAATCTGAGACCAGAACTATCAGCAAACACTTTATTACAGACTGAACAGCTGAATGGTTTCTCCCCTGTGTGTGTCCTTGTATGTGATTTAAGTTGACCCTTTTGGGCAAATGTTTTCGAACAAACAGAACAGCTGAATGGTATCTCCCCTGTGTGTGTCATCATGTGTAATTTAAGACTACGACTATGAGCAAACATTTTCTTACAGACTGAACAGCTGAATGGTTTCTCCCCTGTGTGTCTCCTTATATGTGTTTCAAGATTACGCTTCAAGGCAAATGTTTTCTTACAAAAAGCACAGCTGAATGGTTTCTCCCCTGTGTGTGTTCTTGTATGTGATTTAAGTTGACCCTTTTGGGCAAATGTTTTCTTACAAAAAGTACAGCTGAATGGTTTCTCCCCTGTGTGTGTTCTTGTATGTGATTTAAGTTGACCCTTTTGGGCAAATGTTTTCTTACAAACAGAACAGCTGAATGGTTTCTCCCCTGTGTGAACTCCACTGTGGTGGTCTCCATCAGCCCCTGTGTCCCTGTGTGCAGGTGAACAGCTGAGTGGATCTCTCCAGTCTTCATCACTGTCAGTGTCAGAAGAGTGCTCTGCGTCTCCCTCAGTCACTGAGTGGACATGTGTCTCTGCTCTGGTGTCCTCTCCCTGTGTGTCCTCTCTCTGCTCAGTTTGTCTTTGTTGAAGCGGTGAGGACTCTTCTGTCTTCACGATCACAGCACTAAACTCTGGGACAGATCTGAAAAATATAAGAGACATTTGTATATTTCAAACCCAATCTGAATATGTGTAATAGAAATTAATAAGTATGAATAACAAAATAAAGAATTGCAGTTTGAAAGTGTCTGAGACTCACACTTCCAGCTGATCTTCCTCCTGTTTGATGTCGTGTTCTTCTTTAATCTGTGGAGTCAGACCAGGACTCAGAGAGGGGAGCTGAACAGCTGCAGGAGATAAGAGAATACACACTTACACATACACGTACAGTCTTATGTCATGAACACTCATGCAAAACTTGTCTGTAGTCTGCTTTAAGGGTGTCTTTTCTGTCCATCAAGTTGTAAATGGGTCAGTGACGTTTTGCAGTTTTCAAATGCTCAAAAGATTAAAATATAATGGCATACAAAATGTGTAGATTTTCTGGTATATTTAAGTGTACAGTGGAACCTCACCTTACGAAAGACCCTACAAACGAATAATCCAAGTTACGAAACACCTTCACATTAAATTTTGGTCTCTAAATACGAAAGAAAATTCAAGTTACGAAACGCGAAATCACAAAAATCCAAATAATGCCCGCTCTGATGCCCGCCCCGAAACGTAAATACACTTTATCAACACACACGGGGTTAGGTTCCAGAAATAACCCGCAATAAGAGAAATACGGGAAGTAGGACAACTTTATATTTTACAATTATTCTCCATGTTTTAAGGCTGTAAATGCCTCACCACACACATTATACGCTTTTCTCAGACTGGAATTAAACTTTCTCTCTCGATTAACCCCTCAAACTTTCATAGATTTTCAACAAAATGTATTAATAGTGAAGCGTGGGGAGACGAGCCGAGCACCGTGGGGAGACGAGCCGAGCGCCCCCGCACACCAACCCCTTGAAGAAGTGCCCAAACAGCACAAATGTTTGACATAGTTTTTGTGTAGGTGTGCGTTTGATGGGGGTCAACTTCACGCAGGTGCACCCGGACCATGCCTCCCCCCTTGGGACCGCGTCCTCGAGCCACAAACCGAACATGCACAAACGAACGCAAGAGCCGCACGAAATCAGCAAAGAGCCACACGGGGTGATTTAATCCTGGTTTAGTCCAGGTCTAGACCTGGTCCAGTCCTGGTTTAGTTCAGGTCCAGTCCAGGTTTAGACCTGGTTTAGACCTGGTTTAGTTCTGGTCTAGACCTGGTTTATTCCAGGTTTATTCCTGGGTCTACGGTCTCTTAGCCAATCAGGACGCTGAACACAATGTTACACTATAAAAAATAAACCTTGGAACGAATCAGAAGTTTTCCATTGAAATAGCTACTCAACTTACGAAAAATTCACGTTACAAAACCACTTCTGGAACGAATTCATTCCGTAAGGTGAGGTTCCACTGTATATTTTATCATTTCATACATACCAAAAAATGTAATTAATTACTAGATTTGTAATTAATCTAATTAATCACATTTTAATCACGTGAGAGAGAGAGAAAGGCAACCCACTTTGTGATTGAGTTTGTCAGTTTTTCTGTGGTCGCTTTGCTCATTTGTTTCCCAAATTCTGCGATTGTGGTTTGTTGAAGTGCGCTCGCACTCACTCGCTCCATCACCGGTAATGACGTGTTTATCGTTCAAATGATCCGTCAGGCTGGAGCAGCTTCGGTGATCAGAAAATTATTTTTGACAAAAGCTATAAATCAGCGCGTTCTTGTTGATCGTCCCGTCTTCGTTCTTTTTATAAATAAACTTGCCGTTCAAAGGCCCTGGCAGTGGTTTGCTTGCCAAATGCCAAAATTAAAATGCGCGCATTGAATTGCCACTTATAATTAATTGCGTTAATTTTTATAATGCGTTAACTTGCAGTGTAATTAATTTTTGCGTTTGACACCCTATTAAAAACATTTTTCTGCATTTAAATCCAGGGAGTTCTTATCATTTGTATTTCGTATTTATTTATTAAAGGGACAATGCATATTAAAAGACAAGATAATGCAAGAGACAAACATGTGCTTGTAAATATACAGGATTGTAGCCAAAGCTAATTTCCATCCTTAGTCCTCTGCTGGACCAAGCCCAGCCACAAAACCTGCACAAAACATGACAAAAGCCTCCAATACCCACTCCCACAAGCACCTCTCACTCATACACTATAAAACACACTCATACGACATTAATATTAAAGTGTACAGGGCAGACATGTACTTACTTACATGTACTTAGACATGTACACTACTTACACAAGCACTGCATTAACGTCTATTTACAGATCTATATACACATATAACTACAGTTGCAAAAGCAACCTGGATATCGTCCGGCAAGACTCGGGCCACCGCCAACAGCGCCCAGCTGGCTGACGCTGTTCACTGCTCCGGGGATGCCTCTGAGCACCGGCCCTCACCATCCAACCCCAGCGTTCCAGGTACAGGCGAACACTATTGGCTTCAGCGAGGGGATAGACCTAAAACTCCTACTCTACTCCTGTCCGGGTAGATCCCTGGATTGTTGTGGCCTGTAATGGCTGCGGACGAGGTAAGTGAGTAAACCGGTTGTCCTGCTTCTCTTCCACCATTGATGTAGCTCTTTCAAATAAATTTATTCAATGTCCTGGACTATGCCGATTTTCCCCCACTACCCCAAACTTACAAGGGCCGGTTGCATTTCACCCCAGCTCTACATTCAGATCGCCCCGGAGCTCGGGGCATGGCCATTAACGAATCAACACCAGCCTTGGGTAACCTGCACGAGTGTGTTTCCGCTACTGTCCAGGTCTTCCCTAACCACAGCCCCAACACCACCCGGAGGTTCCGCCTCGCACATGCCGGGTTTGTCCGCTCAGCGTCACAGGGGAGGACCTGCTGTCCCCTCTCCACGTACGCGGGGGGCCTCCATTCCCTCCTCGCATATGTCGACCCCAAGAGCTCGATGTGCACGAGGAGATGGTCCCGCTCTTGTCTATGCCACCTCAGCACCGGCGTCCAGGCCAGACCTGTCCATATTAATTCTTGGCTCTTCCATGGTCCAGCACGTGAAAGTAAACAAAGGCCACACCTCTTCTCACCCAGGTGCTCTTGTGAAGGACATCATAGACGCCCCTACCACCCTGCATGATCATCCCACAGTGTCAACGGTAGTTTTTCATGTTGGAACAAACGATCTTAAACTGCAGCAGTCAGAAATACTCAAGGACAACTTCAAAATCCTCGTCAGTACAATCCAGTTTAGACAAACAGTGTGCCATCTCTGGACCTTCTGCACCACCTCGTTTTGGAGATGTGAAGTTCAGTCTTTTAAGAGCATTGCACATATGGCTCAAAGGATACTGCAAAGACCTGAACTTTTTAAAAAGGACCGCCTACACCTCAACATCCTCGGATCCTGTCTCCTCTCAAACAACATCAAACTCACTCTAGAAGAAGCATGACAAAATAACCAAGCACAGGTAAGGGCTCTGTGAGGATGTTGTTCTTTAATATCTCCAGCGCCTTTAACACAATCCAGCCCTCTCTGATGGGTGAGAAACTGCTCAAGATGGGTGTCAGCTCCTCCACTGTCTCCTGGATTACTGACTACCTGTCAGGCAGGCCTCAGTATGTGCGACTGGGGACCACCCTGTCTGATACTGTGGTCAGTAATGTAGGAGTCCCTCAGGGTACAGTCCTGTCTCCATTCCTGTTCACTCTGTACACCTCTGATTTCCAGTACAGCTCAGAGTCCTGCCATTTGCAGAAGTTCTCTGATGACTCTGCGGTGGTTGGGTTTATCAGGGATGGACAGGAGATGGAGTACAGGACGCTGATTGCAAATTTTGTGGAGTGGTCCCAGGCAAACCATCTGCTCCTGAACTCAGACAAGACCAAGGAACTGGTTATTGACTTCAGGAGGATGAGGTCACCTGTGAAGCCTATTAACATCAAGGGTCACGGGGTGGAGATCGTGGACTGCTACAAGTACCTGGGCGTTCATATGAACAACAGGCTGGACTGGAGGGACAACTGTAATGCTTCTACAAGAAGGGCATGAGCAGACTCTACTTCCTGAGGAAGCTCAGGTCTTTCAGTGTGTGCAGTAAGTTACTGGAGATCTTCTACCAGTCTGTGGTGGCCAGCGCCCTGTACTCTGCCGTAGTCTGTTGGGGGAGCAGCACCAGTAAAAGAGACATCGGAGGGATTGACAAACTGATCCGCAAAGCTGGTCACGTGATCGGCTGTGAGCTGGAGACATTTGTCCAACAGGCTCCTACAGCTCAAACAGTGAGAGATCCAGGACTATATTCATACTATAATATTCCCTACAACTGTACAACAACTCACCCTTATGTAATGATAACCTTATGTCCTCTCAATCATCATATCATTGCACTGCCTTTCTTGTCTCTTGTATAGAGCTGATTTTATAATGTATTACTTATTTTTCAATTTTATTCATTTATTTATATAATTATGTCTTATTTGACACGTGTCTCTTGCCATCTTTTTTGCTACTTATTTAGAATTTATTATTACCATTTATGTTTAACTCTTTGTTCTTACATTATATTGTGAAGAGTGAACTACTGTGTCCAAATAATTTCCCTTGTGAATCAATAAAATTTCAATCAATAAAGTTTGTCCAAGTCCAAGCTCAGAGTTGCCAAGTGACAACCACAAAACCTTAATGATTTAGAGATGATCTGCAAAGAAGAGTGGACCAAAATTCCTTCTGATATGTGCACAAACCTGGTCATAAGCTACAAGAAACGTCTGACCTCTGTGCTGCAAACAAGGGTTTTGCTCGAGGGTTGAAATACTTATTTCACTCAATGAAATGCAAATCAGTTCATATATTTTCTTTAAAGTCATTTTCTGGATTTTCTTTTTGATGTTCCATCTCTCAGTATTAAAATAAACCTATAAACCATTAAAATGATAGACCGTTCATTTCTTTGTCAGTAAACAAACTTATAAAATCAGTAATGGATCCAAATACTTATTTCCTCCACTGTACATAAATTCTTTGTTTTGTTTGTGCCGTTAATATTTTACTTTTTGCTTTAATATTTTTTAAAGTTATTATTTACTGATTTCACTGATTACATTACATTACATTTCCGGATGGAAATAACGTAATCAGCAAAATAAATATAGTGCTGATAGATTTTTTTCCCACTGCTACCTCTAACAAATACTATTTACAACAGGTGTGATGAATGAAATGTCCTACTACCAGTAGATATTTGTAGAAATAAGTATATCCTATTTAAATTTGCACTTATTGATGTACTGCCAACTTACACAGTCCTCTGCTGACATGTTGCTGCTCCAGCTCTTGTATTGTTGGGGCAATGCCACCTGGTTGGTTGTGGTGGTCTCCATCAGCCCCTGTGTCCCTGTGTGCAGGTGAACAGCTGAGTGGATCTCTCCAGTCTTCATCACTGTCAGTGTCAGAAGAGTGCTCTGTGTCTCCCTCAGTCTCTGAGTGGACATGTGTCTCTGCTCTGATGTTCTCTCCCTGTGTGTCCTCTCTCTGCTCAGTTTGTCTTTGTTGAAGCGGTGAGGACTCTTCTGTCTTCACGCTCACAGCACTAAACTCTGGAACAGACCTGAAAAATATAAGAGACATTTGTACATTTCAAACCCAATCTGAATATTTGTAACAGAAATGAATAAGTATGAATAACAAAATAAAGAACTGCAGCTTCAAAGTGTCTGAGACTCACACTTGCAGCTGATCTTCCTCCTGTTTGATGTCGTGTTCTTCTTTAATCTGTGGAGTCACCCATCGAGTTTGAGGTTGTGGGGCAGATGTGACATTATCATCACTGCAACGACAATCAGAGTAATAATAGTGATAGTTGTGTGAGAGTAATGTACGCTGTGCAACATATTAGCCATTACTTTAGATTTACGTTTACGTTTTTAAAGAAGTAGTTTATCCTAGAATTCAGCAGCACATGTCCTGACAGGACTAGAGGGCGGGACCACATTACACAGGTTTTAAAATCACTGCATTGTCTCCCTGTGAGTTTCAGGATCGATTTTAAAGTTTTTACTGTTTTTTTAAATGTCTTAATGGTTTTGGGCCTTTTTTTCTTTCAGAACTGCTTTTACTTTATGAACCCTCGTGGACCCTGCACTCCTCCGGCAGCTCCTGGTCATTCCCAAAGTCAGGACACACACTCACGGGGAGGCGTCTTTTCAGGACTATGGCCCTCGTCTATGGAACAGCCGGAGAAGCTCAGGGCTGCAGAGAATGTTCTTGTTTTTAAGAGTAGGCTAAGAGTATTTTAGGCATTTTATTAGGTTGAACTAATAGTCATCTATCATTTTTAGGAGGGGTGGTCAGCTGCAGCTGCCTGTCCCATGGGCTCCTGGTGGTGGTGGTGGGGGGGGGGGCCCTGTGGCGGTTCCTGGTGGCGGTGGACAGCTCTCTGCTCCTGGTGGAGACGGCTCCTCTGATGATGCTCTCTCAAGTGAATCACCTGTATTCAGCCTCACTTTTTATTATGTGTACTTTTATGCATTTTAGCATGTCAGTGTGTGTGGGTTTGAGTGTGTGTGTGTGTGTGTTACGGTTTCGGTTGTTTGGTTGTGTGACCACATCCAGCAGAAAAAAAAAGAAAGTGTTCCCAAACTATACATTTCATTAGAGGCAATGATGTTTGCAGAACACATTTCTCTTTCTTATGGGGTGAGTTAAGTGCTTCTAAATGTGCAACATTTATTTAACATTTATTAACATTTATGCCTTTATGACTTTGACTTGACATTATCCTGTGTATTATTTAATTACTGAATGATTATATGGCCTTTTTGTTATAAAAGCATTTCCATTTTAACAAAGTACATTCTAATTCTGACCTGACCTGAATGTAAACACCACAGTGATAATCAGTGATGGGGGAAGGGCTTATGTCATGCAAATGAGCTCCATTCTGCTCCACAGCCCGATCTTCAACACGGCTTTCTCTGATGTGCTGCTTTCAAATGGCCACAAATTCTTCAGATGTTCTCAGATTTCCACGTGTAAGGCATCGTTGGAAAGTTTAGAATTTACACTTTCAGAATCTGTGAATAACTCAAAATGCCTCCGGGCATGTGTCTGGTTTTCCATTTCGGTCACATTTTTCAAAGTCGTAGCCAATTCATGTATTCATAAAAAACATAAAAAATTCTTAACATAAATGTTAAATATAGATTTATGCATACCTGACATTGCAAATATTTGAAAAAGTTAAACAGAAACTAATATTTTTCATATTTTAAAATTTGCCTGTTGAAAATCCCAGCTACGACAACAAGCAGCAAACGCACCTTTTCTTTGCATTGAAAATGACGTTTTCAGATACAGGATATCGCATTCGCGTCCTGAAAAACGTTTATATAAAGTACGTTTTCAAATGATAAGCAGAATTTACCTGTCCAGATGAAATGTAGCGACCAACGCGTCAGTCTTTAGACCCTTTGTCTGCTTCAGTGCGCGCCATCGCTGGAAGGAATCTCCAAGAATCGCCTTCGTTTTGCGGCTAACTGGTAGTGGATTCTTGTCTGCCATTGCAACAAACTTTGTACAAACTGTGAGGAAGCTGCAGTTGGGAAAAGCCGCTCAGAACCGCTTTGTTGGTGGAGTAAACAGAGTCTTGTGTGTGGAATGCGTAAGAGTCGCGCGTAAAACACGTCATTTCGACGGGGCAGTCCATTTCAACAGAACACCGTGGATCTATAATAAGAACTATGCAGAACACCGGCTGGATCCGCCAGACTGTGAGCTGTCCTCCGTGTTCGAGGGCCGTGACTGGTTCCAAGGTGGAGCAAAGCAGAACAGGAACGTGGATCCGGTCTGGTTTGTTGTAAGTCTATTTTGTTCTGAGCGGCCCGTGCTCCGCGCACTTGGTTTTTCCCGGGAGAATCGATCCATGAGAAGAACAGATCCTGACGTGTTTTACGCGCGCCTCTTACGCATTCCACACACAAGACTCTGTTTACTCCACCAACACAGCGGTTCTGAGCGGCTTTTTCCAACTGGAGCTTCCTCACAGTTTGCACAAAATTTGTTGCAATGGCAGACAAGAATCCACTACCAGTTAGCCGCAAAAGAAAGTCAATTTTTGAGGTCGCTGAAAGAAGAAGACAAGGGGAAAAAAAGACTGACGTGTTGGTCGCTACATTTCATCTGGACAGGTAAATTCTGCTTATCATTTGAAAACGTACTTTATATAAACGTTTTTCAGGACACGAATGCGATATCCTGTATCTGAAAACGTCATTTTCAATGCAAAGAAAAGGTGCGTTTGCTGCTTGTTGTCGTCGCTGGGATTTTCAACAGGCATATTTTAAAATATGAAAAATATTAGCTTCTATTTAACTTTTTCAAATATTTACAATGTCAAGTATGCATAAATATGTTTAACATTTATATTAAGCATTTTTAATGTTTCTTATGTACATGAATTGGCTACGACCTTGAAAAATGTGACCGACCACAGCAAAACCAGACACACGCCCGGAGGCGTTTTGAGTTATTCACAGATTCTGAAAGTGTAAATTCTAAACTTTCCAACGATGCCTTACACATGGAAATCTGAGAACACTTGAATAATTTGTGGCCATTTGAAAGCAGCACATCAGAGAAAGCCGTGTTGAAGATCGGGCTGTGGAGCAGAATGGAGCTCATTTGCATGACATAAGCCCTTCCCCCATCACTGATTATCACTGTGGTGTTTACATTCAGGGAAGGTCAGAATTAGAAGGTGCTTTGTTAAAATGTAAATGCTTTTATAACAAAAAGGCCATATAATCATTCAGTAATTAAATAATACACAGGATAATATGTTAAGTCAAAGTCATAAAGGCATAAATGTTAAATAAATGTTGCACATTTATTTTTATGTTGCACATTTAGAAGCTCTTTACTCACGCTATAAGAACATCATTGCCTCTAATGAAATGTGTAGTTTGGAGACACTTTCTTTTTGTCAGGGGCTTTCTGCTGGATGTGGTCACACAACTAAACAACCGAAACCATAACACACACACACACACACACACACACACACATTGACATGCTAAAATACATAAAACTAGACATAATAAAAAGTGAGGCTGAATACAGGTGATTCAGTTGAGAGAGCATCATCAGAGGAGCCGTCTCCACCAGGAGCAGAGAGCCGTCCACCACCACCAGGAACCGCCACAGGGCCCAGGGGAGAGATGAGGCCCAAGCACCCCCCCCACCCCCACCCCCCAGGAGCCCATAGGACAGGCAGCTGCAGCCGACCACCCCTCCTAAAAATGATAGATGACTATTAGTTAAACCTAATAAAATGCCTAAAATAAAACATGACTAATAAAAACAGGTAAAAGTATAAAATTTAAACAAAGGCCAAGTTAAACAGGTGAGTCTTGAGCCTACTCTTAAAAACATGAATGTTCTCTTTAGCCCTGAGCTCCTCCGGCTGTTCCATAGACGAGGGCCGTAGTCCTGAAAAGACGCCTCTCTGTGAGTGTGTGTCCTGACTTTGGGAATGACCAGGAGCTGCCGGAGGAGTGCAGGGTCCACGAGTTTTCATAAGGTAAAAGCAGTTCTGAAAGATAAGAAGGCCCGAGACCATTAAGACATTTAAAAAACGGTAAAAGAACTTTAAAATCTATCCTGAAGCTCACAGGGAGACAATGCAGTGATTTTAAAACCGGTGTAATGTGAATTTTGTAATAATTGCAAACCTGAAATACTCTTTTTTTGGGGGGGGAAGACCAGAGAACAGGGCATTACAGTAGTCGATTCGACTGGTGATAAAAGCATTAGTCTCTATGTTGTTTTCTAGGATGAACTACTTCATTAAAAACATCTAAAGTAATGGCTAAGATTTTGCACAGCGTACATTACTCTCACACAACAACTTTATTATTACTCTGATTGTCGTTGCAGTTATAATAATGTCATGTCTGCCCCACCACCTCAAACTCGATGGGTGACTCCACAGATTAAAGAAGAACACGACATCAAACAGGAGGAAGATCAGCTGCAAATGTGAGTCTCAAGACACTTTCAAACTGCAATTCTTTATTTTGTTATTCATACTTATTCATTTCTATTACAAATATTCAGATTGGGTTTGAAATATACAATTGTCTGTTATATTTTTCAGGTCTGTCCCAGAGTTTAGTGCTGTGAGCGTGAAGACAGAAGAGTCCTCACCGCTTCAACAAAGACAAACTGAGCAGAGAGAGGACACACAGGGAGAGGACATCAGAGCAGAGACACATGTCCACTCAGAGACTGAGGGAGACACAGAGCACTCTTCTGACACTGATGAAGACTGGAGAGCTCCACTCAGCTGTTCACCTGCACACAGGGACACAGGGGCTGATGGAGACCACCACAACCAACCTGGTGGCATTGCCCCAACAATACAAGAGCTGGAGCAGCAACATGTCAGCAGAGGACTATGTAAGTTGGCAGTACATCAAGTGCAAATTTAAATAGGATAAACTTATTTCTACAAATATCTACTGGTAGTAGAAAATTTCATTCATCACACCTGTTGTAAACAGTATTTGTTAGAGGTAGCAGTGGAAAAAAAATCAGCACTATATAGGGGTGGGCGATATGGGCAAAAAAAAAAAAAAACCCTCAATATTTGTAGGATTTTAATGATAACAATATTATGTCAATATCCCCCATTTAGCGTCAGAACTTATTTTAGCACATGGCGATAAACTGTTTTAGTGCAGACAGCAGACTTAATGTTAACCGCACAGACAGCGACGCTTCCTCTTCAGGCTGTGCACACACATCCACTGTGTTCATAAACTAATAATCCGTCCATAATACATGTATACATTTTTTTTATTTCAGTTTTTTATAGTTTATTAACCCACATTGTGTTCTGCATCCTGATTGGCTAAGGGATTGTACACCTTTGCCGATTTGTCAGTCCTCCTCTGTGCCGTGTCTCCTGTACAGTATTCAGTTTGCCAGATTTGTATACAGTAGATATTCGATCGCAGTGTGACTCTGAAGTGCTCAGAAGTGCTGGACCCACGGAACAGGGCGCACCATGCTCATCCAACGACACTGCCATGTCTTGGGACGCGCAGGTTCTGAACTGTAGTGAGAACACTTCCGTGCGCTCTCAGGACTGGTTCTGCCGCCTGGACTCCAGGTTCCACCAGTTCGTTCTGCAAAAACACTGCCGCTACTTCCCGATGCACATTAACCACCCGGAGAAGTGTGCGCCCGGACAGGTGCACCTGCTCATCGTGGTCACATTCGTGATAGAGCACCATGACCGGCACGAGGCCGTGTGTCTCACCTGGGGCCGTGAGCACAAGGCCAGCAGTGTCCGGACCATGTTTCTTCTCGGGACAGTGTCCACGGCCCCGATCCAAGTTTTTTTTTTTTTTTATAGTGTAACTTTTTTTTTATAGTGTGACATTGTGTTCTGCGTGTTTCTCACATTTGTCTCTCGTTTAAACACTCAAACTTTCATAGATTTTCAACAAAATGTATTAACAGTGAAGTGTGGGGGGAAGGGGGAGGGGGGAGAAAACCTAAACACAGCTCAAAGCTGTCTGTCTCTTCCGGGGGCGCTCCACAGCGTGCGACCCGGGTAGCTCCTCGAGCAGTTTGGTGCGTTTAAGCAAAGTTTATCCGTGTGTTTGGTGTGTCATCTCTTATTTTTGATCAACAATGTGGTTACTCAACCTGGACTACTTGTTGCTGTTGTGCTCTCTCGCGTACTCTTTGAGTCATGAGACAAATGAACCGAGTGCGCTCCGGGGAGGAGCCCTCCCGCGGATTACCTTTAGCCGGGAGTCTTTACTTCAACTTCGGTTCTCCACGAATGTCGTGCCTCCTCCAGACATTCCACCGGAGCTCCGCAAGACGACTGCCAGACCGGGGCGCTGCAAACGGGGAAAACGAGGCGGAATACACCGGAGACTCAAACACTTGTCTCTACAGGACCGCCGCAGGCTACCTGCCCTGCCTTTCATCCTGCTGGGGAACGCACAGTCCCTCCGCAACAAGCTCGATGAGCTGGAATCTTAGGTCACGGTCAGGCAGGAGATTAAAAATGCCTGTTTACTTGTCTTCACGGAATCCTGGCTCAACGAATCGGACCAAGATGAGGATCTGTCTCTGAGTGGGTTTGGGACTCCGCTCAGACTGGACCGAGTGTGCTGCTACATCAATGAAAGGTACTGTAAAACTGTTGTTGTGCGGGAGAGGATCTGTACTCCAGACATTGAACTTTTATCAGTCTCTCTTCGGCCATTTTACCTGCCACGTGAGTTCCAGCAGCTGTTTTTTACTATTGTGTACGTGCATTCCCGGGCTGCCGCTGCACAGCTGATTGGTGACGTCACGCACCGGCTTGACATAATCTGCCCCGACGCCCCAAAGTTTATTCTGGGGGACTTAAATCCCACGAACGCATGCTAGAGCAGGTCTAGACCTGGTCTAGACCAGACACACGTGTCAGAGTCTTCTCCCCCCTCCCCCTTCCTCCCACACTTCACTATTAATAATTTTGTTGAAAATCTATGAAAGTTTGAGTGTTTAAACAAGAGACAAATGTGAGAAAAGTTTAAATTCAGTCTGAGAATAACTTGAAATGGCAAGGTGAGGTACCACTATGTATATATATGTATATATGTGTATGTGTGTATATATATATATGTGTATATATATATATATATATATATATATAATAAAGGAAAGCGTCTACGGCCAAATACCTGCAACGAGTAAGGCAAGTCCTAAGAAGTCAGCTCAATGGCAAGAACAAGGCCCAGGCAATAAACAGCTATGCCCTGCCAGTGATCAGATACCTAGCAGGAATCATAAGCTGGCCAAAGGAGGAGATACAGACCACAGACGTTAAGACACGAAAGCTCCTGACTATGCATGGAGGGTTCCATCCCAAATCCAGCACCCTGAGACTGTACACGAGCCGGAAGGAAGGAGGCTGAGGACTAGTGAATGTGGGAACCACTGTCCAGGATGAAACATTCAAAATCCATAAGTACATCAAGGACAAGGCCCCGACAGATGATGTGCTCAAGGAATGCCTCAGACAGTGGAGTGCAGAGGAAGAGGTGCTGGAGGGACCATCAGGGCAGGAGAAACATGGGGCGTACCACCGAAACATAACTGAAGTGGCTGATATCAAGAAATCCTACCAATGGCTGGAGAGGGCTGGTCTGAAGGACAGCACAGAGGCCCTCATCCTGGCTGCACAGGAGCAGGCCTTGAGCACCCGGGCAATAGAGGCCCAGATCTACCACACCAGACAAGACCCAAGGTGTAGGCTGTGCAAAGAGGCTCCTGAGACAGTCCAGCACATAACTGCAGGGTGTATGATGCTGGCAGGGAAAGCATACATGGAGCGACACAACCAAGTGGCGGGCATAGTGTACAGAAACATCTGTGCAGAGTACGGGCTGGAGACCCCAAGGTCAAGGTGGGAAACACCTCCGAAGGTTGCGGAGAATGACCGAGCCAAGATCCTGTGGGACTTCCAGATACAGATTGACAGAATGGTGATGGCGAACCAACCAGACAGTGGTGGTGGATAAGCAACAGAACAGAGCCGTGGTGGTGGACATTGCAATACCAAGCGATGGTAACATCAGGGAAAAGGAACACGAGAAACTAGAGAAATACCAGGGGCTCAAGGAAGAGCTGGAGAAGGCCTGGAAGGTGAAGGCATCAGTGGTGCCCGTGGTGATCGGAGCACTCGGGGCTGTAACCTCCAAACTGGAGGAGTGGCTACAACAGATCCCAGGAAAAACATCACACATCTCAGTCCAGAAAAGTGCAGTACTAGGAACACAAGACAAAAAAGGTTGGGAAACACTGGTCTAATGCTCTAATAAACCTGTCTCTCTGGCCAGGTAGTGCAAAAAGACAGTGTACAAGATACAATATGAGGACAAAACACAACAAAAACTATCTAAGACAGAGATCTAAAGTTAAAACTAAAGTCTAAGATCTAAAATCTTAAAGCAGTGCAACATAATAAATAATACCTATATACAGATTTCCAAAGTGTGCAGTGTGATAACACATTGGCATTCTTAGATTGTGCAGTAACGATAGGAGGAGACCGGGGACTCCAAGTAGAAGTCTTCAGGAAGCCCACACACACAGACCAATACCTGCTTTTTGATTCACACCACCCACTGCAGCACAAACTGGGTGTTATTCGGACATTACAACACAGGGCCCAAGTGGTTCCCACAAGCACAGAGGGTAAGGAGAAAGAAGAACAACATGTGCAGGAAGCCCTCTCGGTTTGTGGATATCCTAAATGGGCTGTCAACAAAACCAAGAGAGACAAGGGCAAGAAACAAGACAACAGAGAATCCGAACCCAGGAGGAAAGGGGTAGCGATTCCGTACCTGGCCGGCATTTCAGAAAAAACTACAGAGGATTTTCAGACAATATGAAATTCCAGTTTATTTCAAACCCACAAACACTTTAAGACAAAAACTCGTCCACCCAAAGGACAGAACACCGAGCCACAAACAAAGCAATGTGGTCTACTCCATTCAGTGTAGTGAGGACTGCAGTGAGCGCTACATTGGGGAAACCAAACAGCCACTTCACAAGAGGATATACCAACACAGACGGGCGGGCCAGAGTGGACCGTCATCTGCCGTACATCTTCACCTAGAAGCCACGGGCCATTCGTTTGAGGACAGTGAGGTTCAGATCTTAGCCAGGGAAAAGAACTGGTTTGAGAGGGGAGTTAAAGAGGCCATTTTTGTCAAAAAAGAGAATCAGTCGTTAAACAGAAATGGGGGAGTTAGACATAACTTGTCTCCCATTTATAATTCGATTCTTAGACCAAATCAAAACAGACAAAGAAACATTAGGGCAGAGGGGTGGAGAGGGTCATTAGACGTTGAATAGGGGGTCGTAACTAGTCGCCAGAGTAATTTCAAAAAACAAAGAGACAGATTAGGGGGGGATCGTTTTCAGAGCTTTTTCAGTGTAGGACGCGCCTCCCGGCAGCGAGATATAAGCAGTGTCTAACCAGTACAATAACCAGAGCTGACGAAGCCTCTCGGATGAGCGGCGAAACGTTTTCAACCAAACAAACTTTGTCCAGTTGACAAACTGAACTTCTCCTTTTATCATGGATTCTACCTGGACAACTGAGGGACTTTTCACGTGTTTTTAATCAATATTTTTTCTAGGGACATGTAAGAAATGATAAAATATACACTTAAATATACCAGAAATTATTTTAACTTTAATTTTTTAATAAAGTGTGTATTCTCTTGCAGCTGTCCAGCTCCCCTCTCTGAGTCCTGGTCTGACTCCACAGATTAAAGAAGAACACGACATCAAACAGGAGGAAGATCAGCTGCAAGTGTGAGTCTCAGACACTTTCAAACTGCAATTCTTTATTTTGTTATTCATACTTATTCATTTCTATTACAAATATTCAGATTGGGTTTGAAATATACAAATGTCTCTTATATTTTTCAGGTCTGTCCCAGAGTTTAGTGCTGTGAGCATGAAGACAGAAGAGTCCTCACCGCTTCAACAAAGACAAACTGAGCAGAGAGAGGACACACAGGGAGAGGACATCAGAGCAGAGACACATGTCCACTCAGAGACTGAGGGAGACACAGAGCACTCTTCTGACACTGACAGTGATGAAGACTGGAGAGCTCCACTCAGCTGTTCACCTGCACACAGGGACACAGGGGCTGATGGAGACCACCACAACCAAGTCCAGATCAGAGCCAGAAGCTCCACTGTGGACAATGGAGACATGTCAGGAACTGGCGAAGGAGCTGAGAGCAGGAAACACGAGTGCTCTGTTTGTGAAGAGAGATTTGGGTCTAAATATAAACTAAATATACACAGGAGAGTTCACACAGGAGAGGAACCATTCAGCTGTACAGTCTGTTTGAAAACATTTACCATAAAGGGTAGTCTTGAAACACATATGAGGTTACATACAGGGGAGAAACCATTCAGCTGTTCTGTTTGTAAGAAAACGTTTGTTCAAAAGGGTAATCTTGAAACACACATGAGGACACACACAGGGGAGAAACCATTCAGCTGTTCGGTCTGTAAGAAAACGTTTGCCCAACAGGGTCAACTTAAATCACATATGAGGACACACACACGGGAGAAACCATTCAGCTGTTCTGTTTGTAAGAAAACATTTGGCCGAAATGGTGATCTTGAAACACACATGAGGACACACACAGGGGAGAAACCATTCAGCTGTTCTGTTTGTAAGAAAACACATGCCCAAAAGGGTGATCTTGAAAAACACATGAGGACACACACAGGGGAGAAACCATTCAGCTGTTGTGTTTGTAAGAAAACATTTTCCCAAAAGACTCATCTTAAAAAACACATGAGGACACACACAGGGGAGAAACCATTCAGCTGTCGTGTTTGCAAGAAAACATTTGCTCAAAAGAGTAGTCTTGAAACACACGTGAGGATACACACAGGGGAGAAACCATTCAGCTGTTATTTTTGTAAGAAAACATGTGCCCAAAAGGTTGTCCTTGAAACACACATGAGGACACACACGGGGGAGAAACCATTCAGCTGTACTTTTTGTAAGAAAACATTTTCCCAAAAGAGTAATCTTGAAACACACGTGAGGATACACACAGGGGAGAAACCATTTAGCTGTTCAGTGTGTAAGAAAACGTTTGCTCATAGTTGGAGTCTCAAAACACACATGATGACACACACAGGGGAGAAAACATTCAGCTGTTCTATTTGTATGAAAACATTTGCCCGAAAGGGTCACCTCACATCACATATGAGTACACACACATAGAGGGCTGGTGCTCATATATAAATGGACATAACTAATGCCATAGCCGCCGTGTTCCAAATAGGAAGTTTACTGGCTCCTGCTGACTGGCTCCCATTGATTTACACTGGAATATTGGGTCCATTCTCTCTGTAACTGCTGCAGTGAGCGTCGTAATTTTGGTTTTAAAATGTTTGTATTAAGTCACTCTACATGATTCTCTGTAATTTTCTGTGTATTCTGTTTTTTCCGCTATTTTGTTTGTTAAAAATAAATACAAATATCGAGTCTGGCTTCAATTTCACTCCTGTAACTGTGAGCATCTCGAGCTTCATTTGAGTGGAGCCGAACACTGGGTGACCTCACACTCGCTTAGTCCACTTGTTTATACAGTCTAAGGAAACAAACACAGGAGGATCAGCTGTTCAGGGGGTAAGAAAACATTTGTGAGGAAGCATCATCTCACTTCACAAGAGAGAAAACACAGACCTTACAGCTGATCAGCCTGTGAGAACACATTTTTTGTCAGGAGTTCTCTGCATCTAGAAGAATGCAAAAAAATTCCATCTGTATACGTTTTTCTTTGCACTCGTGGGGAACTTGGTATTTTTCTGTACTACGATCAGATTTGAGCTGTGACGGGTTGAATAAATCACTTCTATGGCTCATTATAGATACAAACTAAATACAAACTAAAGTAATTAATTCTGCATTTTATTTATTTCAGGCCTATTCATCTGTTCATCTGTTGCTTTAATATATATACTGTATATTCTCTATTACAATGTGATTACATTAGGTGAATGATTTATTTACTTTTACTTCTGTTTTTTATTTGTACATTATTTTATCTTAAGGGCTAAGTTTGATTATAAATAAATTATATATACAGTATTTACACATTAAAATTTATAACAACTAATAAACCTAATCAGACCACCGCTGTTGTTCACTACTGGGCTTCCAGCGATTTTAAACACATTTTTGTCATGACATGTTAACCAGAACTCCAAATCACCATTAGGCTCTATTTTTTTTTAAAAAAGGAAAGGTTTGGGTATCGTTACTCAGAACAAATAATTGAGTGTATGATAATGAATATTATAGTAATAGTAATAGTTTAGTATTGCTGGGTTTCTAGTAAGCCCTGGAAATGTCATAGGTGAATAAATAAAATAACGCGTGTGCACGAGTTACAAAGTTATAACTCGTGCACACGTCTTATAACGGGTGGTTACACGTTCCCTTGGTTTATATCCAAGGCGTGAAAGTATGTCCCGGTATGTTTACCTCACAGGTGATTTCATCAAAAGGCAAAATATATCAGAAAAGGATAGCCATTTGTAGGTTACATTAGGCCAAGTCAAGGCCAACCTCATCATCCCCAAGGGACATAGCCTAGTAAGGGGGATGGGGAAGTTTGTCTAGTAAGGTAATAGATTTATGGATGAAAGACTTCCTATATCTGTTGCATCTTTAGGTCTATTTGCTCGTTCTGAAGTGCCTCCTGGAAGGTAGGACCAGATATGCAGAGTGAAGTATGAGAGGGGTCACGAGTTCATTGTTTATCCCCCAATATCATGATAGTAATTTGAACCTTGGGATACACAAATAGGTTACGTGGTTTTCTAAACAATCCCTTTACACACGACAAAGGTAGGCCTATGTCTGTCTGCATGAAGTCCGATTCACAATTACGATGCCTGCGTAAATGTGAATATCAAGTACTCCATCTCTCCATATCTAGGCATAATAAATATAGGCTACGCATAATGAATGAATTAACCACAACAATCGTCTGAGAATTATAAGCTACACATAGGCTATGGACCTCTTTGAAGTGTTTAGCCTAACTGAATATAGCTATAGTATACTCAACAAAAATATAAACGCAACACTTTTGTTTTTGCTCCCATTTTTCCTGAGATGGACCCAAATATCTAAAATTCACTCCAGATACACAACACTACCATTTCTCTCAAACATTGTTCACAAATCTGTCCAAATGTGTGACAGCGAGCACCTCTGCCCCGCCGAGACAAGCCAACCCAACTCACAGGTGCGCCATATCAAGATGTCGATCCGACATCATGACCAGTGCACAGGTGCACCCCAGACTGCCCACAATAAAAGGCCACCCTGAAATGTGCATTTTTTTTGCTTTATTGGGGGTCTGGGGACTCAGAACCAGTCAGTATCTGGTGTGACCACCATTTGCCTCATGCAGTGCAACACATCTTCTTCGCATAGAGTTTATCAGATTGTCAATTGTGGCCTGTGGAATGTTGGTCCACTCCTCTTCAATGGCTGTGCGAAGTTGCTGGATATTAGTGGGAGCTGGTACACGCTGTCGTATACGCCGGTCAAGCACATCCCAAACATGCTCAATGGGTGACATGTCCGGTGAGTATGCTGGCCATGCAAGAACTGGGACATTTTCAGCTTCCAAGAATTGTGTACAGATCCTTGCAACATGGGGCCGTGCATTATCTTGCTGAAACATGAGGTGATGATCATGGATCTATGGCACAACAATGGGCCTCAGGATCTCATCACGGTATCTCTGTGCATTCAAAATGCCATCAATAAAATGCACCTGTGTTCTTTGTCCATAACAGCCTTTGAAGAGGAGTGGACCAAAATTCCACAGGCCACAATTGACAATCTGATAAACTCTATGCGAAGAAGATGTGTTGCACTGCATGAGGCAAATGGTGGTCACACCAGATACTGACTGGTTCTGAGTCCCCAGACCCCCAATAAAGCAAAAAAAAAAAAAAAAAAGCACATTTCTGGGGGGCCTTTTATTGTGGGCAGTCTGGGGCGCACCTGTGCACTGGTCATGATGTCGGATCGGCATCTTGATGTGGCGCACCTGTGAGGTGGGGTGGATTGTCTCGGCGGGGCAGAGGTGCTCGCTGTCACACATTTGGACAGATTTGTGAACAATGTTTGAGAGAAATGGTAGTGTTGTGTATCTGGAGTGAATTTTGGATCTTTGGGTCCATCTCAGGAAAAATGGGAGCAAAAACAAAAGTGTTGCATTTATATTTTTGTTGAGTGTAGATCTGAAGCAACAAGTATGTAGGCTAGTAGATTGTAGTAGGCCTAATTCTGTTTTCGGTGCAGGACCATCTTTCCACGAAATATAAATTAGGGCAGCCATGATGTAGGAGCCTATCAGTAGTCACAAACGTAAAAGGTAACACGTATCATGCTTTATAGGTTATGTTACTGTCCACCCGGCTCTGAGTGGTGACTTGATCCTTTTTTACTATATTTGGCTTTAGGGATAAGTAATAGACCACAGCTGTATAACAACATAAACTTACAAACATGAAATCAAACTTTGTCGGTCTAGTGCTGTTTTGGTTATGGTGCTCTCCGTGGTGCTGAAGCGAGGCCACTGCTAATCCAATAACATAATTACACATTTTACCTACTACCTACTACGCCAGATAAAATGAAACAGCTGCTTGCTTGATTGAAATAGCATTACAACATAAACCCTTAAAGACTTGTTTATAAATAACATCACCGAATCCCATGGGGAATTGACTGAGCAATTCAACTATAGTTCAATACAATGAACGTCGATGCAGAGAGAGAGAGAGAGAGAGAAAGAGAGAGAGAAACAGAAGAATAACAATAGGGCTAATTTTGAGATGAACTTTGAGATGAATTCACCAAAGCATGCCTGTTTCCAAAGCATGAATCTCAGAATATGATAAATCATAACTTGGTCTATGCGTTCATCTGCAAGCAGATAGCATCCCTGAGAGCAATGTATAGTTCTACAGCCTGGTGTCTGTCACTGGGAAAACTCAAATTCAGCTCATCCATCACGGTTATAGATAGGTCAAAAATGTCTTCGTCACAAGGTACTGCAGTAAGGAACGTGCATGCATCTTTGGCTGTTTGAGGATCAGCATTGCTTGGTGAGACCTTGAAGTCATCTGTCCCCCATAGCTGAGGCACCATAAACTGGGACAGTTTGGGTTCTTCGACGGTCGGATCCGGTGCGCGTTCCAAACAGCCGTGACCTCATTCAGTTCTTCCTGTAAAACAAATTGAAATGAATATTGGAAATGGATGGCCTAAACAAAACGCATCCAGCCCCGTTTCACGGAGGGCGAGGGTTCCAAATGCAGAGCGCATGGATTCTTCACATTGAACCCAATGTGATTTTTATAAAAATGCAGAAAATTAACTCGGCCTACTTTTAAGTGCTGTCTGTAACTGTGATTGCAGAGTAGGCTACCCTTGTCACAACGGTGAGTTGGACTATAATGCGGTGAGTAGTCTATTTATTTATGGAGATCTGAGGATATGCCACCAACAGATATAGGCTACAACAGGTGCTGTCTGTCTGTTTATGTCTGTCACAAACAGTTGATCAGTCTGTGCGTAAACACGGCGAACACTGTGTGGGGCTAGGCCAGTGCTTCTCAATTATTTTCTGTGACGCCCCCCCTAGGAAGAAGAAAAAATTTCACGCCCCCCTTCCTGCGCGTGACTATAAATAGTATTATTTGTCTAGAAAATTGTTATGAGAACACCACTGTATCCTTTTATTAACATTATAAACAAAAAAAAGAAAGAAACTTACAACAAAGACTGCACTGAGGACTCAAATATTATGTGTTTTTAATGCTTTGCGCATATTTGTTTACGTTTTACAGAAATGAAACTTAAAACCACCTCATTTGCATAAGCTAAAAGCACTGAAAAAAAACGCTCTCTCCTTGTGCCACTGATGCGTCAGCTTCTGTCGGACTAAAGGACACGACTCAGTGGAATATACGTGTTTTTTCTGTGACAGAGGATGTTCTGTTAATGGTGAGACTGTGCGTAAATCGCATGTGAGAACGCCACTGCCAACTACTGTTGTTGATGTGCAATTACACTTAGTTCTAGTACAGTACAGCAAAAAAACATGTTTCCCAGGGTCATACGCGCCCCCCCTGGCATCACGCCACGCCCCCCCAGGGGGGCCCGCCCCACTATTTGAGAAGCACTGGGCTAGGCCTAGAAATCATCTGTCACCCATAACTTTAAATTTCACAAAATAATACGAATGTGTTTATCCCCGCAGCATATCATATTTATAAGAGGATGTCATAAGTTAATTGAAAGAAGATAATCACTCGCGGGTTACTACTTGTGTGTGCGCAGTGGCGGCTGGTGAAAAAAAATCTTGGTGGGGCTGATGTGCCAATAGATTTCCCTGCCTATTATTGTGTTTGTTATGTGAGAGAGACTAACCTGAGTTCTTATTACACATTTATACTAGTGTGGTTACACCTTTTACAGTATTATGGCTATTAAAATGCACAGTACACATGAAATGATTCTTATTAGTATAATGTGAGTAAACTCTTAAATGAACTACTTTTGTACTATATGTCTTATGTTTAAAGGGTTAACCTCAAACAAACATGACACTCAATGACCACAACAAAGTTATAAGTAAATATGAACTATATTACATCTAATGAAAAAAGTGCTTTCAAGCATTTAGATGAAGATCTCAAGGGTAAACCTCAACACACAAAATGTTTAACAGTCACAATATTCTAATGGGCCCAAATAAACAATTTATCCTATAGCCGGCAAAACACTCAAATATAATTCTCCAACCCCAGGAGATGATTGGAGATGTTGCAGGAGATGTTGCAGGCCTGATTCGTAGCTTGGGTACGGAACTGGCTTCTTCACCGCAATGGCAAACAAACAGGAAAAAGGTACTGTACCTCCGCCAATCGCGCGTTGAGAAATCGTAGGCAGCGGCAGTGAAATCCAGTCAGCGTCGTTCCGCTCTCCCTCAGGCAACGTTACTTACTTGCAAAGTCCATTAACAAGCCACTTTAGACCCAAAACTTAAGTTATCTGGCAATAAAGCATCAAATTCACCTTCCGTGAATCAGTTTAACTACTAAGACTTGGGACAAGCTGAAAACGTGACTTCTTCCAAAATGCATCTCCCGAATAAGACCCCCCCCCCCCAATCCCTTGGATTACTTCCTGAGTCCCGACTGACCTTTCAACTTGCTCGTGATTATCTTATAACCGATGGCACGGAAAATAAATAATTAAAAACAATCATTCAGACGTCCTTTCACAATAATTCATCCGCGTATTCCCTGCGGATAATACGGGATACGCCTATCACGTGACTAATCAGTCTGGGACACGGCGAATAGCGATCCAAACTTCCTGTAGCAGGGGCGACGCACACGGGCGCCCCAAAACCAGTTTATTCGGCGATGCTGATAGGCTGATAGGAATCATATTTTTTAAATTTTCCCCTAGCAACCGCACATGATTGGCTATTTCGCTACACTTCGAGGACGCTTTGGACGCGAGCCCCATACGACTATGTCGGTGGAAATTCACTGTTAAATAAGAGTAATTTGGTGGAAATGTTGTTTGAATAATTCAGATTACATGTAGAGACACAGAAATAATTAAAACTGACATTGATTTAAAAAAAACAACATATTTTTAGTATTATACATTTTATATTTTTCCTCTCCTCTTTGGGAAGGGCGGCGCCCAAGCGCCCCCTATGGACCAGCCGCCACTGTGTGTGCGGCTTTCAGCCAGCCGATCCTACGGGAAAACCCGTCTATGCATCCATTTATGCAGATTCTGAACAGTTTTAGTTTGTCATAAGAATCGACATGCAAAATGAAATGGGGTCCTTTGGAAAAGTACTGTCTGTGCTGAAGTCTATGGTGACAGGGTAGCGCAACACTCTCTGGGTCCAGTAGTTGAAGGATAATCTGTACATCCTCTTTTTTGCCTGAATGCCATGTTCCAGGCACTTTGCGTGCATCCAGCGGTACCCATGGAGGTGACCTTTGCTGTTTACTTGGTTGATGATGAAATCTATAGTCGTTCCTAGGTCAGAAAAACTACGAAGCCCATTCTCTCTCAGAACTCTCTTCAGGTGGCTCAGACTTACAATAAAGCCATGTTGGGATGCAAATGGATGGAGGATTTCTGTGTATCTGAGTCCAATATTATAATATAATTAGGGGTGGGCAAACATAAGAAATCTTTATCGCGTTAACTCAGTGACCTTCTGTGATTAATCATGATTAATCACATGTTATCGTGGAATGTGTGAAACCCAAAAATGAATTCAAAAGCTGCTTCAAAAGCACAGTTTTATTTGATAAAATGTAAATGAACGTTGCAACTTTGCATTGAGAAACTATAAATAAAAAAATGGCTAGTGGCTAGTCTCAGCACATCTCGCAGGCCTGGGTCATCCACAATATTGATTGGTCTACAGGCCGTAGCTACCCACTTGGCGATTGCCTCAACTAACCTTTTTTCTTTGTGTTTATCTAGTCTTCTTCCTCCACAAGTGGAATCCAGTGTAGTCTGATGAAACTTCGGCGTTGCATTGAATGATTTGTCAGCTTCGACGGAATGGATAGCATTGAGGTGGTACCTGAGCAGTGTTGTATAAAGTACTGGAAAATCAAACTCAAGGAAAAGTATAGGTACACCTCCCAAAAATGACTTTGGTAAAAGTCCAAGTCACTGACTAAAATGTTACTTGAGTAAAAGTCTTAAAGTATCTGGAACTTCTTGTACTTAAGTATGACAAGTAATGTAAAAATAAATGTACTCAAGTAATGTAATTAAAAGTACAAGTAAAAGTATGAAGCAAAGGCAGTCTGAAGCTAACCCTCGCTTTGTTACTTAGATAGCACAAACACATAGCGCTTGTTTACATTTTTAAAAGTAGGCACATGTTAATGCTATTTTTTGTCCTTTTGAACTCGTGTGCCTTTTCTCATTCGTTACACTTAGCCTACAGCTATGCCTTCCCTTGAGCCCAAAAAGCTAGGTAGCCTGTTAGCTCCAACATCGTCAAATACGCTTTGTGTAACCGAAACAATGTCACACAAAGTTAATTTCTACATTTTATGCTCAAGGTTTCACAACGGTGTCTAGAATGTCCATGTTATGGTTACTGAACTTGAAATATAGACACTATTTCATGAATCTAGAACTTACCTCGATGTGTTTCTTGAGGTTGGACGGGGAGTTTCTGTAAGATAGGATTTCCACGTTTCTTGGAAGGCACAAGAGGCACTTCATTCGATAGGACGAATCCTTCATATCAGTGTAAGAGAACATTGTGTTTAAGTACGGCCAGGGATGCTCATCGTCAGGTCCCCCTTCATTTGTAGCCGACGTGGATGCTGTCTCCTCTTCCATCAGGGATGTTGATTGATTAAACTAGCTGCATGAAACCAACAGGTGTAGGCTGATTGTCATGCGCAAGTAGCGAACAAGTCCAGGCTCGTCCTGACTTCCTTGTATCAGTAGAGGTTTTTTTTGTAACAAGTAACTAAACGGCACATTGAAAATGTATTGGAGTAAAAGTATGCAATTAAATTCGGAAATGTAGTGAAGTAAAAGTAAAAGTAATATATTTTTTTTTAACTCAAGTAAAGTACAAAGTCTCCCAAAATGTACTTAAGTACAGTAGTGAAGTATTATTACTTCGTTACTATACAACACTGTACCTGAGACTTGTATAACTTCGGTGAAATGCAAATTCTGCATCGCAGTGTTTACAGATAGCTTTGTTTTTCTCCAACGTGCCATCTTGTTTAACTTTGTACCGAAAATGTCCATTCAGAAGTTTCGCCTTTGGCGGCACGGTAGCTGAGTGGTTAGCGCTCTTGCTTCACAGCAAGAAGGTTCCGGGTTCGATCCCCGGGTCGCCCAGGCCTTTCTGTGTGTGTTCTGTGTGGAGTTTGCATGTTTCTCCCCGTGTCTGGATGGGTTTTCTCCGGGCACTCCGGTTTCCCCCATCAACCCAAAACATGCACCATAGGTACCTCCAGCTTAGGTCCTGACCAAACCGAAGCAAGAAGATCATGGAGATGGTCCCCGGGCGCCCTAATGTGTGTGCTGCCCACTGCTCCTAATATATGTATATATATATAGGATGGGTTAAAATGCAGAGAAGAATTTCTCCAGTGTGAGATCAATAAAGTCACTTCTTCTTCTTCTTCTTTCTGCATTTTGTTTTGTGCATTGTAGCCTACTTTCCTCGCTCCTCTTATCGTTTCAGTGTGAAGTAGCCCCCCCCCGACCCGCAGAATTAACGCAGCGTTAGTGCTTTAACTTTGCCCAGCCCTAAATATAATACAATAGCGTCTAGTATTTCCGGAGCTACCATGGCCATGGCCAATCTATTACCCTACTAGACAAACTTCCCCATCCTCCTTAGTAGGCTCTGTCCCTTGGGGATGATGAGGTTGGCCTTGACTTGGCCTAATGTAACCTACAAATGGCTATCCTTTTCTGATATATTTTGCCTTTTGATGAAATCACCTGTGAGGTAAACATACCGGGACTTACTTTCACGCCTTGGATATAAACTGAGGGAACGCATTATAACGTTCCCACGCATTATAACTCGCGCACACGGCTTATAACTTTGTAACTCGTGCGTGCGCCTTGTTAACTCGTGCGCATGCCTTGTTAACTTGTGCGCACGCCTTGTTAACTTGTGCACATGCGTTGTTAACTCGTGCGCGTTTTTTTTTCTTTTTTAATAGAGCCTAATGGTGATTTGGAGTTCTAGTTAACATGTCATGACACAAATGTGTTTAAAATCGCTGGAAGTCCAGTAGTGAACAACACCGGTGGCCTGATTAGGTTATATAGGTATATAGGTATTCAAATTTATAATTTATTTATAATCAAACTTAGCCCTTAAGATAAAATAATGTACAAATAAAAAACAGAAGTAAAAGTAAATAAAGTCATTCACCAAATATAATCAAACTGTAATAGAGAATATACATATATTAAAGGGTTCAAACAGGCTGAACAGATGAATAGGTCTGCAATAAATAAAATGCAGAATTAATTACTTTAGTTTGTATCTATAATGAGCCATAGAAGTGATTTATTCAACCCGCCACAGCTCAAATCTGATCGTAGTACAGAAAAATACCAAGTTCCCCACGAGTGCAAAGAAAAACATATACAGATGGAATTTTTTTGCATTCTTCTATATGCAGAGAACTCCTGACAAAAAATGTGTTCTCACAGGCTGATCAGCTGTAAGGTCTATCTCTCTCTGTGTTTTCTCTCTTGTGAAGTGAGATGATGCTTTCTCACAAATGTTTCCTTACCCCCTGAACAGCTGATCCTCCTGTGTTTGTTTCCTTAGACTGTATAAACAAGTGGACTAAGCGAGTGTGATGTCACCCACAGTGTTCGGCTCCACTCAAATGAAGCTCGAGATGCTCACGGTTACAGGAGCGAAATTGAAGCCAGGCTCGATATTATGAATAGGATTTTTTTAAACAAAATAGCGGAAAAAACCCACAGAATACACAGAAAAATACAGAGAATCATGTAGAGTGACATTTTAAAACCAAAATTACGAGGCTCACTGCAGCAATTACAGAGAGAAGAGCTCCAATATTCCAGTGTAAATCAATGGGAGCCAGTCAGCAGGAGCCAGAAGAGCCACATGTAAACTTCGTATTTGGAACGCGGCGGCTACGGCATTAGTTATGTCCATTTATATAAACAGTCTATGTGTGTGTCCACATATGTGATTTGAGAAGAACCTTTTGGGCAAATGTTTCATACAAACAGAACAGCTGAATGGTTTCTCCCCTGTGTGTGTCCTCATATGTGATTTGAGAAGATCCTTACGGACAAATGATTTCTTACAGACTGAACAGCTGAATGGTTTCTCCCCTGTGTGTATTCTCATGTGTATTTCAAGATTACCCTTTTGAACAAATGTTTTCTTACAAACAGCACAGCTGAATGGTTTCTCCCTTGTGTGTGTCATCATATGTCTTTTGAGACTAGAACTATCAGCAAACACTTTCTTACAAACTGAACAGCTGAATGGTTCCTCTCCTGCGTGAACTCTCCTGTGTATTTTTAGTTTAGCTCTAGACACAAATATCTCTTTACAAACAGAGCACTTGGGTTTCCTGCTCTCAGCTCGGCCAGTTCCTGACATGTCTCCATTGTCCACAGTGGCTCTGGTCTCTGGTGCAGGCTTGTATCTGGGCGACAGATGTAAGTTTTGTTCAGTGGAGCTTCTGGCTCTGATCTGGACTTGGTTGTGGTGGTCTCCATCAGCCCCTGTGTCCCTGTGTGCAGGTGAACAGCTAAGTGGAGCTCTCCAGTCTTCATCACTGTCAGTGTCAGAAGAGTGCTCTGTGTCTCCCTCAGTCTCTGAGTGGACATGTGTCTCTGCTCTGATGTCCTCTCCCTGTGTGTCCTCTCTCTGCTCAGTTTGTCTTTGTTGAAGCGGTAATCTAAACTCTGGGACAGACCTGAAAAATATAACAGACATTTGTACAGGGCTCTCAAGGTGTGAAGTTTGGTTGGAGGGGGGCACCTATCCACCTAGCGACCCATTGACCCTTCAACCCAGCTTCTTTAAAAAAAGTTCAGTTATATCATACACTGTTTATTTATTCTCTGACAAATAATAAACCAATATTCTTGATATTCTGTGCATGTGTCAGGGTATATACACCAATCTTGAAGTTAAATTTACTACCATTTAATACCTTTTTTTACTACCTTAAACATTTTTTTTTAACAACCATCATGACACTGTGTTGCAAGTGTTAATCAGGAACCTTTTTGTGATTTGTATGCAGATTTTGACATCCATACCATTACATTACACTTAACATTTATGCAACGAGACCTATTTAGCTACAGTGTATTAGTTACAGTCCCTGGTGCAACGTGGGGTTGAGTGCTTTGCTTAAAGGGCACTTAAACCATGGAATGGTATAGGATTCAAACTTGCAACCTTCGGCAGATTCCCATTAGGCGATGGCTACTAAAGCCACACAACAGAGTAGATTTAGACAAAATACTGCACATCTGCTCATTTAATTCTTTTTCAGAAGCACGTCAATTTTTTTCATCATACAACATACAAATAATACAAATCATACAACTGCATAAATGGATCAAACAATAGCCAGAATGGCAAAGACTCAGCCAATGATCAGCTCCAGGGAGATCAAAGACAGTCTGAAGTTACCTGTGAGTACTGTGACAATTGGAAGACACTTGTATGAGGCTAATCTATTGGCAAGAAGCCCCCGTAAAGTCCCACTGTAAAAAAAAAAAAAGGCATGCGCTGAAGAGGATACAATTTGCCAAAGAACATATCAGACCCTCCAGGAATTCGCGATGTTACGATTTGCAACTTCAACGCAACTTCAGCCAATCCCTGTGAATTCAGGGCGGTGTTGCAATTTTGACCAATTACCGCAACTTTCCCGCAATTTTTTACCAATTTTGACCAATCATCGGCGACGTATTGAACTCACGTCGACCAACTTCCTTCTGCCTTACTTCCGACCGGATCCGACCGTCGAAGAACCCAAACTGTCCCAGCGGGATCCCAAATTCCATGTTTATGGTGCCTCAGCTATGGGGGACAGATGACTTCAAGGTCTCACCAAGCAATGCTGATCCTCAAACAGCCAAAGATGCATGCACGTTCCTTACTGCAGTACCTTGTGACGAAGACGTTTTTGACCTATCTATAACCGTAATGGATGAGCTGAATTTGAGTTTTCCCAGTGACAGACACCAGGCTGTAGAACTATACATTGCTCTCAGGGATGCTATCTGCTTGCAGATGAACGCATAGACCAAGTAATGATTTATCATATTCTGAGATTCATGCTTTGGAAACAGGCATGCTTTGGTGAATTCATCTCAAAATTAACCTATTGTTATTCTATGTTCTCTCTCTCTCTCTCTGCATCGACGTTCACTGTATTGAGCTATAGACTGTTGTGTAACTTGAGTTGATATGCAAAATAAGTAGCCGGGAAGTTCGGAAGTAGGCCTATAGAACTCAAATTGCTCAGTCAATTCCCCATGGGATTCGGTGATGTTGTTATTTGTAAACAAGTCTTTAAGGGTTTATGTTGTAATGCTATTTCAATGAAGAAGCAGCTGTTTCATTTTACCTGGCATAGTAGGTAGTAGGTAAAATGTGTAATTATGTTATTGGATTAGCAGTGGCCTCGCTTCAGCACCACGGAGAGCACCATAACCAAAACAGCACTAGATTGACAAAGTTTGATTTCATGTTTATATTGTTGTCAAGTTGTCAAGTTGATGTTGTTATACAGCTGTGGTCTATTACTTATCCCTAAAGCCAAACATAGTAAAAAAGGATAAAGTCACCACTCAGAGCCGGGTGGAACTATACAGTAACATAACCTATAAAGCATGATACGTGTTACCTTTTACGTTTGTGACTACATCATGGCTGTCCTAATTTATATTTCGTGGAAAGATGGTCCTGCACCGAAAACAGAATTAGGCCTACTACAATCTACTAGCCTACACACTTGTTGCTTCAGATCTGCTTTCGCTATATTCAGTTCAGGGCCCACCGCATGTGGTCTACCGTAGGCTAAACACTTCAAAGAGGTCCATAGCCTATGTGTAGCCTATAATTCTCAGACGATTGTTGTGGTTAATTCATTCATTATGCATAGCCTATATTTATTATGCCTAGATATGGAGAGATGGAGTACTTGATATTCACATTTACGTAGGCATCGTAACTGCTGTTCATGTGTCCGGTCTCCAGCTGCAAAAACTCAAACTTGATATAGGCAATGAAACTCATATTCCGCTTCCACTCATTATTTTGGCTGGACTTCATGCAGACAGACATAGGCCTACCTTTGTCGTGTGTATAGGGATTGTTTAGAAAAACACGTAACCTATTTGTATATCCCAAAGTTCAAATTACTATCGTGATATTGGGGGATAAACAATCAACTCGTGACCCCTCTCATACTTCACTCTGCATATCTGCTCCCATCTTCCAGGAGGCACTTCAGAACGAGCAAATAGACCTATAGATGCAACAGATATAGGAAGTCTTTCATCCATAAATCTATTACCAGTTTGTATCTATAATGAGCCATCGAATGATTTATTCAACCCGCCACAGCTCAAATCTGATCGTAGTATGAGTGCAAAGAAAAACGTATACAGATGGATTTTTTTTGCATTCTTCTATATGCAGAGAACTCGTGACAAAAAGTGTTCTCACAGGCTGATCAGCTCTAAGGTCTCTCGCTTTCTGTGTCTCTCTCTTGTCAAGTGAGATGATACTTCCTCACAAATGTTTTCTTACCCCCTGAACAGCTGATCCTCCTGTATGTGTCCTTAGACTGTATAAACAAGTGAAAAATACAGAGAATCATGTAGAGTGACTTAATACAAACATTTTAAAACCAAAACTACGACGCTCACTGCAGCAGTTACAGAGAGAAGGGCCCCAATATTCCAGTGTAAATCAATGGGAGCCAGTCAGCAGGAGCCAGAAGAGCCACATGTGAATTTCCTATTTGGAACAGGGCGGCTACGGCATTAGTTATGTCCATTTATATAAACAGTCTATGTGTGTGTACTCATATGTGATGTGAGAAGACCCTTTTGGGCAAATGTTTTCATACAAACAGAACAGCTGAATGGTTTCTCCCCTGTGTGTCTCCGCATATGTGTTTCAAGATTACTCTTTTGGGAAAATGTTTTCTGACAAAGAGTACAGCTGAATGGTTTCTCCCCTGTGTGTGTCTTCATGTGCATTTTGAGACTCCAACAATGAGCAAACGTTTTCTTACACACTGAACAGCTAAATGGTTTCTCCCCTGTGTGTATCCTCACGTGTGTTTCAAGATTACTCTTTTGGGAAAATGTTTTCTTACAAAGAGTACACCTGAATGGTTTCTCCCCTGTGTGTGTCCACATGTGTGTTTCAAGATCAGCATTTCGGGCAAATGTTTTCTTACAAACAGAACAGCTGAATGGTTTCTCCCCTGTGTGTAACCTCACATGTGTTTCAAGATTACTCTTTCGAGCAAATGTTTTCTTGCAATCACAACAGCTGAATGGTTTCTCCCCTGTGTGTGTCCTCATGTGTTTTTCAAGATTACTCTTTTGGGAAAATGTTTTCTTACAAACAGAACAGCTGAATGGTTTCTCCCGTGTGTGTGTCCTCATATGTTTTTCAAGATCACCATTTCGGGCAAACGTTTTCTTACAGACTGAACAGCTGAACGGTTTCTCCCCTGTGTGTCTCCTCATGTGTGTTTCAAGATTACCCTTTTGAACAAACGTTTTCTTACAAACAGAGCAGCTGAATGGTTTCTCCCCTGTGTGTAACCTCATATGTGTTTCAAGACTACTTTTTAGGGTAAATGTTTTCTTACAGACTGAACACCTGAATGGTTCCTCTCCTGTGTGAACTCTCCTGTGTATTTTTAGTTTATATTTAGACCCAAATCTCTCTTCACAAACAGAGCACTTGTGTTTCCTGCTCTCAGCTACTTGGCCAGTTCCTGACATGTCTCCATTTTCCACAGTGGCTCTGGTCTCTGGTGCATTCTTGTATCTGGGGGACAGACGTGAATTTTGTGCACTGGAGTTTCTGGCTCTGATCTGGACTTGGTTGTGGTAGTCTCCATCAGCCCCTGTGTCCCTGTGTGCAGGTGAACAGCTGAGTGGAGCTCTCCAGTCTTCATCACTGTCAGTGTCAGAAGAGTGCTCTGTGTCTCCCTCATTCTCTGAGTGGACATGTGTCTCTGCTCTGATGTCCTCTCCCTGTGTGTCCTCTCTCTGCTCAGTTTGTCTTTGTTGAAGCGGTGAGGACTCTTCTGTCTTCACGCTCACAGCACTAAACTCTGGGACAGACCTGAAAAATATCAGAGACATTTGTACATTTCAAACCCAATCTGAATATTTGTAATAGAAATGAATAAGTATGAATAACAAAATAAAGAATTGCAGTTTGAAAGTGTCTGAGACTCACACTTGCAGCTGATCTTCCTCCTGTTTGATGTCGTGTTCTTCTTTAATCTGTGGAGTCAGACCAGGACTCAGAGAGGGGAGCTGGACAGCTGCAGGAGATAAGAGAATACACACTTACACTTACACGTGCAGTCTTGTGTCATGAACTTGTCTGTAGTATACTTTAAGGGTGATGGGTGTCTTTTCTGTCCATGAAGTTGTAAATGGGTCAGTGACGTTTTACAGTTTTCAAATGCTCAAAAAATTTAAATATAATGGGATACAAAATGTGTAGATTTTCTGGAATATTTAAGTGTATACTTTATCATTTTATACATGCCAAAAAATCAAATTAATTACAGGATTTGTAATCACATTTTAATCTCGTGAGAGAGAGAGAAAAAGGCAACCCACTTTGTGATTGAGTTTGTCAGTTTTTCTGTGGTCGCTTTGCTCATTTGTTTCCCAAATTCTCCGATTGTGGTTTGTTGGTTTGTTGAAGTGTGCTCGCACTCACTCGCTCTATCACCGGTAACGATGGAACTTGTCCGGACGTGTTTATTGTTCAAATGATCCGTCAGGCTGGAGCAGCTTTGGTGATCAGAAAATTATTTTTGACAAACGCTATAAATCACCACATTTTTGTTGATCGTCCCATCTTCGTTCTTTTTATAAATAAACTTGTTTTTCAAAGGCCCTGGCAGTGGTTTGCTCGCCAAATGCCAAATTTAAAATGCGCGTGCACTGAATTGCCGCTCATAATTAATTGCGTAAATTTTTATAAAGCGTTAATTTGCAGTATAATTAATTAATCTAATTAACGCGTTAAACTGACAGCCCTATTAAAAACAGTTTTCTGCATTTAAAGCCAGGGCTTTCTTAAAAATGTCGTATTTCATATTTCTTTATTAAAGGGACAACATATATTAAAAGACAAGATAATGTAAGAGACAAACATGTACTTGTAAATATACAGGATCGTAGCCAAAGCTAATTTCCATCCTTAGTCCTCTGCTGGACCAAGCCCAGCCACAAAACCCGCACAATTCATAAAACATGACAAAAGCCTCCAATACCCACTCCCACTTGCACCTCTCACTCATACACTATAAAACACACTCATACGACATTAGTATTAAAATGTACAGGTCAGACATGTACTTACTTGTAAGTACATGTAAATACTTAGACATGTACACTACTTACACAAGCACTGCATTAACATCTATTTACAGATCTATATACAAATATAACTGCAGTCCCAAGAGCAACCTAGCGCCCAGCTGGCTGACACTGTTCACTGCTCCGGGGACGCCTCTGAGCACCAGCTCTCACCGTCCAACCCCGGCGTTCCAGGTACAGGCGAACACTATTGGCTTCAGGAAGGGGCAAGACCTAAAGCCCCAATCAGCTCTGCCCCAGTCCGGGTAGATCCCTGGATTGTTGTGGCCCGTAATGGCTGCGAACGAGGTAAGCGAGTAAACCGAGTAGCTCTGTCAAATAAATTCAAATTGTCCTGGACCATGAGGATTTTCCCCCACTACCCCAAACTTACAAGGGCCGGTTGCATTTCACCCCAGCTCCACAATCAGATCACCCTGGAACCAAGGGCATGGCCATTAACGCATCACCACGAGCCTTGGGTAACCTGCACAAGAGTGTTTCTGCTGCTGTCCAGGTCTTCCCCAACCGCGGCCCCAGCGCCGTCCGGAGGTTCCGCCTCGCACATGGCGGGTTCGTCCGCTCGGTGTCACGGAGGACGACCCGCTGCCCCCTCTCCATGTGCATGTGTCCCGAGCGCCTCGCATAAGCGGAGAGGGGCCTCCGTTCCCTCCTCGCACATGTCGACCCCGAGAGCTCGATGTGCGCGAGGAGATGGTCCCGCTCCTGGCCATGCCGCCTTGGCCCTGGCGTCCAGGCCAGACCTGTCCGTGTTAATTCTCGGCTCTTTCATGATCCAGCACGTGAAAGTAAACAAAGGCCACACCTCCTGTCACCCAGGTGCTCTCGTGAAGGACATCATAGACTCCGCCCCTACCACCCTGCGTGATCATCCCACAGTGTCAACAGTAGTTATTCATGTTGGAACAAATTATCTTAAACTGCAGCAGTCAGAAATACTCAAGGACAACTTCAAAATCCTCATCACTACAATCCACAGTTTAGACAAACAGTGTGCCATCTCTGGACCTTCTGCACCACCTCGTTTTGGAGATGTGAAGTTCAGCCATTTAAGAGCATTGCACATATGTGACCGACCGCGGCATTTCAGGACACATATGATCCCGGAGGCGTTTTGAGTTATTCACAGATTCTGAAATTGTAGATTTTAAGCTTTCCAATGATGCCTTACACATGAAAATCTGACCATATTTGAAGAAGTTGTCGCTATTTGAAAGCATGCAGAGCAGATTTTGTTAAGGGGTGAAATCAGACCCGAAACTTTTCTGCATGACATTAAGCTAAGCCCTCCCCCATCAGTGACTCCGTGGTGTGGTGTTAATGTCCAGGCAGGTCAGAATCATTCAATAATTTAAAAATACACAGGATAATATGTTAAAGGGACAGTGCGTTTTTTTTAATGTTAATCTGTATGGGTTTCCTTCTAAAAGTTTCATGCGGTAACACTGATTTACCCATGACAGCCTGCTCTGGTCCCGGTTCTCCTCCGGTAACGTAGCTCGTGAACGTAGTTCCGGTAAGTTAGCCAGGACAGTTAATAAAGCTTGTTTTTCTTCTCAAAACAAAACATTTGTCCAAAAGGTGATATTTGCGTCCCAAACAGTTGACCACGAAAAATCCAGCAGCGTATTTTCACATTCACATATTTCGTCTCGATTCATATCACTGTGCGCCTATTACTTATTATTAGCCTGTTAACTTTTAGCGGATGTGTACGACGGATGCGGTCCGCCGTAAGCGAAAGTTTACAAGTGAACAGGCAATAGCGCTAACGTGGACACATTGATACGAATTGAGAGAGAAAAATGCGAATGCGAAATACGATGCCTCCACGGGAGGACCCACCACTGTGGGTCCTTTTTTGTTTCTAATTTCATCGAATTTTTAATGTATTTTTTACTTTGATCTTTATTCTTTTTTCTCTCCTTTTCATTTTACATTGTATAATACATTTCATATTGTATATTTTCTTATTACGCCTAGTTGTGCTTATTCCTTATTGTATTGGACCGGCTGGTGTCCTGGTGCAGCAGCAACAACCTGGATCTCAACCCCCAGAAGACAGTGGAGATGATCGTGGACTTCAGGAAAGTCACAGCCCCCCTGCCTCCTCTCTCACTGACAGACTCCCCCATCACCACAGTGGACTCCTTCCGGTTCCTGGGCACTTGCATCACACAGGACCTCATGTGGGAGCCGACCACCAACTCCCTCATCAAGAAGGCCCAGCAGAGGTTGTACCTCCTGCAGCAGCTAAGGAAAGCCAAGCTGCCAGTCCAGATGGTGGTGCAGTTCTACGCGGCCATCATTGAGTCCATCCTCACCTCTTCTATCACAGTGTGAGCCACTGCCAGTGACAAACAGAGACTGCAGCGCATTGTGCGCTCTGCCGAGAAGGTGACTGGCTGCAGCCTTCCATCTATCCAGGACCTGTACGTCTCCAGGACTCGGGGGCGAGCAGGCCGGATAGCAGCTGACACTTCTCACCCTGGACATGGACTATTTGAGCCACTTCCCACTGGCAGGAGGCTACGGTCCATCGGGACCAGAACCTCCCGTCCCAAGAACAGTTTCTTTCCCTCTGCTGTTGGACTCATGAACAATTCATAACATCTGCACAAAGTTGGACACTTTATATCACTAGTCACTTCAATTAAGTCATGTTTGCACTACTGTTCTCATGCTGCCCCTCTGAACCTTTTTGTTATTTGGATTGTTTATTATTTTTTTACTATATTATAGCTATGTTTTAGTTATTATTACTATTATTATTTAGTGTTTTATGTTCGCACCTTATCACCGAGACAAGTTCCTAGTGAATTCTGTTCACTTGACAATGGCAATAAAAATCTTTCTGATTCTGATTGTTATCGTCTCTGTCCTGTCTTGCACTAGAAATTGACAATACAGGTGACTTTGACTTAACATATTATCCTGTGTATTACTAAATGATTATATGGGCTTTTTGTTAGAAAAACATTTCCATCTGAACAAAGTACCTTCTAATTCTGATCTGCCCTAAAGGCTAACACCACACCACAGTGATCATCAGTGATGATCTGCAGGGGGAGGGCTTATCTTAATGTCATGCAAATGAGCACCATTCTGCCCCCCCAGCCCTACAATGAGACAAATCTTCAAGAGGACTTTTGTCACTTTCGTGTTTTCAGATGTGCATGCTTTCAAATGACCACATATTCTTCAAATGTTCTCAGATTTCCATGTGTAAGGCATTCTTGGAAAGCTTAGAAACTACACATTCAGGATCTATGAATAACTCAAAACTAGGGATGTCAACAATTAATCGACTTACGATTAATTGTCGATCAAGACGTTGGTCAATTAAAATGCATTAATTGTAACTAATCGCTAGAGGAGAGGGCGCTACTCTGGAATGTGAACACGAGATGTGAACCCACTTGCGAGAAGGACCATAGCGTTACATCCGCGGCCGGATCTAGAAGCAATGCAAAATGTTCTCCTACGAACCCAATTTTTGCAGCCCACGCGTAGCAGCCTGCGCCTGCTACGCGATGCAGGCTCCACGTGAAAGCGCAGTGGAAGCAGCCCGCTGCCCGGCCCGTGTGCCGGTGTGTGCGCGACTGTGCGTGTGTGTGAGTGAAATGTTTTCCCCAATCAATTCATTTTTTAAAATAATTTCATATCACGGAGCTTTTACAAAAAACGAACTCGATTTATTTTCAATAAGGAATGTATTTTGTTATTCAGCATCAATACATTTGTCTGCATTTTACTAAGGAATAATTAATTGAGGAATATACAATATAATAATACTATGATTACTATTTTTGACTCAGTGTTATGTATACTATAGCTTATATTCTTAAAGACCCTACTGAAACACTAAAATTCAGGTGAAAAACGCCGCTTTTCAATTAATCGTAAGTCGATCGATAAGGTCAATCAACTATAGATTAATCAGACCCTCCAGGAATTCGCGATGTTGCGATTTGCAACTTCAACGCAACTTCAGCCAATCCCCGCGAATTCAGGGCGGTGTTGCAATTTTGACCAATCACCGCAACTTTCCCGCAATTTTTACTAATTTTGACCAATCATCGGCGATGTATTGAACGCCGACCAACTTCCTTCTGTGTAGGAGACATAACTGAGATGAGGTGCACGGTGCGTTTGTGTGTGTGCGCGCGGCAGAGGCGGTGGGTCACGCGAGTGTGGGTGTGTGCACGTACGGAAGTGTGTGCGTGTAAAAGCGCGCGCTCACCTGTCACACAGAGGAGAGAGTCAGGGTTGGGGTGTACCCGTATTTTTTGTTGAACGCAAAACATTCATTCATCTTTCACGTTAATCTGTTCATCCTGCTGGTTTTCATGAGTTCCATTTCATCCTGCTGCGCTGTCATAGCTGTGTGCGCTCTTTTTGTAATAAATGCACAAAACATATCTGGATCTCAGCGTATCTGTCACCATTGCCTCCTCTTTGCGCGTCACAAATCTGCGAGCCATAGGACCCAACCTCATATTCTCGGCGGCTAAAAGGTTTGAGTTGAGTTTTCTGCTTTACTTCTGTGTGACAAAACAAAACTGCGGCCGTGTCCCCAGTTCCCAGAGCGCACAGCTCAGGGGGCTCAGACTGCAGTCAAGGAGGTGCACACTTGCTCAGCCCCGACTGCAGTCCGCGGACCGCTTAACGACTGCGGTGTTCGGACCGCGTGTTAACTGCGCATGGGACAAAAAAGAAGTGGGACAGCAGTCGTCGCGCCGGTGTACTGTCGAAATGTGTGACGCACATGCCCTTCAAACCACGCTCCGAGCCGCACGCTCTGGAAATTGGGACACGGCTTCTAATGGCAAAGAAACATGTCTGCGGCGCCATTTGCCCACAAAAATAACAGCAAAAGAAACAGTTCCCCTCCTAGTAGTAATTTATTTTCGATATTGGTAAGGTTGTTTTAGGACCATATCTGTGATCTCTGTGTCTTTGTATTATTCTTTGTCAGTAATAACTCAGTATTCAAAATATTACTCAATTTTAATTACAAAAAGGGAAAATCGCAACTATTTATCGCAACTTTCACTTCCTCCCGCAACAAAATCGCAACAAATCCTTAAAAGCACCGCAACTTTCATCGCAACTTTTTGGAAAAGCTCCCGCAAATTCAGGCATTTTAGCCCGCAACAATCACAAAAAATGCCCGCGAAATCCTGGGGGGTCTGATTAATGAATTAATCGATAATTTGCATCCCTACTCAAAACGCCTCTAGCACGACATGTGCCTGGTCACATTTGTCACAGTGAGGGACAGGAGGACACTGGACAAACTGCTCTCCATCATGGACACTCCTGCTCACCCACTGCACCAGACTATAGAGGGACAGAGGAGCTGATTCCCCAACAGGCTCCTACAGCTCCGCTTAAACAGTGAGAGATACAGGACTACATTCATACTATAATACTCCCTACAACTGTACAACTCACCCTTATGTAATGATAACCTTATGTCCTGTCAATCATCATATAATTGCAATGCCTTTCTTGTCTCTTGTATAGAGCTGTGATTTTATATTTTATTACTTATTTTTCAATTTTATTCATTTATTTATATAATTATGTCTTATTTGACACGGGTCTCTTGCCATCTTTTTTGCTACTTGTTTAGAATTTATTATTACCATTTATTTTTAACTCTTTGCTCTTACATTATATTGTGAAGAGTGAACTACTCCAAATAATGTCCAAATAATTTCCCTTGTGAATCAATAGTTTGTCCAAGTCCAAGCTCTGAGTTGCCAAGCGACAGTCACAAAACCTTAATGATTTAGAGATGATCTGCAAAGAAGAGTGGACCAAAATTCCTTCTGATATGTGCACAAACCTGGTCATAAGCTACAAGAAACGTCTGACCTCTGTGGTGCAAACAAGGGTTTTGCTCGAGGGTTCAAATACTTATTTCACTCAATGAAATGCAAATCAGTTCATATATTTTCTTTAATGTTATTTTCTGGATTTTCTTTTTGATGTTCCATCTCTCACTATTAAAATAAACCTACCATTAAAATGATAGACTGTTCATTTCTTTGTCAGTAAACAACATGAAACGCAAAGCTGAAAACTAACGGATACGGGATCATTAGTAGAACAGAACGGCTCAACATAAGTTCTGCGATACTGCTCCAATTGACAGAAAAATGCGATGGGTGAGTAAAACTACTTGTTTTATTGCCGAAAGAAGGCTCAGATTGTAAAAAAAACGTTAATTTGCCTTTAACTTTTTGCTATAATATTTTTAAATGTATTATTTACTGATTACATTACATTACATACATATATTTGTAGAAATATATCCTATTTAAATTTGCACTTATTGATGTACTGCCAACTTACATAGCCCTCTGCTGACATGTTGCTGCTCCAGCTCTTGTATTGTTGGGGCAATGCCACCTGGTTGGTTGTGGTGGTCTCCATCAGCCCCTGTGTCCCTGTGTGCAGGTGAACAGCTGAGTGGAGCTCTCCAGTCTTCATCACTGTCAGTGTCAGAAGAGTGCTCTGTGTCTCCCTCAGTCTCTGAGTGGACATGTGTCTCTGCTCTGATGTCCTCTCCCTGTGTGTCCTCTCTCTGCTCAGTTTGTCTTTGTTGAAGCGGTGAGGACTCTTCTGTCTTCACGCTCACAGCACTAAACTCTGGGACAGACCTGAAAAATATAAGAGACATTTGTATATTTCAAACCCAATCTGAATATTTGTAATAGAAATGAATAAGTATGAATAACAAAATAAAGAATTGCAGTTTGAAAGTGTCTGAGACTCACACTTGCAGCTGATCTGCCTCCTGTTTGATGTCGTGTTCTTCTTTAATATGTGGAGTCACCCATCGAGTTTGAGGTTGTGGGGCAGATGTGACATTATCATCACTGCAACAATCAGAGTAATAATAAAGTTGTTGTGTGAGAGTAATGTACGCTGTGCAAAATCTTAGCCATTACTTTAGATTTACGTTTACGTTTTTAATGAAGTAGTTTATCCTAGAAAACAAGTTCGCTACTCATCGCTGCACAGGACTTAACTCCAACTAACTACTGCAGCTACGACAACAAGCAGCAAACGCACCTTTTCTTTGCATTGAAAATGATGTTTTCAGATACAGGATATCGCATTCGTGTCCTGAAAAACGTTTATATAAAGTATATTTTCAAATTATAAGCAGAATTTACCTGTCCAGAAGAAATGTAGCGACCAACGCGTCAGTCTTTAGACCCTTCGTCTGCTTCAGTGCGCGCCATCGCTGGAAGGAATCTCCAAGAATCACCTTCGTTTGGCTTCGCTCCTTTTCCCCTTGTCTTCTTCTTTCAGCGACCTCAAAAACGGACTTTCTTTTGCGGCTAACTGGTAGTGGATTCCTGTCTGCCATTGCAACAAACTTTGTGCAAACTGTGAGGAAGCTGCAGTTGGAAAAAGCCGCTCAGAACCGCTGTGTTGGTGAAGTAAACAGAGTCTTGTGTGTGTGGAATGCGTAAGAGGCGCGCGTAAAACACGTCAGGATCGATTCTTCCGGGAAAAACCAAGTGCGCGGTGCACGGGGCGCTCAGAAGAAAATAGACCTACAACAAACCAGACCGGATCCACGTTCCTGTTCTGATTTGCTCCACCTTGGAACCAGTCACGGCCCTCGAACACGGAGGACAGCTCACAGTCTGGCGGATCCAGACGGTGTTCTGCATAGTTCTTATTATAGATCCACGGTGTTCTGTAGAAATGGACTGTCCCGTCGAAATGACGTGTTTTACGCGCGCCTCTTACGCATTCCACACACAAGACTCTGTTTACTCCACCAACACAGAGGTTCTGAGCGGCTTTTTCCAACTGGAGCTTCCTCACAGTTTGCACAAAGTTTGTTGCAGTGGCAGACAAGAATCCACTACCAGTTAGCCGTAAAAGAAAGTCCGTAAGTCCGTAGGAAAGTCCTTAAACAATCCCAGCCCCCACCTTCCGTCTACAAAGTTTGGTCAGTGTGTGGTTCGTTTGGAAGTTAGCGGTTTGGTTTTACTGAGCAAAGATGGTTAATACGTGTATAGCAAAGGGCTGCGAAAACATGCAGAAGAGATACCTAACAACAATGTTCCACAGAATTCCGAAAGCTGGGAAACGAAGAAGTCTTTGGCTGGCTGCCCTCCGAATTCCTTCCACAACGCCGGTGAAGAAAATAAACCAGTACCGTGTTTGCGAGGAGCATTTCAAACCTGAGGACTACGATCAAACAATGACCCGCGCTTCGGGAAAGTTTGTTCTAAAACTCAAAAATACTGCTGTCCCATCTATTTTCGAAATGGAGGCTGAGTGGAGTGCATCTTCAATGGTTGTAAGTTATTGCCAAGTTTGCTAACTACGTTAGTTTTGTCTGGGAAGCATCGGCGTATTCAGTGTTGAAATTTCATCACATTACTGGTTCACTCTGGAGCTAACTAGCTGTAGAAGTAATTTGAGCCACGCAGGGAAATCCGCCTTTGCCTTTGTTTCAGGAAGGTGGGGGCTGGGATTCCCCTGTTACGCATGGTGTGTGCGTCGGCTGTGTTTTTCCGCACTGAAAAATAGTTCCCACCCCAAAATGACCAAGTCAAGCCCTCCGTGTTGATTTGCACATTTATTTGCACTCGATATGAATGCGCACTACACAGAAAGTAATTGGGAAAAGCATCGAGCAAATTAATTCCTTTTGGCCGAAATCTTTCGTCGGCGACGTTGGACTCCAGCTACTACGCGGAGTAGCTTCAGCTACCGCTGCGGTCAGTGCTGACAGATTCGGACAATGGCTGGGTCACCAGGAAAACGCTTTCCCCCACTTATTTTAGTCTCTGGACTCTGGGGAGATGCCCAAGTTTGACCTGGGGGTGGCATATCCCTTTAAGTCCTGTGCAGCGATGAGTAGCGAACTTGTTTTCTAGGATAAACTACTTCATCCATCCATCCATTTTCTTCGTCTTATCTGGGGCCGGGTCGCGGGGGCAACAGTCTAAGCAGGGACGCCCAGACCTCCTTCACCCCGGACACTTCCTCCAGCTCCTCCAGGGGGACCCCAAGGTGTTCCCAGGCAAGCCGGGAGACATAGTCTCTCCAGCGTGTCCTGGGTCTTCCCCGGGCCTCCTTCCGGTGGGACATGCCCAGAACACCTCCCGAGGGAGGAACAGATGCCCGAGCCACCTCAGCTGCTCCTCTCGACGTGGAGAAGCAGCGGATCTACTTCGAGCACCTCCCGTGTGACTGAGCTCCTCACCCTATCTCTAAGGGTGCGCCCAGCCACTCTGCTGAGGAAACTCATTTCGGCCGCTTGTATCCTTGATCTCGTCCTTTCGGTCATTACCCAGAGCTCATGACCATAGGTGAGGGGAGGAACGTCGATTGACTGGTAAATTGAGAGCTTCGCCTTTTGGCTCAGCTCCCTCTTCACCACAACAGTCCGGTACAGCGAGTGCATCACTGCCGACGCTGCACTGACAACTGCCAATCTCACGCTCCATCCTCCCCTCACTCGTGAACAAGACCCCGAGATACTTGAACTCCTCCACTTGAGGAAAGGACTCTCCACCCACCTGGAGAGGGCAAGCCACCTTTTTCCAGTCGAGAACCATGGCCTCAGATTTGGAGGAGCTGATCCTCATCCCAGCCGCTTCACACTCAGCTGCAAACTGCCCCAGTGCACGCTGTAGGTCCCGGTTCGATGAAGCCATTAGGACAACATCATCTGCAAACAGCAGAGATAAGATCCTGTGGTTCCCAAACCGGATCCCCTCCGGCCCCTGACTGCACCTAGAAATTCTGTCCATAAATATAATGAACAGAACCGGTGACAAGGGGCAGCACTGGCAGAGTCCAACATGCACCGGAAACAGGTCTGACTTGCTACCGGCAATGCGAACACAGCTCCTGCTCCGGTCATACAGGGACCGAACAGCCCTTAGCAAAGGGCCCCGAACCTCGTACTCCCAGAGCACTCTCCACAGGACCCCACGAGGGACACGGTCGAATGCCTTCTCCAGATCCACAAAGCACATGTGGACTGGTTGGGCAAACTCCCATGCACCCTCAAGCACCCGATGGAGAGTATAGAGCTGGTCCAGTGTTCCCCGGCTGGGACGAAAACCACACTGCTCCTCCTGAATCCGAGGTTCGACTATCGGTCGAATTCTCCTCTCCAGCACCCTGGAATAGACCTTTCCGTGAAGGCTGAGGAGTGTGATTCCCCGATAATTGGAACACACCCTCCGGTCCCTCTTCTTAAACAGAGGGACCACCACCCTGGTCTGCCAGTCCAGAGGTACTGTCCCTGACCGCCATGCGATGTTGCCAAGACAGCCAAGCCAAGACAGCGTGTCAGCCAAGACAGCCCTACAACATCCAGAGACTTAAGATATTCAGGACAGATCTCATCCACCCCTGGGGCCTTCCCACCGAGGTGCTTTCCAACCACCTCAGTAACTTCAGCCAGGGTGATGAACGAGGCCGCCTCTTGAGACCCCAGCCTCTGCTTCCTCCTCAGAAGACGTGACGGCGGGATTGAGGAGATCCTCAAAGTATTCCTTCCACCGTCCAATAACATCCCCAGTCGAGGTCAACGGCTCCCCACCTGCACTGTAAACAGTGTTGGTGAAGCATTGCTTCCCCCTCCTGAGGCGCTGGGCGGTTTGCCAGAGTTTCTTTGAAGCCGTCCAATAGTCCTCCTCCATGGCCTCTCCCTCCCAAACCCAAGTTTTTGCCTCTGCTACCGCTGGCATCCCTTACTTCTGGTGTCCACCACCTGGTTCGGGGATTGCCGCCGTGACAGGCACCACAGACCTTACGACCAAAGCTACGGGCTGCCGCATCGACAATAGAGGCCGAGAACAAAGCCCACTCGGACTTTATGTCCCCAGCCTCCCCTGGATTCCGGGAGAAGGTCTCCCGGAAGTGTGAGTTGAAGGTGCCCCTGACAGAGGGCTCTGCCAGACATTCCCAACAGACCTTCACGATACGCTTGGGCCTGCCAGGTCTTTCCGGCTTCCTCCCCTGCCTGTGGAATGTTGGTCCACTCCTCTTCAAAGGCTGTTATGGACGAAGAACACAGGTGCATTTTATTGATGGCATTTTGAATGCACAGAGATACCGTGATGAGATTCTGAGGCCCATTGTTGTGCCATACATCCATGAACATCACCTCATGTTTCAGCAAGATAATGCACGGCCCCATGTTGCAAGGATCTGTACACAATTCTTGGAAGCTGAAAATGTCCCAGTTCTTGCATGGCCAGCATACTCACCGGACATGTCACCCATTGAGCATGTTTGGGATGTGCTTGACCGGCGTATACGACAGCGTGTACCAGCTCCCACTAATATCCAGCAACTTCGCACAGCAACTGAAGAGGAGTGGACCAACATTCCACAGGCCACAATTGACAATCTGATAAACTATATGCGAAGAAGATGTGTTGCACAGCATGAGGCAAATGGTGGTCACACCAGATACTGACTGGTTCTAAGTCCCCAGACCCCCAATAAAGTTTGGATCTTTGGGTCCATCTCAGGAAAAATGGGAGCAAAAACAAAAGTGTTGCGTTTATATTTTTGTTGAGTGTGTGTATATATATATATAACTACTTTGTTAAAAACGTAAATCTAAAGTAATGGCTAAGATTTTGCACAGCGTAGATTACTTTCACAACAACAACTCTGATTTTCGTTGCAGTGATGATAATGTCACATCTGCCCACTCCACAGATTAAAGAAGAACACGACATCAAACAGGAGGAGGATCAGCTGCAAGTGTGAGTCTCAGACACTTTCAAACTGCAATTCTTTATTTTGTTATTCATACTTATTCATTTCTACATTACAAATATTACAAATTTTACAAATATTCAGATTGGGTTTGAAATATACAAATGTCTTATATTTTTCAGGTCTGTCCCAGAGATTAGTGCTGTGATCGTGAAGACAGAAGAGTCCTCACCGCTTCAACAAAGACAAACTGAGCAGAGAGAGGACACACAGGGAGAGGACATCAGAGCAGAGACACATGTCCACTCAGAGACTGAGGGAGACACAGAGCACTCTTCTGACATTGACAGTGATGAAGAATGGAGAGCTCCACTCAGCTTTTCACCTGCACAAAGGGACACAGGGGCTGATGGAGACCACCACAACCAACCAGGTGGCATTGCCCCAACAATACAAGAGCTGGAGCAGCAACATGTCAGCAGAGGGCTATGTAAGTTGGCAGTACATCAATAAGTGCAAATTTAAATAGGATATACTTATTTCTACAAATATCTACTGGTAGTAGGACATTTCATTCATCACACCTGTTGTAAATAGTATTTGTTAGAGGTAGCAGTGGAAAAAAATCTATCAGCACTATATTTATTTTGCTGATTACATTACATCATTTCCGGATGGAAATAACGTAATGTAATCAGCAAAATAAGTAAATAATAAAGGGTTAAACCCTTTAATGTTCTGCTCAACCATTTGGTAGATCACATTTTGAGTCATTATACCTTACTGGAAAATGCGTTGAACGGAACTCAGCCTAATTGGGTCATCTCTACTACTTGGTTGGTTGAGGTATGCTATGCATAAAACATCCACTAGATGTCACTCTTTTTGACAGTAGGACTTTTCACTCGTCCTGCTGCTAGCAAGTTTAAAACAGAAAAATCACTACTGACATCTCAACTACTTTTGGCTGCATTTTCAAAGGTAAATTAGTTTTTTCAACATATTACATCATCTAACACGTTACACAACAGAATTATATAACTTGATGCAACACAAAAACATCTTATAAGGGTCAAATATTTTTTTTAAAACATGCTTGACCAAATGGTTGAGTTGTCACTCCATGGTAAACCTTGGCACGGAGTGACAACTCAACTGTATGGTAACAGTTTGGTGAATTTATGCTAATTTCATTAAAATTTACTATTTTCTACAGAATAAAAACACTTCTGTTCATGCATTCTTGTCAGTATGTTACACTTTTAGTGTTATACTGAAATTATATGTGGGACGATTTCTTTTCCCCCCTTCTATCTCTTTCAAGATGGATGCTAAATTATTTTATGGTTCACGGCCACGGAATTTTAAGGCCCTTGTACCAGAAGATCCTCAAGACTCTGAGGCTGATCTGAGTGATGATGATGACATAATGGGTGATCCTGATTTTTGAGATGCTTCGTAAGCAATGTCTCCTCATACCATCAAGCACAGTGTGGATGAAGTCATGGTGTCTTATAAAGGCACAAGGGCTGGCACTCTCCGCCAACACATTGCGTAAACCTGACAAGTGGGGCTTCAAAGTGTTCTGCCCTGCCAGTTCCTCTGGCATCATCCATGACCTACTTCTCTATCAAGGCCCATCCACATTCTTCAATGTTGATCTAAGTGAGGTTGAGCAGGAAATTCCTCTAAGGAACAAAGTGGTGACAACTTTACGCAAAACCATAACACAGCCACAGATTTCAGTTGTCTTCTGTGACATCTACTTCACTAGTTTTGACTTGGTTCTGAGCCTGCATGCAAATCTGGGCATCAAGTGCATCGGCACAGTCCGCTCAAACCGCCTTGGTGGAGCTCACCTGATAGAAGACAAAGAGCTGATGAAGAGAGGACGTGGAGCTCTTGATTACAAGTCCACTGAAGGTGTACTTGAAGTCAAATGGTATGACAACAAATGTGTCACCCTCCTCAGTAATGCTTGTGGGATCATGCCTCTTACAAGTGTCCAACGGTGGAGCAAAGACAAGAAAGTGAAGATTGCAGTCCAATGCCCATCACTCATTGCTGCCTATAATCAGCATATGGGTGGCATTGATCTTTCCAACATGCTGGTTCATCTGTACAAGACCCCGGCCAAGTCACGACGCTGGTACTTCCCTCTGTTTAGATACGCCCTTGACCTGTGCATTTCCAATTCTGGGCTGGTCTACAAGAGAGACTGTGACCTATTGAAGAAAAAACCAAGGCCTCTCAAAATGTTTCGCCTGGCTGTGTCCCACAGTTTGAAACAAGTCAACAAGCCAGCACCTAGAGTTGGCCGGCCATCATCTGCCAGTCCACCCCAAATGCCCTGTGAGAAGAAGCGCCTCCCCTCAAGACCCCCATGGCCACAACCAGAAATGCGCTACGACAACTATGGACATTGGCCACTTCACACTGACAACAGGGGCGCTGCAGCCTACATCACCAACTTGTGTAAAGCAGCTAGGACTACCACAAGGCTCTGCTTTATCGCCATTATTATTCTGCCTTTATATAAATGATCTCCCAGATAGCTGCAATGTTCAGTGCCAGTTATATGCAGATGACGCGATCATCTTCGTCCATGCAAAAAACAAACATCAAGCAGCTCAAGAACTGACATTGGCAATGAACAGTCTTAGAGTGGCTTCAGAGGTCCCAGCTGGTCCTCAATGTATCCAAAACGGTCAGCATGTTTTGTTTTTTTGTTTTTTTCTAAAAAAAAACTCTGTTGCAGAAGATAGGATGATCTGGCCAATGTCCCAAGAATTTGTAAAAAAAAAATCAGAACAGATTAACAAGAGCAAGCTCCAGAGGTGATTGTATAACACCATCAAGGAAAAGTGCCTTTGGACAGGCTGTGTTCTCTTTCTGCGCCTCTCAAACCTGGAACACCGTCCCAGTGACTGTACGTGAGCTGTCTACACTCGGCTTCTTCTCTGATCAACTTGAGTCGTGGCTATTGGACAATCAGATCTGTCCACACAACTGAACTTGAACATCTTTTGCACATGAGCCGGGGACTGCAGTTATATTTGTATATAGATCTGTCCTATGAGTGTGTTTTATAGTGTATGAATGAGAGGTGCATGTGAGAGTGGGTATTGGAGGGTTTTGTCATGTTTTATGAATTGTGCGGGTTTTGTGGCTGGGCTTGGTCCAGCAGAGGACTAAGGATGGAAATTAGCTTTGGCTACGATCCTGTAAATGCAGAAAAATGTCTTTATTCAACATTTTTTTTAGGGACATGTATGAAATGACACGTAAATATACCAGAAAATCTACACATTTTGTATGCCATTATATTTTAATTTTTGGGGCATTTTGAAACTGCAAAACATCACTGACCCATTTACAACTTCAGTTGTAAACCTCGTGGACTACTCGGAGGTCACTTAAACATCCGGAGCATGGCCCCCAAACGAGAGCAACTTGAGCACATGCTAGAATCTTCCAACATTGACTTTTTGGGGCTAACAGAAACATGGCTCACTCACTCTTCCCCAGAGGCAGTAATAAGTGTGCCTGGGTATAAAATCTTTAGAAAAGACAGGGGTAAGGGCAGGGGTGGAGGTGTCCTGTTATGCATCAGTGATAGTTACAAATGTGATCAAATGGAACTTCCAAGTGATCTTCAACTTGAATGTATTTGTGTAACTATCTCTCTATCATCTGAAATGTAATTTACTTTAATCTGCATTTATCGTAAGCCATCAGCAACTACAGACTTTTATTTATTTATTTACTTGTTTATTTGAAGGACAATGTGCAGGTACATTAAAAAGATGGCTGCACCAGATTTAGCAGAATGCTAATTTCCATCTGTAGTCCTTTTATGACCAATTGAAACGTCTTCTGGGATGTTGTGATTTAAACAAAGAATGAATTATCATTGGTGATTTTAATATTAATTGGGATGAGAAAAAAGGGAGAAAAAAACCTTAAACACATAATGGATCATCTTAATTTTAAACAAATCATTGATAGGCCCACCAGAGTTACTGCAAACTACTAGAATAGACCTGTTGTTTACAAATTATCCTGATAGGATTATTAAAAGGTTATCTTGAGGTAGCCCTTAAAGACACTGACTGGTGCGAAATTCTAAATAACCAAATGGTAGAAAATGGGTGCAACATTTTTTGTTCAAAACTTGATGAAATTATAGCACCTTTCAGGAGAAAGGGAAAACAATAAAAAAACAAAACAAAGAATGCTCTACCTTGGATAGACACTGAGTGTATAAAAATAATGAAAGAAAGAGACATATTGCTTTAAAAAGCATTGAAATCTGGTACTAAGCAAAATACATTTTCATAAAAATTATTCATGAAGCAAAAGGAAATAACAAAGTTATCTGGAAAAAATATTAATAAACTCGCTGGCAAACAACATAAAAATGAGAATCATAATATTGAAATTAAAATAAACAACATCCTCATCCAAAATCCACTTACTATTGCTACCGAGATGAACCATTATTTTATTAAATCTGTACATGAAATAACCCAGCAGTTTGCACCAACAAAAATTCCTAAGTATCCCTCTGTGAGTTCTAGTGACTCAGTTTTTAAAATTAAAGAAATATCAGATGGAGATGTGCTTTGAATTATTAACTCTCTTAATTCCTCCAAAGCAAAAGATGCACATGGACTGGACACACACTTTTTAAAGATGCACAAAGATGCATTAATTACACCAATGAAACATCTGTTGAATTTGTCCTTCAGACAAAGTGTTGTGCCTTCAGCTTGGAAGATGGCGGTGTTTTCTGCCTTTTTTAAAAGTGGCAGTAAAACTTAGATGGCTAATTATCACCCCATCAGTATCCTCCCTGCCATCTCCAAATTGCTGAGAGATGGGTGGCTGAACAATTAAATGAACATCTCTCCACAAACACTACACCTTTGCATCCAATGCAGTTCGGTTTTCGCAGTCACCACTCCACAGAGTCTGCAAACTGTTTTTTTGTTGAAAATGTCAAAAGCCTTCTTGATAAACATGCATTTGTAGGTGCAGTATTCATAGATTTTAAAAAGGCTTTTGACACGGTAAATCACCAGATTCTTTTAACTAAATTATCCCATTTTAATCTAACTAAAGAGGCTTTGCTCTGGTTTGAATCTTACTTGTCCCACAGACAACAATGCGTCTTCCTGTCTGGTTTTAAATCGCCCTACCTTCACTGTCCAACAGGGGTCCCCCAAGGTAGTATTTTAGGACCAATTTTATTATTTTATTATTAGTATTTATATTAATGATTTCCCAGAATTTTGCCCAAATGTCAATATCCAGCTGTATGCTGATGATGCTGTAATTTATACACATGCCAGAACTGTACAGGAAGTCTCAGAAAAGTTATCATCAGCCATGACTCCTGTCCAAAAGTGGGTCAAGAACTTATGCTTACAACTCAATACAAAGAAAACTGTCTGCATGATGTTCAGTAAAAAAGCAAATGAGCTGCAGCGGTCCAATGTCTTTCTGGACGGGGTGGAACTCAGCCTCGTCAAAGAGTTTAAAGGGACAGTGTGTAGGATTCGTGGCGCATAGGTGGTTAGTAGCTATTCCACTTCCTCTTTTGGCTATGGCAGACCACGAGGGTCACCCAGGCGCGCCGTAGCGCGTGCCCGCGCCGCTGTATACATAAAACGCGGTCCCCCGTTCACTTTTTTTTTTTCTTTTCGCATGAAAACACACAATCCCGATCATGATTCATGACAATCTACACATCAAATGAAACCTTACAGTCTCCTCTTTTTGACTATGCAATTCATTTCCCTGCAAAACAATCACTCCCCGAGCACATGGGGCTTTTATACAGAAAAGCACAAAACGAGGTTTGTTAGCTTACCTTTGAAGGCTCTGCACAGGTCAAACTCTGTATTTCACCATAAACTTGGTCTCAATCTGTCCATAAGGATCCAGCGAATAAAATCCAGTAAAACAATTTAGTCCAAAATACGTCTTAGATCCATTACGAGTGTGATCCAGCAGCATGCTTGTTTACACGAGGCTCCCCCCTTCCCCCCTCCCCTTCCCCTTCTCTCCTTCGCTCCTCTGCTCCCACATGCAGCGCGGCTGAGCAGCTGTTAGCAGGAGCCTCGGCGAAGGATGAGCCCAAATGTCCTTCTGCGGCTCTCGTATTCAAAATGGCTGCCTCTATATGGGGAAGATCCCCCTTTTATGTGACTATATCTAAGTCCAAAAGAATACTTTGATTTCATGATGGAAGTGAAAAGGCTTGGAAAACAATGTATTTTTGAATGGGTATCTTCAATTTCAGTAATTAACGGGTAAAAATCTTACACACTGTCCCTTTAAATACCTGGGACTGATGTTGAACCCGACATTGACATTTAAGAAACACATTAAGCATCTCACAAAAACCGTTAATTTTAACTTGGTGAATTTTAGACAAGTAAGATCCTTTATGACTCTATATGCGGCACAAATGTTTTTACACTCTATGATTCTATCTCATATAGAGTACTGCATAACCACATGGTCACTTGCTGCTGGCACAACACTCAAACCAGTTGAATCACTTTTTTAAAAAGCTGCGAAAATATTGGATAAGAAACCATTCTCAGTCCACCACTGCACAATTTTAGACAAGTACAACTTGCTCAATTTTAATAATTTTGTTCATTTTAAATACGTTTTTTTTATGTATAAAGTTTTACACGGACTTGCTCCTCCTCCACTGCAGGATTTTATTAAAACAAAGACTGTCTGTGGGATGGGAACTAGGGCCATGGCCCAGGGGAACTGTGAGATCCCGCTCAGACGCACTACATTTGGACAAACTGTGCTCTCAGTCAGAGGCTCTAAGTTCTGGAAAACGCTCCCATCATCAATAAGAGAGACTCCAACACTGGGCACTTTCAAATCATACTTGAAACAGTGGCTAAAGGAAAACCAGACTTGTGAACATTTTTAATGTTTTAATGCTTAATGTTTAATGTTGGTGTTATTGTCAGTTGTCATTGTTTTTATTGTTTTGCTGTGGTGTCACCTGCCTAGGGACTGCAGATGGAAATAAGCATTCTTGCTATAATCTGGCATATTTACATTGCAATGCTGCAGATGTTCATTAATATGCACTGTCCCTATTAAATAATGAATAAATAAATAATAAATGGACAGAAAAGACACCCATCACCCTTAAAGTAGAATACAGACAAGTCCACAGAGTGTTCGTGACACAAGACTGCACGTGTATGTGTAAGTGTGTATTCTTTTATCTCCTGCAGCTGTCCAGCTCCCCTCTCTGAGTCCTGGTCTGACTCCACAGATTAAAGAAGAACACGACATCAAACAGGAGGAAGATCAGCTGCAAGTGTGAGTCTCAGACACTTTCAAACTGCAATTCTTTATTTTGTTATTCATACTTATTCATTCTATTACAAATATTCAGATTGGGTTTGAAATATACAAATGTCTGTTATATTTTTCAGGTCTGTCCCAGAGTTTAGTGCTGTGAGCGTGAAGACAGAAGAGTCCTCACCGCTTCAACAAAGACAAACTGAGCAGAGGGAGGACACACAGGGAGAGGACATCAGAGCAGAGACACATGTCCACTCAGAGACTGAGGGAGACACAGAGCACTCTTCTGACACTGACAGTGATGAAGACTGGAGAGCTCCACTCAGCTGTTCACCTGCACACAGGGACACAGGGGCTGATGGAGACCACCACAACCAAGTTCAGGTCAGAGCCAGAAGCTCCACTGCACAAAACTCATGTTTGTCCCCCAGATACAAGTCTGCATCAGAGACCAGAGCCACTGTGGACAATGGAGACATGTCAGGAACTGGCAAAGGGGCAGAGAGCAGGAAACACAAGTGCTCTGTTTGTAAAGAGATATTTGTGTCTAGAGCTAAACTAAAAATACACAGGAGAGTTCACACAGGCGAGGAACCATTCAGCTGTTCTGTTTGTAAGAAAGTGTTTGCTGATCGTTATAGTCTTAAAATGCATATGACGACACACACAGGGGAGAAACCATTCAGCTGTTCAGTCTGTAAGAAAGCGTTTGGCCTAAAGTGTCAACTTAAACCGCATATGAGGACACACACAGGGGAGAAACCATTCAGCTGTACAGTTTGTAAGAAAACATTTGGCCTAAAGTGTCAACTTAAACCACATATGAGGACACACACAGGGGAGAAACCATTCAGCTGTACAGTTTGTAAGAAAACATTTGCCCGAAAGGGTCAACTTAAACCACATATGAGGACACACACAGGAGAGAAACCATTCAGCTGTACAGTTTGTAAGAAAACATTTGGCCTAAAGTTTCAACTTAAACCACATATGAGGATGCACACAGGGGAGAAACCATTCAGCTGTACAGTTTGTCAGAAAACATTTACTCAAAAGGGTACTCTTGAAATACATATGAAGATACACACAAGGGAGAAATCATTCAGCTGTTTACTCTGTAAGATGGTGTTTCCTGTAAGCTCTGATCTCAAAAGACATATGAGGACACACACAGGGGAGGAGCCAGGTGGTCCATAGAGGGAGAGGAGGAGGGGTTAGAATCTGGCAGGTGGATCCACATTTTCTTTCTGTTTCATTGACGTTTTGAGCAGTTTTTGGTTTATTAACACCTGGAGATGTAATTTTCCCTAGTATGTTTCACAGTATGACTTTAAACAGCTCTACTTTACATTTATTAAATTACAAGATGGTTTTAAAGCTCAAAAATACCTTAAACAGATACTGAGAGCAAGGTTGCCTCTCCACAGAGCTGACCTGTAACTTGGTCTGCTTTGGTCTCCATGAAGATGGAAAGGTTTAAAGCCACACTGTGAAACATTCCTTTTTTTTTTTTTCAAATTCAATGAAATTCAATGAAAGTTCAAAATATCTTTATAGAGATGCAGCAGCCTTGTAATTATGATGACCAGACAAAAAACAATGAAAATGCATCAACTGTGGATGTGTTGGGGCCAAATAAACAGCCAATAGATAATGAGGCTACCTCGTATCTATTGGCTGTTAGGTTGTCAATCAACGTTTCTAGTAGGGATGTCAACAATTAATCGATTAACGGTTAATTGTCGATTAAGACGTTGGTCGATCAAAATGCATTAATTGTAATTAACCGCTAACCGCGGACACGCGCACCCGCGTGGTCATGAAACAAGGCAACCGCGCTGCGCCAAGCTCGACTCACAGCCGACCGCAGGCGCCAACGGCACTGCTCAGCAGCCCCGGGTGTACGCGCGAGGCGAGATCTAACCCGGAATGCGTGCCGGTTTCGCCGCAGCCCGCGCCTCGAGCCCCGAGCCCCGAGCCCCGAGCCCCGAGCCCCGAGCCCCGCGCGGCTTGCCTGCGGCTCGGAGCGCGGGGCGCGGCGAAACCGGCACGCGCCCCAGTTGTTTAATCCTGGTCTAGTCCAGGTCTAGACCCGGTCGAGTCCCGGTCCAGTCCAGGTCCAGTCCAGGTCCAGACCTGGTTCAGACCTGGTCCAGTCCACGTTCAGTCCTGGTCTAGTCTCTTAGCCAATCAGGACAGAACACAATGTTACTCTATAAAAAAAAAGTTACACTATAAAAAAAAAATTGGATAGAGCGAGGGATTACTGTATTTTGTTATTCAGCATCAATACATTTGTCTGCTTTTTACTAAGGAACAATTGAGGAATATACAATATAATAATACTATGATATATTTATGACTCAGTGTTACAGTGGCTTGCGAAACTATTTGGCTCCCTTGAACTTTGTGACCTTTTGCCACATTTCAGGCTTCAAACATAAAGATATAAAACTGTAATTTCTTGTGAAGAATCAACAACAAGTGGGACACAATCATGAAGTGGAACACACTTTATTGGATATTTTTAACTTTTTTAACAAATAAAAAATGAAAAATTGGGTGTGCAAAATCATTCAGCCCCATTGAGTTAATACTTTGTAGCGCCACCTTTTGCTGCGATTACAGCTGCAAGTCGCTTGGGGTATGTCTCTATCAGTTTTGCACATCGAGAAACTGATATTTTTGCCCATTCCTCCTTGCAAAACAGCTCGAGCTCAGTGAGGTTGGATGGAGAGCATTTGTGAACAGCAGTTTTCAGTTCTTTCCACAGATTCTCAATTGGATTGAGGTCTGGACTTTGACTTGGCCATTCTAACACCTTGATATGTTTTTTGGTGAACCATTCCATTGTAGCTTTTGCTTTATGTTTTGGATCATTGTCTTGTTGGAAGACAAATCTCCGTCCCAGTCTCAGGTCTTTTGCGGACTCCATCAGGTTTTCTTCCAGAATGGTCCTGTATTTGGCTCCATCCATCTTCCCATCAATTTTAACCATCTTCCCTGTCCCTGCTGAAGAAAAGCAGGCCCAAACCATGATGCTGCCACCACCATGTTTGACAGTGGGGATGGTGTGTTGAGGGTGATGAGCTGTGCTGCTTTTACGCCAAACATAACATCTTGCATTGTTGCCAAAAAGTTCGATTTTGGTCTCATCTGACCAGAGCACCTTCTTCCACATGTTTGGTGTGTCTCCCAGGTGGCTTGTGGCAAACTTTAAACGACACTTTTTATGGATATCTTTAAGAAATGGCTTCCTTCTTGCCACTCTTCCATAAAGGCCAGATTTGTGCAGTATACGACTGATTGTTGTCATATGGACAGATTCTCCCACCTCAGCTGTAGACCTCTGCAGTTCATCCAGAGTGATCATGGGCCTCTTGGCTGCATCTCTGATCAGTCTTCTCCTTGTATGAGCTGAAAGTTTAGGGGGACGGCCAGATCTTGGTAGATTTGCAGTGGTCTGATACTCCTTCCATTTCAATATTATTGCTTGCACAGTGCTCCTTGGGATGTTTAAAGCTTGGGAAATCTTTTTGTATCCAAATCCAGCTTTAAACTTCTCCACAACAGTATCTCGGACCTGCCTGGTGTGTTCCTTGTTCTTCATGATGCTCTCTGCGCTTTAAACAGACCTCTGAGACTATCACAGTGCAGGTGCATTTATACAGAGACTTGATTACACACAGGTGGATTCCATTTATCATCGTTAGTCATTTAGGTCAACATTGAATCATTCAGAGATCCTCACTGAACTTCTGGACAGAGTTTGCTGCACTGAAAGTAAAGGGGCTGAATGATTTTGCACGCCCAATTTTTCGTTTTTTATTTGTTAAAAAAGTTTAAAATATCCTATAAAGTGTGTTCCACTTCATGATTGTGTCCCACTTGTTGTTGATTCTTCACAAGAAATTACAGTTTTATATCTTTATGTTTGAAGCCTGAAATGTGGCAAAAGGTCACAAAGTTCAAGGGAGCCAAATAGTTTCGCAAGCCACTGTATGTTACTATAGCTTATATTCTTAAAGACCCTATTGAAACACTAAAATTCAGGTGAAAAACGCCGCTTATCAGTTAATCGACCGATAAGGTCAATCAACTATCAGTTAATGAATTAACCGATAATTTGCATCCCTAGTTTCTAGCGTAACTGACTTGCCAGCGCGTGGGATTTTAAGATCATCTTGTTAAAAACTTGGTGTATTACTGTTTGTTGAATCTGTAACCAGAACTTGAAGTTAAGTATCTATACCTTTGCAAGTTTTGCTAAAATAAACCACACAAATCATTTTTGGCTTTGTGATTTTTGGGAGTTATTAAGTCCCTTATCAGGTACTCTTATCCTTCAGACTGATAGAATTGTACAAGTTTGGTGATTGCTATGGTTTTATTTTGTTTTCTTTGGAATCTGGTGTCCCATAAATATATTTTTGGTATAATTTTAATGTTAAACCACTAGACACACCCCACTTACACCATTCACGCAGACACTCTCCTACATAAGCAATTTAATTTTTGGACATGCTGGTTGAGTTTATTATACAGAACAAAGGATGGTACATGTATATTTGCATTGTACAAGAAATTTTAAAAAAGCAACGCTGACCACTATAACCTGATCGAAATTTTTATTAAGGCATATAAATCAGAACTTTCAAGGGGAATAATAATCACATTACATAAATGTTGTAATAATTTGGCCAACCATTCTACTAAATCAGCTCATTTGGTAGAGCATTTGTCTACTGATCCAGGGGTTGGCGGGTGGAATCCCGCTCTTGACGGGTTGACCGCGTGTGATCCACAGATGAGTGCTGCTGTTGTGTCCTTGGGCAAAACACTTAACCCCACCTCACCCCCAGTGTCTGTACACTGGTAGCCCCCATGACAGAAGCATCAAGGCCAGATGTGACGTGGACCGTCCTCCTGTGGACTCCCCACCTGCGGGAGGATTCACGGGTGCTGGTGCATTGTGTTCTGGGCAGCAGCCCCTGTGACCCAGAAATGGAAAAGCGGAAGAAGATGGATGGATGGGAGATGAAGAATGGGAAAATATATATACATCCCAATGGAAGACCACAAAACCACCTGTCTGGAAAGAATTTGGGTGCAAAAATATATCACTTTTTTTTTTTTTTTTAAATAACATAAAATAAAAACAAACTGAGCAGAGAGAGGACACAATGGGAGAGGACATCAGAGCAGAGACACATGTCCACTCAGAGACTGAGGGAGACACAGAGCACTCTTCTGACACTGACAGTGCTGAAGACTGGAGAGATCCACTCAGCTGTTCACCTGCACACAGGGACACAGGGGCTGATGGAGACCACCACAACCAACCAGGTGGCATTGCCCCAACAATACAAGAGCTGGAGCAGCAACATGTCAGCAGAGGGCTATGTAAGTTGGCAGTACATCAATAAGTGCACATTTAAATAGGATATACTGAACAAGTTCCGGTGACGCAGGGCTGGACTGGGACAAAAAAAACGGCCCTGGCATTTTTGGCTTAGACCTGGTTTAGTCCTGGTTCAACCCTGATTTAGTCCTGGTTTAGACCTGATTAGTCCTGGTTAAGTCCTGGTTCAATCCTGATTTAGTCCTGGTTCAGACCTGATTTAGTCCTGATTTAGTTCTGGTTCAATCCTGATTTAGTCCTGGTTTAGACCTAATTAGTCCTGGTTTAGTCCTGGTTTAGTCCTAGCTTAGTCCTGGTTTAGTTCTGGTTCAGTCCTGATTTAGTCCTGGTTTAGACCTGATTAGTCCTGGTTTAGTCCTGGTTTAGTCCTGGTTCAGACCTGATTTAGTCCTGATGTAGTTCTGGTTCAATCCTGATTTAGTCCTGGTTTAGACCTGATTAGTCCTGATTTAGTCCTGGTTTAGACCTGATTAGTCCTGGTTTAGTCCTAGTTTAGTCCTGGTTTAGTCCTGGTTTAGTCCTAGTTTAGTCCTGGTTTAGTCCTGGTTCAATCCTGATTTAGTCCTGGTTTAGTCCTGGTTTAGTCCTGGTTTAGTCCTGGTTTAGTCCTGGTTCAGACCTGATTTAGTCCTGATGTAGTTCTGGTTCAATCCTGATTTAGTCCTGGTTTAGACCTGATTAGTCCTGATTTAGTCCTGATTTAGTCCTGGTTTAGTCCTGGTTTAGTCCTGGTTTAGTCCTAGTTTAGTCCTGGTTCAATCCTGATTTAGTCCTGGTTTAGTCCTGGTTCAGTCCTGGTTCAGTCCTGGTTCAGTCCTAAATTGTGGGCCTGTCTCTAAGAAAAACAAAAAACAAAAAAAACGGCATCAGCTCCTAGGACTGTCGGCCCACCGGGAAAATGCCCGGTATGCCCGATTACCAGTCCAGGCCTGCGGTGACGTCACCACAGTAAATGGCTGCTTGAGAAAACAGCTCCTCCGAGAATTAATTAAATTCGCCCCGAATATAGACAAATAACGTTGCTCTGTTACTAAACACGGTCAAAATGTCGGGGCCGAAAACAACAAGGGGAACCACTGGGAAAAAAGGCACTGGGCAGACCACGAGTGCAACAGGTGGAGATGACGCTACATTCCACGACGACACTAGCTCAACCGCAGCTAGTCTAACAATAGTCCTGGAAGAGATTCGTGAATTTCGCAAAGATATGAAAGAACAACTTAACGATATCAAAGTTGAATTGACGAAAGTTGACCAAAGGGTTGAAGAAGTGGAAAACCGAGTTGGTGAAGCAGAAGACCGCGCACAGAATATGGAACAGGTGCTGGGAAAACTTAGCCTGGGAATTCCCAGGCCGCTTCCGTTCGTTTCGAACTGGAAGGCGGCCTGGAAACTCGTCCAAGCGAGAGTCCCAGATTTAGGGCCCCAATCAGAGAGCGGGGGAGGTGTGGCAAGACGGTGACGCGTACTACATGACAAACGGAAGCTTGTAGTTTGAACTGACAACTGACATGATTGGCTATGGACTTACGTATACGCTCAATGATAGACATTCATAACGCCCAATAAACGGCCGTTGGCAATCGCTAACCACACCTCCGCTACGGGATTTTTCGAAGCGAGTTTCCAGACCCATATCTCACTTGTGATATGGTCAGGTGTTAACCAGACTAGGGAAAACTAATTAAAGAAGTTTCCCGTCTCGAAAACAAGGTGCTGGACCAAGAAGACAGATCTAGACGGAAAAATGTAAGAATATATAATGTGCCGGAAGACTCAGAGGGATCATCAATGTTACAATTTGTGGAAAGACTACTGCGGGATAAATTGGAAATACTTATAACACAAGACGACATCGAGAGAGCACATAGAGCACCGGTACCTAAACCTACAGAAGATAAGAAAGATAAGCCACGGTCAATAGTCATAAGACTACTCCGATATAAGACCAAGGAAGAAATTCTAACCAAAGCATGGAGGAAGAAAAAGGTGCTCTTAGACAAGAACACGCAAATATTCTTTGACAACGATTATCCCCAAGTCATCTTTCAGAGACGGAAGGAATACGCCGAGTCAAAAAGAGTGTTGAAACAGAACGGCATTAGTCTGGTTAACACCTGACCATATCACAAGTGAGATATGGGTCTGGAAACTCGCTTCGAAAAATCCCGTAGCGGAGGTGTGGTTAGCGATTGCCAACGGCCGTTTATTGGGCGTTATGAATGTCTATCATTGAGCGTATACGTAAGTCCATAGCCAATCATGTCAGTTGTCAGTTCAAACTACAAGCTTCCGTTTGTCATGTAGTACGCGTCACCGTCTTGCCACACCTCCCCCGCTCTCTGATTGGGGCCCTAAATCTGGGACTCTCGCTTGGACGAGTTTCCAGGCCGCCTTCCAGTTCGAAACGAACGGAAGCGGCCTGGGAATTCCCAGGCTAGAACGGCATTCGTTTCCAGACACCCGCCCCTGCCAAACTGCGAGTACACTACGCGAATGGGACACGGCTCTACCAATCAGCAGAGGAGGCAACAACAGATATGAAGAAGAGAGGACTTCCTATCGAAATTTTTAAGTCTGCACCAAAGGAAGATCTGGCCGCGCTGTTGGCCCTCACAGCCTGGGAGAGAGTCGCTCCAAACAGGAGAGGGGCGGATGCGGAGCGAGAGTGAGAAGACTCGGGTAAACGGAGATACCCCTCAGCACCGGTGGTCTACCTATGTGGTTGAGCTAAGTACTAAAATGACATTATATATCCTAAATCTTATTTCTAGTGCTCAATTTTTGGTTTACTGGACAAGTATTATTACGCTTTTCCCCATGACAAACTCAAATACACATTATGGAGGAAACGGACCTTAAGTTAGCCTTTTCATATTGATGGACAAAGACTTTTCTTTCAATTTTAGAGGAGGCCCTCAACCTGTAAAAAGAGGCTCGCCTTCCAAGCTAGACGTCTTTACTAGCATAGCAAAGGGTCGTTTAAGTACCCCAGCCTTGGAATCACTGTTTTCTACTTCTTTTGTTTGTTATGTAATTTTTCTTTTAATTGTTCTCACGGGGAGTAATTTACTTGACTATTGGTACAACATAAGTATATATGGACGAGATGTATGGCTAGCGATAAAATTAAAATAATTTCTTATAATGTTAACGGGCTGTTAAATCCAATTAAGCGCTCCAAAATTCTTTCTAAAATGAAAAGAGAGAGGGCACATGTGGTATACTTACAGGAAACACACCTAAATGATAAGGAACATGGAAAACTAAAGAGAATGGGTTTTAATGACTTATTTTTTTCATCATATAAATCAGGACATAGAAGAGGAGTAGCAATACTCTTTTCTAAACAGGTTAATTTTGAAAAAATGTCTGAAATAAAAGATAATGAGGGTAGGTATGTCCTAGTTAAGGGAAAAATAGAGGGAAACATAGTAACCCTTCTGAATATATATGCACCTCCAGCAAGTGACATCTCTTTCTTCCAAAAAATAACTGAACTCATGATCACACAAACAGAGGGCCTACTGATATGTGGGGGAGACTTTAACATACATTTACAACCAAAACTTGACTGCTCTAGTGGGAAAATGGAAGAAACAAAAACTGTTAAAAAAGTTAACACACTTTTTAAAGAGGTGGGGCTTACTGACATTTGGAGAGAAATGTTCCCGGAGAAAAGGAATTATACCTACTACTCTGCCCCTCACTCTCTGTACACAAGGATAGATTATTTTATAATATTTGGAAAAGATAAGGATAAAATTCACACTTGTGAAATTGGGACAATAGATTTGAGTGACCATGCACCCCTATATTTAACAGTTGACCTTGATCTGAGACCCAGAAATACTACATGGAAACTAAATTCTGACCTACTGAACGACCCTATATTTAAACAAGACATTAGAAGAGAAATAAATTTTTTTTTAGAATTAAATGACAACAAAGAAGTATCACCCCCAATATTGTGGGATGCCATGAAAGCTGTCTTAAGAGGGAAAATCATAGCAATAGCCTCACATAAGAAAAAAAAAAAGGGGGGAAGCACTCAAAAGACTCCAACAAAAACTAAAGGATTTAGAATTAAAGCATAAAATGGATTCAGATAGGAATACACTGCAGGAAATGGATAAAGTTAGAAATGAAATCAGAAACATAACTACACAAGACGTCAAAAGAAACCTTATGTATCTAAAACAGAGATATTATGAAAGTGGCTCAAAATCAATGAAACTACTAGCATGGAAGCTTAAGAAAAAAATAGCTGAAAATACAGTTCATAAAATACATGACCCAATAACAAAAGAGCCTAAAAACAATCTAAGTGAAATTCATGAAGCTTTCGAGACATTTTACAAAGGATTATGTGCCAGAGCTCCAGGGGGAACCATAGCTCAGATTGACACCTTTCTGGACCCATTGCAATTACCCACTCTGACTGAAGAACAGAACCATGCGCTGACAGCTGAAATAACAGAAAGTGAACTATTAGCCACGATCAGTAAACTGAAAATGGGCAAATCTCCAGGTTCTGATGGCTACACAGCAGAATGGTACAAAGAGTTTAAAAATGAATTGGTTCCTATTCTACTTCCCACACTAAATTGGACCCTGGAAAAAGCACAAATACCTCCTAGTTGGAAGGAGGCAATTATAACAGCCATTCCAAAAGAAGGCAAGGATAAAACAGAATGTGCATCATTTAGACCAATATCTGTCTTAAACATAGATTATAAGATGTTTACTTCCATAATGGCCAAACGTTGTGAGGAACTTATGATTAACTTGATCCATAATGACCAGACAGGCTTCATACATCAGCGCCAAACACAGGATAACATAAGACGGACACTACATATTATTAACCACATAATGAAAACCAAAACAGAAGCAATAGTAGTGAGTATTGACGCGGAGAAAGCATTTGACTCTGTCAATTGGGTTTTCCTTTATAGAGTCTTACATAAATTCGGTTTCCACGACAAAATTATTAAAACTATACAAACTTTATATTATAACTCCACAGCAAGGGTCAAGGTCAATGGTCAGTTATCAAATAATTTTATATTGGAACGTGGAACAAGACAGGGATGTGCATGGTCACCACTATTGTTTGCACTCTTTCTAGAACCACTTGCCCAATATATCAGACAAAATACAGAAATAAAGGGAATACATCTCACAGAAAGAGAACATAAACTAGCCTGCTATGCTGACGACGTGATAACATTCCTCAGCAACCCAACACACTCTCTGCCCCAGCTAATGCTGGCACTTGAGAAATATGGGGAATTGTCAGGATATAAGGTTAATGTAAGTAAAACCCAAGTATTAACATATTATTATGACCCACCAAACGAAATAAAGACAAACTACTCATGGTCATGGCAAACAAAATCTTTTAAATACCTGGGCATCACTATCCCAAAGGATCTTTCAAAACTCTCAGAATACAATTACCTACCTCTAGATAAAAAGATTAAAGAAGATATCGCAAGGTGGAATCTCACTCCTCTACTTAGTCTTAACTCAAGGATACAATCTATTAAAATGAACATATTACCAAGATTGCTATACCTATTCCAGACTCTACCTGTAGAAATACCCCAAAGCCAATTTAATGAATGGGATAAAATGTTGTCCAGGTATTTATGGCAAGGGAAGAAACCAAGGGTACGTCTCAAAACACTACAATTAACGAAAGAAAAGGGAGGTTGGGGTCTACCTTCCCTCAAAGAATATTATCTTGCTGCCCAGATGAGAATTATATTATGTTGGTGCAATCCATCATACCAGGCACAATGGAAAGACATTGAAGAAAGACTGTTTCCCATTCCTGTACAAGCAGTTATAGCGGACTCAAAATTGCAACAATATACAAACAACACAGATAATCCATGGGTTAAATTTATCTTGAAAGTGTGGAAAAATATTCTTAAAAAATATAAACTGGAAGGAGATCTTCTTCCCCTCAAATGGTGCTCGTATGATTCTGATTTCACACCAAACACAACGGACACCAGATTTAAAATGTGGAGAGTTAATGGAATAACAGCTCTATGTAATATTATGAAAGGAAATGCACTGTTTAGTTTTGAGTTGCTTCAGAAAAAATACCTATTGCATAAACAAGACTTTTTCAGATATTTACAACTGCGGCATTATGTTAATACAAAGATTAAAAATGTAACAGAATCTAACCACAATTTCTTAGAACTGTTTAGAAGAGCATATAACTCGGAATTCAATAAAGGTATTATATCAGCTATATATAACTGCTTACTAGAATTCAATACCCACTCCACAATATATATTAAAGCAAAATGGGAAAGGGAATCAGAGATTAAAATATCTAATGAAGAATGGACAAAATGATGGCAATATCAATGGAAATGCACCAGTTCAATGAACTGGCGTGAATTTAATTGGAAAAACTTCATTAGATATTTTATCACACCAGTACAACAATCTAAACCCAGTGACTCTACCCCTGTCTGTTGGAGACAATGTGGTCATCAACGCGCAAACCATTACCACATTTTCTGGGACTGCCCCAATATTAAAGATTTCTGGTCGGAAATTCACAATGCCTTAAAGGACATTTTCCAAGAGGACTTACCATTGGACTTTAAGACCCTGTACCTGGGATATGCCCCTCAAGACTGGCTGAAAATGGACAAAGATCTCATGAACGTTCTGTTGGTGGCCAGCAAAAAGTCTATTACGAAGAAATGGATACAACCAGAGCGCCCAACAATGAATACGTGGAGAGATATAGTGTTTGACATTTATAAGATGGAACAACTTACAGCCCATATCAATCATAAAATGGAGATCTTCACTAACCAGTGGACAAAATGGCGCAGTTATATCACAGCCAAATGGCCAAATTGTTCTATGTATTTGTACTAAATGTATAATATATGTGTATCTGAAAATTACTCCCCTGTCAGTACTGTATATATTTTTTTGTTGATAATATAAATTTATCTTTTTTATTTATTTATTTAATTTATTTATTTATTTTTTTTTAACCTTTTTTCTCTTTTTTTTTTTCTCTTTTTTCTTTTTCTTTCTATTTTGAAAAAAGAATAAAATATAAATAAAAAAAATAAAAAAATAAATAGGATATACTTATTTCTACAAATATCTACTGGTAGTAGAAAATTTCATTCATCACACCTGTTGTAAATAGTATTTGTTAGAGGTAGCAGTGGAAAAAATCTATCAGCCCTATATTTATTTTGCTGATTACATTACATCATTTCCGGATGGAAATAACATAATGTAATCAGGGAAATAAGTAATGACTTTAAAAATATTAAAGTAAAAAGTAAAATATTAACGACACAAACAAAACAGAAAGAATTTATGTACAGTGGAGGAAATAAATATTTGATCCGTTGCTGATTTTGTAAGTTTGTTTACTGACAAAGAAATGAACAGTCTATCATTTTAATGGTAGGTTTATTTTAATAGTGAGAGATGGAACATCAAAAAGAAAATCCAGAAAATAACTTAATAGAAAATATATGAACTGATTTGCATTTCATTGAGTGAAATAAGTATTTGAACCCTCGAGCAAAACCCTTGTTTGCAGCACAGAGGTCAGACGTTTCTTATAGTTGATGACCAGGTTTGTGCACATATCAGAAGGAATTTTGGTCCAGTCTTCTTTGCAGATCATCTCTAAATCATTAAGGGACAAGCGACTAGTCGCAACATCACGACTCTTCGGGAGCCTGGCACAGATGTGCCACAGATCACAGAATCTGTTAAGTGTTTGTATTTTTGACATGCTGTCTTGTGATTTTCTGTAGCCTTGTGTAAGTTCCTCTCTTTAGTTTCTGCACAAAGTATTTACCCATAATAGGCTTCCTAGCATGCGACTGTCTGCTAATGTATTTGGTCTTCTCTTTGGTGTTAGCCTGTTCCATTACACCACCGGAGTCAGTATCCAGTCACCATTCTTGCTCGTCTGCAACCCCTATTTTAAAGGAGACCACAAATCCTGGTGAAGTTGAGGACGTTCCATCATTCCTAAAGGCTGCGACATCTACGTGAGGTAAAATTACTTATCTGTTAATTTCTATATCTATGTTATAATATCTGTGTTATAATATGTCTTATTCCAAATTGTATATAGCAAGACCCTCGACTTCCACCTCCCACCTCCCAGAACCGCCCCATCACATTCCTCCACGAACCAGAGCAGGTATGGATTGAATTTTTTTTAAAGGATTTTCAAACATGTCATCTTGGACATACATCTGTCCGCTGATGCTAAATAATTTCTTTGCTCCACTCAACAGAGTCTAAGAGACGCAGGGTGAGCAGCCATCTGGACGTTATTGCTGCTATGAAGAACATTGCAGAAAAGGACAGAGAGGGAGCTGAGGCTACAGGAGGCAAGAATGGAGGAGCAGCTGAGGCGTGAGGAGATGGCGCAGTTTGAACGGATGATGGAACAGCGGAGCAGAGAGACACACGACCTGATGGCCTTGCTCACTGCCTTGCATCCTCAGAAGCCTGTGGACTAACTTTAGTTCTTTGGTTTGTTGTGTTTGTACTTGGTGTGCGGTGTGTGCATGTATGTGTGTGTGTGTGTGTGTGTGTGCACATTTGTGTGTGTGTGTGTACGGTGTGTGCACGTGTGTGTGTGTATATTCTTTTGGTTTGCTGTTTTTATTTTTTTTTACAATAAATTTCTGTTTACCTTACTCCATTGAGGTTGTTTTTATATGGGCACTTTAAATGGCATACCTGTTACATAGATACAATATAATGGGCTCTTTAGTTTACTGTGATGGGCATATAAAGGCACATCAAACCCCTGTGTGTAAAAACACATGTCTTAAAGGGATATGCCACCCCCAGGTCAAATTTGGGCATCTCCCCACAGTCCAGAGACTAAAATAAGTGGTGGAAAGCGTTTTCCTGCTCACCCAGCCATTGTCCGAGTCTGTCGCCACTGACCGCCGCGGTATCTGGTGCTCCTCCGCCTTAGAATGGAGTCTAACGTAGCCAGAGAAAGATTTCGGCCAAAAGGAATTAATTTGCTCGATGCGTTTCCCAATTACTTTGTGTGTAGTGCGCATTCATATCGAGTGCAAATAAATGTGCAAATCAACACGGAGAGCTTGACTTGGTCATTTTGGGTGGGAACTATTTTCCAGTGCGTAAGAATACAGCCGTATCACGCACCACGTTGTGCAACAGGGGAACTCCCTTCCCGGTGCGTAACTGGGATTCCCCTGGCAGCGTGCGATACCGCGGCGGTCAGTGGCGACAGACTCGGACAATGGCTGGGTGACCAGGAAAACGCTTTCCACCACTTATTTTAGTCTCTGGACTGTGGGGAGATGCCCAAATTTGACCTGGGGGTGGCATATCCCTTTAATGTGTCTATCTTAAAGTGATCTAAAGTGAACTACAGGAAATGAGCACAGATGTACCAGTTGTAAAATGAAACATTTTGTTGCATCAAATAACACACACGCTTTACTGCTCTTCTGTGAAAGGTTGTTGTAAGGCACATCTTGCTGCAGATCCAGTGCCACCACTAGCACACTTAAGTTGAGGTTGTACAGCACTTTCAGGAAATTCCAACTCGGGCAGAAATGTGTCCATGTTTAATTCACAAAGGTTGTGCAGTGTGCAGCATGCCTCCACCATGTCCGCAACAACACTTACGCTACAGTCATTTCTTTTACTCAAACACTGCCACCTCCATTTTTAACCTACCAAAAGCATGTTCAACAACACAACGGGCATGACTTGTCCTGACATTGTACAGTTCTTGACTTTGTGTAAGCTGACCAGTATCGAGGTAGGGTTTCAACAACCAACTCTGCAGAAGGTAGGCTGAGTCGCCAAGGATGAAGTAGCCCACATCAGTTCCACAGATGTTTCTGACTCTGCCAGAAAAGGATTCAGCAGTGCAGGCCCAAGTCCAGAGGTTTGACTTTCTCAGCACACTGGCATCATGGTCCCGTCCAGGTTGTCCAATGTTCAGGTCCCAGAACATCCCTTTACCATCAACAACAGCTTGCAAAATGATGGAGTGCCAGCCCTTTCTGTTGCAGAAGACAGACTTGTACTGTGGTGGTTACAGTATAGGGAAGTGTGACCCTCTTGTTTCAACCAGCTTTGCTTGGTTGGGTGGTTGAACGAGTTTTGGCCTGAGGAGTGATATGACGGCCTGGCAGAATTCGTGTACACTCGTACAGACGGTGGAGAAGCCCACGACAAACAGGTTTGCTACAGTCCTGTACTCAACAGTTGGTGCCAGTCTGTACAGTGCAATGCCTACTCGTTTTTCCAGTGAAATACACAAATGAAATTATGTGTCTTGTCGCTGCAGTGCTGGCTTCAGTGCCCTACAGGGGGCAGAGTCCAGGCAGCGAGGAAACAGTTTGTAAGGGTACAGGACTGCGGGACATGTGAGCGGTCCTGTGGGGAAACAGTTTGTACTGGAGGGAAAACCAGCACGCCTGCCAGCGAAGGCATGCTCTCAGGCCAGAGAAAGATGCGCTGGTCGGGGAATGACGGGGCAACTGCAGGCGCTCCGTCACACTTATGTCATATTTATAAATATATATGAAACATTATATATAGTGTGATGGAGCTTGTTTTCATGCTCAAAGTTTCCAGGCATTTAAAATCCTGTTTCCATGGAATCATGCAGGTGACGTGCCACTTCCAGAAAGTTCCATGCTGTAGTTTTATTCATAATTCATTCATAGTAATTTTATATTATATTTGTATATTCATTCACACCATACACGGTGGTGAATGCTGCTGTAGCCACAGGCACCCTGGGGCAAACTGACTGAAGCGAGGCTGCCAAATCACACACCACATTCACTAAGTGGATGAAGTGTCTTGCTTAAGGACACAACAAATGCAGTAACTTCAAGTGAGACCCAAATCAAGTGAACAATTTTTCCCGAGGAGCGGGGGAGGGGGGGGTGGGGCTTGAATTGCGTGAGAAATGTGTGAGCGTGTGAACGCGTCGAATTGTCTCTCTCAATGCGTAAAACTTGAGAGCCTTGCTGTAAATGTTTGTCTAAAGAGCAAACTTTAACTACTAAGCAGCTAATGAGAGTTATATAAATGAAGTTATTACCTGATGGTTCTCAGTTTGTTTTATCATCACCGCAGTGTGCGCTTAGCAGCTGAAGCGCTCTACAGCACTCTACAGTCTGCCCAACAACAGAACAATCTATTTTCTGATTGGCTGATTTTTTTGGAGGAGGAGGTTTTTTTTCGCTGAAAATGCACGGTGCCTGCATAAACTGAGCCACACAGACCGATTTTCTGGGCACAAAAAAAAAAAAAATCACCGTGAGAAATGCCATGTGAACACGTCGAATTGCATGTGTCACACTCTCAATGCGTGAGACTTGAGAGCCCTGAAAGACCGATCAAAGCTTGATTAGCAACCGCGTGACAAGGCGTGTTACGAGCCGACAACCAATTAAGTTGCACGCAGTGCGTAACTTGAACAAGTGACAAACTAGCGCTTGAACATGAATCTATATTACCAGAATATGGCAATTCAATGAACATGACAAGGTAAGGACAGCAGATACAAAAGGAAGGTATTAATAGTCTGCACTACTAAACACTGCTGCTCATAACGATCTCTCCAACAATTGACAACTTGCTGCAGGATAAAGAGTCCAGGGCGTCTTCTGATTGGACGAGAGTCCAGGTGAAGTGAGGTGCATGGCAAGTGAGGAGAGTTAGCGTCAAAGTCTGTGGCTCCTCGCGGCCACAGGGGGAGCCTTTTCTACAACTGTCTCTAAATGATCCCAGTAAAACACACCCTCCCTCCTCAGACATGGTGTGACACACAGTAATGTGTATTCACATTATGTTTTATTTTTGTATGTAATGGGAAAAACTAATTTGAGTAATAATCTCATTCAAGGTGTAATTACACCCTCACGCCAGTAGGTGGTGGTGACTCTGTGAGACGCTATTGTGAGGTCACAATATGGCAGAAGCAAAGAGAAACTTCATGGTGGCTGTCTCATTCTTTCCCTGTGTTTTACAGGTTAGTAATGAAGTAAAACCCACATATTGGTCATAATTGCAAGAATAAAAATCAGTTGCTAAATACTGTAGTCTATTTGTGTGAAGTTTGAGCCACGTAAAAAGATGTGAAAAGACAGGTCAAGGCGAGGCAACAAGCGCCATTTTGAGTTTAATGCGCGCATTTATTTTGAGTTTCTGTTTTTGTAACAGAATGTTTTAAAGTGCTCCGATATTGTTTATAAGTGAAAGTATAAAGGTTAAGTTCATAAATGAAAGATAAAAAGGTCTCAAGCTAACGCTAAAAGCCAGTCAGTAGTACATGGTTACTACTGTGCAATGCATGAGCCGTTAAGGTGGCGGTAATGTATTAAAAATGTTGTATTAAAAGCAGTACAGATTCAGATGTGAAAACTGATAAAATGTGTTTTGCTTAAAAACTTTAAAATATGGAATTAATAATAATATTGGAAGTATGTAAACGATGCAAATGTGAACCGAAATAACACATGGAAATATTTACTGCATGATTGTGAATTGTAAACCAAGAAACAGTTGTTAAAGCTGAAGATTGAAATTAAAATACATGATTGTGTAAATAAATGTCTGTCTCATTCTTTCCCTGTTTTAAAGGAAACATTTTAAAACCAAAATCATGAGGCTCACTGCAGCGACAGAAGGGCCCCAATATTCCAGTGTAAATCAATGGGAACCAGTCAGCAGGAGCCAGAAGCAGGAACACGGCGGCTACGGCATTAGCTACATCCATTTATATAAACAGTCTGTGTGTGTGTCCTCATATGTTTTTTGAGACTAGAACTATCAGCAAACAATTTCTTACATACTGAACAGCTGAATGGTTTCTCCCCTGTGTGTGTCCTCATATGTCTTTTGAGACTAGAACTATCAGCAAACACTTTCTTACATACTGAACAACTGAATGGTTTCTCCCCTGTGTGTGTCCTCGTATGTTTTTCAAGATCACGCTTTTGGGCATATGTTTTCTTACAAACAGAACAGCTAAATGGTTTCTCCCCTGTGTGAGTCTTTGTATGTGATTTTAGGTGATCCTTTCGGACAAATGTTTTCTTACAAACAGAACAGCTGAATGGTTTCTCGCCTGTGTGTGTCTTTGTATGTAATTTTAGGTAACCCTTTTGGGCAAATGTTTTCTTACAAACAGAACAGCTGAAGGGTCTCTCCCCTGTGTGTCTCCTCATGTGTGTTCCAAGATGATCCTTTCGGACAAATGTTTTCTTACAAACAGAACAGCTGAATGGTTTCTCCCCTGTGTGTAACCTCATATGTGTTTCAAGACTACTCTTTAGGGTAAATGTTTTCTTACAGACTGAACAGCTGAATGATTCCTCTCCTGTGTGAACTCTCCTGTGTATTTGTAGTTTATATTTAGACCCAAATCTCTCTTTACAAACAGAGCACTTGTGTTTCCTGCTCTCAGCTCCTTGGCCAGTTCCTGACATGTCTCCATTGTCCACAGTGGCTCTGGTCTCTGGTGCAGGCTTGTATCTGGGGGACAGATGTGAGTTTTGTGCAGTGGAGCTTCTGGCTCTGATCTGGACTTGGTTGTGGTGGTCTCCATCAGCCCCTGTGTCCCTGTGTGCAGGTGAATAGCTGAGTGGAGCTCTCCAGTCTTCATCACTGTCAGTGTCAGAAGAGTGCTCGGTGTCTCCCTCAGTCTCTGAGTGGACATGTGTCTCTGCTCTGATGTCCTCTCCCTGTGTGTCCTCTCTCTGCTCAGTTCGTCTTTGTTGAAGCGGTGAGGACTCTTCTGTCTTCACGCTCACAGCACTAAACTCTGGGACAGACCTGAAAAATATAACAGACATTTGTATATTTCAAACCCAATCTGAATATTTGTAATAGAAATCAATAAGTATGAATAATGAAATAAAGAATGGCAGTTTGAAAGTGTCTGAGACTCACACTTGCAGCTGATCTTCCTCCTGTTTGATGTCGTGTTCTTCTTTAATCTGTGGAGTCAGACCAGGACTCAGAGAGGGGAGCTGGACAGCTGCAGGAGATAAGAATAAGAATAAGAATAAGAATAAGATAAGAATACACACTTACACCTACACGTGCAGTCTTGTGTCATGAACACTCTGTGAACTTGTCTGTAGTCTACTTTAAGGGTGATGGGTGTCTTTTGTGTCCATGAAGTTGTAAATGGGTCAGTGACGTTTTGCAGTTTTCAAATGCTAAAAAAATGAAAATATAATGGCATACAAAATGTCTAGATTTTCTGGTATATTTAAGTGTATATTTTATCATTTCATACATGCCAAAAAATGAATCTAATTAATTACAGGATTTGTAATTAATTAATCTAATTAATCACATTTTAATCACGTGAGAGAGAGAGAAAGGCAACCCACTTTGTGATTGAGTTTGTCAGTTTTTCTGTGGTCGCTTTGCTCATTTGTTTCCCAAATTCTGCGATTGTGGTTTGTTGGTTTGTTGAAGTGCGCTCGCACTCGCTCCATCACCGGTAACGATGGAACTTGTCCGGACGTGTTTATCGTTCAAATGACATCAGGCTGGAGCAGCTTCGGTGATCGGAAAATTATATTTGACAAAAGCTATAAATCACAGCGTTCTTGTTGATCGTCCCGTCTTCGTTCTTTTTATAAATAAACTTGCCGTTCAAAGGCCCTGGCAGTGGTTTGCTCACCAAATGACAAATTTAAAATGTGCGCGCATTGAATTGCCACTCATAATTAATTGCGTTAATTTTTATAACGTGTTAATTTGCAGTGTAATTAATTAATCTAATTAGCGCGTTAAACTGACAGCCCTATTAAAAACATTTTTCTGCATTTAAAGCCAGGGCTTTCTTAAAAATGTCATTCGTATTTCTTATTTATTTATTAAAGGGACAATGCATATTAAAAGACAAGATAATGTAAGAGACAAACATGTACTTGTAAATATACAGGATCGTAGCCAAAGCTAATTTCCATCCTTAGTCCTCTGCTGGACCAAGCCCAGCCACAAAACCCGCACAATTCATAAAACATGACAAAAGCCTCCAATACCCACTCCCACATGCACCTCTCACTCAGACACTATAAAACACACGCATACGACATTAGTATTAAAATGTACAGGTCAGACATGTACTTACTTACATGTACTTAGACATGTACACTACTTACACAAGCACTGCATTAACATCTATTTACAGATCTATATACAAATATAACTACAGTCCCCGGCTCATGTGCAAAAGATGTTCAAGTTCACTTGTGTGGACAGATCTGATTGTCTAATAGCCACGACTCAAGTTGATCAGAGAATCAGAGAGTGTAGACAGCTCACGTACAGTCACTGGGATGGTGTTCCAGGTTTAAGAGGCGCAGAAAGAGAACACAGCCTGTCCAAAGCCACTTTTCCTTGATGGTGTTATACAATCACCTCTGGAGCTTGCTGTTGTTGATCTGTTCTGATTCTTGGGACAGTGGCCAGATCATGTAAAATTTTGTACACAAGAAAAGAATCTGCAATTTTTTTCAGGTTATCCCAGCCCAATATGTTGTGTTTCTTCAGAATAATGCAGCAATGGTGGGCCTTTGTTTTTTTGTCTAAAATTTTAAGAGCTTGTTTATATACTATTCCAAGAGGTCTGTGCATGCGTCAGGGTCTGTTTTGCTAGCTCAATTGACTCCCAAACAAATAGTTTTAACAGAAAATCAAGACATCTTTTAGAGGGCGATAATAAACATCGAACAGCGCCCAGCTGGCTGACATAGTCCACTGCTCCGGGGACACCTCTGAGCACCAGCCCTCACCGTTCGACCCCGGCGTTCCAGGTACAGATGAACACTATTGGCTTCAGCGAGGGGCTAGACCTAAAGCCCCGATCAGCTCTGCCCCAGTCCAGGCAGATCCCTGGATTGTTGTGGCCCATAATGGCTGGGAACAAGGTAAGCGAGTAAACCGGTCGTCCTGCTCCTCTTCCACCATAAATGTAGTTCTGTCAAATAACTTCAGTGTCCTGGACCATGAGGATTTTCCCCCGCTACCCCAAACTTACAAGGGCCAGTTGCATTTCACCCCGGCTCCACAATCAGATCGCCCTGGAGCTCAGGGCATGGCCATTAACGCATCAACACCAGCCTTGGGCAGCCTGCACGAGAGTGTGTGTCTGCTGTTGTACAGGTCTTCCACAACCGCGGCCCCAATGCCGCCCGGAGATTCCACCTCGCAGATGCTGGGTTTGTCCGCTCGGTGTCACAGGGGAGTACCCGCTGTCCCCTCCCCACGTGCGCGGGGGGCCTCCGTTCCCTCCTCGCACATGTCGACCCCGAGAGCTCGATGAGCACAAGGAGGTGGTCCCACACTTGACTATGCCACCTCAGCCCAGGCGTCTGGGCAAGACCCGTCCGTGTTGATTCACGGTTCTTCCATGTCCGACACGTGAAAGTAAACAAAGGCCACACCTCCTGTCACCCAGGTGCTCTCGTGAAGGACATCATAGGCTCCGCCCCTACCACCCTGCGCGATCATCCCACAGTGTCAACGGTATTTATTCATGTTGGAAAAAACGATCTTAAAGTGCAACAGTCAGAAATACTCAAGGACAACTTCAAAATCCTCATCACTACAATCCACAGTTTAGACAAACAGTGTGGCGTCTCTGGACCTTCTGCACCACCTCGTTTTGGAGATATGAAGTTCAGTCTTTTAAGAGCATTGCACATATGGCCCAAAAGATACTGCAGAGACAACAAAATCCCCTATGTGGATAATATTATCACGTTTTTTAAGAGACCTGAACTTTTTAAAAAGGACCGCCTACACCCAACATCCTCGGATCCCATCTCCTCTCAAACATCGAACTCACTCTAGAAGAAGCATGACAAAATAACCAAGCACAGGTAATTCCCGTGATCAGCAGAGAGCGGCATAAGCATAAAAGTTTTCATAAATTTAATGTCAATCAATAATCTCAATCAATAATCTCAGATCTCTTCCAAAAGCAAATTCATCACAAATTCCTGTAGTTTCTCAGTCATCGCTAACATTAAACATGGCCTTTTTAAATGTCCGCTCTCTGCTGAACAAGTCTTTTATTGTTAACGACCTGATTTTAGACCACAAACTTGACTGCTCCTTTTTAACTGAAGCATGGTTGGGTGCAGACGCACCAGTTGTTCTCACTTTGGCCACCAAACCTATTTTGTTGAACAATTTTACAAGTTTTGAATATCACTCAGTTGTTTTTAGCAACCCCCAAATTTTATGTGTCACAATATACAGACCACCAAAAAAATGCAACCTTTTTATCAGTGAGTTTTCTGAGTTTTTATCTATCGGATCGGTCAAACCTACAAAATCAGAATGTGATCAGATTCTTTAGCTGCCGAAAGACAGCGGCAGTAAACGAGAATAATTGGACATCTGGAGGCAAACAAACGTACGGTAGTTACATCGGAGACGATCACATCCAGCAGAAAACCCCCGACAAAAAGAAAGTGTCCTGAACTACATATTTCATTGGAGGCAATGATGTTTGCAGGAACACATTTCTCTTTCTTATGGGGTGAGTAAAGTGCCTCTAAACTTTGACACTACATCTTTAGGACATGTTTAAATACTAATTCAGCTTTCGTGTGGTCATATTATTTCTGCATCAAAGGGAGACATTTAGCTGAAAGCAGGGAGCTTGTGTAATTGTCAACATTAACATCATATTTTTGCGATGGGCGATTAATTTGAATAATGCTTGAACTGAGTGAATTGCTAAACTAGTGCGTGAAGTGCTAATGATTAATGATTGCAGATACTGCAGCACTAGTTGGTAAATCATTAGCATCACAGTCAATTCAAGCAGTGCTAACAGGCACCTAGACTAGGTGCTAAAAGCACCAGTCACTTTAAAGGTCCCATGGCATGAAATTTTCACTTTCTGAGGTTTTTGAATGTTAATGTGAGCTCCCCTACCCTGTTTAGGCCCCCCCTTCCCCCATGGCTAAAAGTTGCGAAATGTCTAAACTGAGCATTTGCGGTCATTTTCTGCGTTACACAAAACCAGTGTTCAAACGGGCGAGTTCGGACAAGGCACCTTTTTGACGTCAGATCGGCAAATGCAGCTCCAGCCCCTCCCTCTGTCTCCGCTCAGCGTCCCTGTATATCCCGCCCATAGAGTTTGGACTGTGAATGCGCTACAATGCGAAATGCGTTTTTTTATTTGCCTGGAGGCATGTCCGAGTGTTTCTAGGCTCGCAAGTCCCTTACCCGACCCTCTGGACCTCTGAAATACCAGTGGTTTAATTTTATTTTCTGTGTAAATATGCTTTTTTTCATTGCAAAGTCTCCCATCTGTCTTCCTGTGTTAAACACGGAAGCGAGCAGACAGCGGTGCAGAGCTGCGCTTCCAGCGGGGGAAACCCGCCCCCCCGCTCCTTAGCCAATCTCTCTGTCCTTCTCATTTGCATTGAAGCAGCAACACCCAGAATAAAGCATTTTAGACACATATCTAGCCTCATGAAGACTGTCAGTCATATCTCATGCAGTGAGTGTTGATTTTGAAGAAGGATTCATTTACAGTATTAGGGAACCATTAAGGAGCCATATAAAAGCATCAAGAAGTACCATGTCATGGGACCTTTAAGCAATTCAAGCATTATTCCAGTAGCCTACCAAAAATACTCAATTATACTGCATTGTACTGCATAATGCAGTATTTTGGACATGAAATAAATGCAGTTTTCCTGTTATACACTGCAGACTTTGACAATTGTCAAAATCTGCAGTGTATATGATTCTGTGTATTATTGGACGATTATATGGGCTTTTGGTTATGAAAGCATTTCCATTTTAACAAAGTACCTTCTAATTCTGATCTACCCTGAACACCACACCACAGTGATAGTCAGTGATGATCTGCAGGGGGAGGGCTTATCTTAATGTCATGCAAATGAGCACCATTCTGCCCCCCAGCCCTACAATGAGACAAATCTTCAAGAGGACTTTTCTCACTTTTGTGTTTTCAGATGTGCATGCTTTCAAGATTTCCATGTGTAAGACATCGTTGGAAAGCCTAGAAACTACACATTCAGAATCTATGAATAACCTCTGGGACGACATGTGACAATTGGTCACATTTGTCACAGTGAGGGACAGGAGGACACTGGACAAACTGCTCTCCATCATGGACACTCCTGCTCACCCACTGCACTAGACTATAGAGGGACAGAGGAGCTCATTCTTGAACAGGCTCCTACAGCTTAAACAGTGAGAGATCCAGGACTACATTCATACTATAATACTCCCTACAACTGTACAACAACTCACCCTTATGTAACGATAACCTTATGTCCTGTCAATCATCATATCATTGCACTGCCTTTGCTGTCTCTTGTATAGAGGTGTGATTTTATATTTTATTGCTTATTTTTCAATTGTATTCATTTATTTATATAATTATGTCTTATTTGACACGTGTCTCTTGCCATCTATTTTGCTACTCATTTATAATTTATTATTACCATTTATTTTTAACTCTTTGTTCTCACATTATATTGTGAAGAGTGAGCTACTGTGTCCAAATAATTTCCCTTGTGAATCAATAAAGTTTGTTCAAGTCCAAGCTCTGAGTTACCAAGGTGACAGCGACAAAACCTTAATGATTTAGAGATGATCTGCAAAGAAGAGTGGACCAAAATTCCTTCTGATATGTGCACAAACCTGGTCATCAAATACAAGAAACGTCTGACCTCTGTGCTGCAAACAAGGGTTTTGCTCGAGGGTTGAAATACTTATTTCACTCAATGAAATGCAAATCTGTTCATATATTTTCTTTAAAGTTATTTTCTAGATTTTCTTTTTGATGTTCCATCTCTCACTATTAAAATAAACCTACCATTAAAATGATAAACTGTTCATTTCTTTGTCAGTAAACAAACTTACAAAATCAGTAGCGGATCAAATACTTATTTCCTCCACTGTACATAAATTCTTTTCTGTTTATATAATATTTTCTGTTTTGTTTGTGCTGTTAATATTTTACTTTTTGCCATAACATTTTTAAAGTTATTATTTACTGATTTCACTGATTACATTACATTACATACATATTAGGGGTGTAAAGATTAACCGATTTGGATCGGTTATCGGTCTGTGACCTCTGCGATCTGAGTGTACCGATCAGCGGAGCCCGGATCGGTCCAAATGCACTACGAAAGGTGCAATGCACCCGATTTACAGCCAAGAATCGGTTTGCTAGCTCCTGAGCGGTCTCTCTCATGGCGCAGCAGCCACGCTATGTGTGTTTGCGTTCTTTCACGAACGGTGGGTGGTTCACTTACCTGGGGTTGAAGCTTATTGGCTGGTTAACTGCCAATGATGCGAGCAGCGCGGGCTGTATGCGGAAGCGAGCACAAAATGTTTGCACTGTATAGCCGTGTCCCAATTCGCATTGTGCGGAGGGCGGGTTTCCCGCCGCCTCGTCTCGTCAGGAGATCTACTCTATCGGTAAGCTAAGCTAAGTTTCCTTTTATTGAGCTATGGTTAAATTAATTTGGTGCGCTACCGCTATTTATGGACATGGTTCGTATGCGTGGTTAACTTTTGTGCCAGTGTTGTGTCGCGTTGATATCAGTCTGATGTTTCACTGTCAGATTGATAGTTTCCATGGCAGCTATAGACCATAACTATTGTATGATACTAGCGTTTTTATTGTCACGGTTAGTGGATTGGTTGATTTATTTAGACAACATTCATGTATTGGCAATGTATATTTGATTTGGGCTAAAATTGACTTGGCTAATTTACTTTTGTGTGGAAAATACAATGTATAATGTATACAATGTATACAATGTATATCAGAATTGGTGCATTTCTGTATTTAGATACTTATGATTTGTATGTATAGAAATGTACTTCACACACACACAGATGATTATTGTCTCAAAAGAGACTAAGGAAATGTTATAAGATGGAGAGAAAGTATTAGTTATTCAGTGGATTTAACATGCTAGGGTTTTCTATAACTGCCTAGTAATATCTATCTTCTTGTCAGTGATATGTTACACTTTTACAGTTATTGAAACTTATGAGTGACTGAAGCACTAATTACTAACTCATTCTGATTCATTCTGATTTTTGACTTTAATAGGCAACTTGCTTGTTTTATAAGGTCTTCTTTAAATTTTTGATATCTAACCTTATCGTTTTGTGTTGCTTGAGGGAAGGAATGTGTTGTATTTTAAGTATGAGCAGAGTTTTGCAAACCGGATTGCCAGTTTTTCAGTAGGCCTGGTGTATTGTCTGTTGGACACTAAATAAACAAAAAGATACTATTTTGAAATTTAATTTCTGTTTCTCTCTTTTTCTTCTCGATAACTTTAAAGCACTTGGGAGTAAAGTTGTCAATTTGTATTGAATCGAAATTAACCGAACCGGATCGAATCGTACCGGATCGTTTACTAATTTTATGAATCGTCCCTGAATCGAATCGTAGCCTGTGAATCGAGATTGGAATCGAACCCTTTTGTGAGTGAAAGATTCACACCCCTAATACATATATTTGTAGAAATAAGTATATCCTATTTAAATTTGCACTTATTGATGTACTGCCAACTTACATAGCCCTCTGCTGACATGTTGCTGCTCCAGCTCTTGTATTGTTGGGGCAATGCCACCTGGTTGGTTGTGGTGGTCTCCATCAGCCCCTGTGTCCCTGTGTGCAGGTGAACAGCTGAGTGGATCTCTCCAGTCTTCATCACTGTCAGTGTCAGAAGAGTGCTCTGTGTCTCCCTCAGTCTCTGAGTGGACATGTGTCTCTGCTCTGATGTCCTCTCCCTGTGTGTCCTCTCTCTGCTCAGTTTGTCTTTGTTGAAGCGGTGAGGACTCTTCAGTCTTCACGCTCACAGCACTAAACTCTGGGACAGACCTGAAAAATATAAGAGACATTTGTACATTTCAAACCCAATCTGAATATTTGTAACAGAAATGAATAAGTATGAATAACAAAATAAAGAATTGCAGTTTGAAAGTGTCTGAGACTCACACTTGCAGCTGATCTTCCTCCTGTTTGATCGTCGTGTTCTTCTTTAATCTGTGGAGTCACCCATCGAGTTTGAGGTAGTGGGGCAGACGTGACATTATCATCACTGCAACGACAATCAGAGTAATAATTAAGTTGTTGTGTGAGAGTAATGTACGCTGTGCAAAATCTTAGCCATTACTTTAGATTTACATTTACGTTTTTAATGAAGTAGTTTATCCTAGAATTAAGCAGCGCATGTCCTGACTAGGACCAGAGGGCGGGACCACATTACACCGGTTTTAAAATCACTGCATTGTCTCCCTGTGAGTTTCAGGATCGATTTTAAAGTTTTTACTGTTTTTTAAATGTCTTAATGGTCTTGGGCCTTCTTATCTTTCAGAACTGCGTTTACTTTATGAACCCTCGTGGACCCTGCGCTCCTCCGGCAGCTCCTGGTCATTCCCAAAGTCAGGACACACACTCACAGAGAGGCGTCTTTTCAGGACTACGGCCCTCGTCTATGGAACAGCCGGAGGAGCTCAGGGCCAACGAGAACGTTCATGTTTTTAAGAGTAGCCTCAAGACTCACCTGTTTAGCTTGGCCTTTGTTTAAAATTTTATACTTTTACCTGTTTTTATTATTCATGTTTTATTTTAGGCATTTTATTAGGTTGAACTAATAGTCATCGATCATTTTTAGGAGGGGTGGTCGGCTGCAGCTGCCTGTCCTATGGGCTCCTGGGGGGTGCTTAGGCCTCATCTCTGCCCTGGGCCCTGTGGCGGTTCCTGGTGGCGGTGGACGGCTCTCTGCTCCTGGTGTAGACGGCTCCTCTGATGATGTTCTCTCAACTGAATCACCTGTATTCAGCCTCACTGAATACAGGAATACCTCACTGCGGGGGGGGGGGGGGGGGGTTACGGTTTCAGTTGTTTGGTTGTGTGACCACATCCAGCAGAAAGCCCTTGACAAAAACAAAGTGTCTCCAAACTACACATTTCATTAGAGGCAATGATGTTCTTATAGCGTGAGTAAAGTGCTTCTAAATGTGCAACATAAAAATAAATGTCCAACATTTATTTAATATTATTAACAATTATGCCTTTATGACTTTGACTTGACATATTATCCTGTGTATTATTTAATTACTGAATGATTATAAGGCCTTTTTGTTATAAAAACTCTTCCATTTTAACAAAGTACCTTCTAATTCTGACCTTCCCTGAATGTAAACACCACAGTGATAATCAGTGATGGGGGAAGGGCTTATGTCATGCAAATGAGCTCCATTCTGCTCCACAGCCCAATCTTCAACACGGCTTTCTCTGATGTGCTGCTTTCAAATGGCCACAAATTATTCGGATGTTCTCAGACTGATGTGGCATCATTGGAAAGTTTAGAGTCTACACTTTCAGAATCTGTGAATAACTCAAAACACCTCCGGGCGTGTGTCTGGTTTTGCTGCGATCGGTCACATTTTTTAACGTCGTAGCCAATTCATGTACATAAAAACATTTGAAATGCTTAATATAAATGTTAAATATAGATTTATGCATACTTGACATTATAAATATTTGAAAAAGTTAAATAGAACCTACCATCTTTTATATTTTAAAATTTGCCAGTTGAAAATCCCAGCGACTACAACAAGCAGCAAACGCACCTTTTCTTTGCATTGAAAATGACGTTTTCAGATACAGAATATCTCAGTCGTCCAGGTAGAATCCACGATAAAAGGAGAAATTCAATTTGTCAACTGGACAAAGTTTATTTGGTTCGACCAAATAAACTTTGTCCAGTTGACAAATTGAATTTCTCCTTTTATCATACAGGATATCGCATTCGTGCCCTGAAAAACGTTTATATAAAGTACGTTTTCAAATTATAAGCAGAATTTACCTGTCCTGAAGAAATGTAGCGACCAACGCGTCAGTCTTTAGACCCTTCGTCTGCTTCAGTGCGCGCCATCGCTGGAAGGAATCTCCAAGAATCACCTTCGTTTGGCTTCGCTCCTTTTCCCCTTGTCTTCTTCTTTCAGCGACCTCAAAAACGGACTTTCTTTTGCGGCTAACTGGTAGTGGATTCTTGTCTGCCATTGCAACAAACTTTGTGCAAACTGTGAGGAAGCTGCAGTTGGAAAAAGCCGCTCAGAACCGCTGTGTTGGTGGAGTAAACAGAGTCTTGTGTGTGGAATGCGTAAGAGGCGCGCGTAAAACACGTCATTTCGACGGGGCAGTCCATTTCAACAGAACACCGTGGATCTATAATAAGAACTATGCAGAACACCGGCTGGATCCGCCAGACTGTGAGCTGTCCTCCGTGTTCGAGGGCCGTGACTGGTTCCAAGGTGGAGCAAAGCAGAACAGCAACGTGGATCCGGTCTGGTTTGTTGTAGGTCTATTTTGTTCTGAGCGGCCCGTGCTCCGCGCACTTGGTTTTTCCCGGGAGAATCGATCCATGAGAAGAATAGATCCGGGAGAATCGATCCTGACGTGTTTTACGCGCGCCTCTTACGCATTCCACACACAAGACTCTGTTTAAGATTGATCAAAATGTTTAAATGAGAAATTAGGAGTGTCTTTTGTTGTCGCAGAATTTAATGTCAAAGTGGGGAAAAGGATTAATGACTACTAATCTGTACACAAGGAGGAAACTTTGGCAATTCTTTTAACAATTGAATGGGTGGAAGAGCACAGACCCCTAAGAACAATTGTGTGCACAGATTCTATGAATGAATGAATGGCTTTTATTGTCACTATTCACATGTACAGTTTACATTACACATACTAATAATGAGGTTGAAAGCATCTCACTTGAGTGCAGACATTTAAGTGCAGCACTAGGCAGTTTGGGCAGTGGTCATTCAGACAGAAGGCCAGATGTTTTTATAGAACTGAAACAAGCTCTTTATAGAGAAGTGACAATGGGATTAGTGGTAGTGTTCTCATGGGTTTGGAATGAAAGGAAATTAAAGGAAATGAAGCCGCAGATGAACAAGCAAATAAATCCAGCAAGAAATCAAACATGGCTATAGAAGTAAAATTAAGTAAAATGGAGGAAAAATGGCAAAAAGGATGGGGTATTGATAGGGATGGGAATTGATAAGATTTTTCCGATTCCGATTCCATTATCGATACTGCTTAACGATTCGTTTCTCTATCGATTCTCTTATCGATTCTAATTTGGGGGAAAAAGAAGAACAAACGGTTTGATTAGCACCAAAATTAGCATTAGTCCTGGTCTAGTCCTGGTTTAATCCTGGTCTAGTCCTGGTCTAGTCCTTGCCTGGTTTACACCTGACCATATCACAAGTGAGATATGGTCTGGGAGCCACCTTCGAAATGTCTCGTAGTGGAGGTGTGGTTTACGATCGCCAAAGGCTGTTTATTGGGCGTTACAAATGTCTATCATTTGGTGTATACGTAGCCCATAGCCAATCATGTCAGTTGTCAGTTCAAACTACAAGCTTCCGTTTGTCACGTAGTACACGTCACCGTCTTGCCACCCCTCCCCGCTCTCTGAGGCCGCGCGTCCACCGGGGCTGCGAGCACGAAAACGATCCGCGGCGCCCGGACCGCGTACTCTCAGCCCCAGCCAGGAACGAGCAAAAGCAGCCTGGGATTTCCCAGTTTAGGTCTTGTCCTGGTCCAGTCTAGGTTTAGGCCTGGTCTAGTTCTGCTTTAGTTCTGTTTTAGTCCTTGTTTAGTCCCGGTGTCGACACAAGCCGCTGCTTTCACCTAATATCTCCATTTGATGCAGAAATGATATTGTGATAACCTGGGTTAATGGTGTTCTGTTATCACTGGTGTTTTATGTGTACAGTATGTGCCTTTAAAGGTTCTGCTGGTGTGCGCATGTGAACGAGTGAACGAGTGGACGTGTGTGTGAACGAGAGTGTGTGCGAGGAGTTGAGGACTAAGAGAGAGTGGTGTGGCTGCGCTGATGCTCTGTTAATGTGATACAATTCAAGAGTTCTGTTCATCAATAAAGTTTGTTGTGAAGTAAGAGAAGCCTCGGGTCATTACAATATGACAAGAATATGACTCACCCCATGTCGGATAATTCTCGTGTCTCCACGTGTATTCGCTTATTTGCTTATATCCTGGACTTTCTACTGCTAAGTGTCCGACGGCATTTTGTACACGAGCTCCGGAGAAACTGACCTGTCCCGAACCTGTCCCGAACGTCTCCCGAACGTGTCATGTGTCCAAGTGGAAGCTAAAAGTCCATTTTCACAAACGTTCTTCTCGTCATGCATATCAGTGAAGCGGCGAAGCACGTAGCGGCGTTACGCACGTGCGTAATTCGTGCTGGCTGGAATCGATAAGCGGAATCGATAGATAAACTGCTAATTGATTCCGTGGAATTGAAACACATGGAACCGGTTCTCAACAGGAACCGGTTCTCGATTCCCATCCCTAGGTATTGAGAGGAGAGGTCTGTGGTATCATAATATCTAGGATAAACTACTTCATTAAAAACGTAAATGTAAATCTAAAGTAATGACTAAGATTTTGCACAGCGAACATTACTCTCACACAACAACTTTATTATTACTCTGACTGTCGTTACAGTGATGATAATGTCACGTCTGCCCCACAACCTCAAACTCGATGGGTGACTCCACAGATTAAAGAAGAACACGACATCAAACAGGAGGAAGATCAGCTGCAAGTGTGAGTCTCAGACACTTTCAAACTGCAATTCTTTATTTTGTTATTCATACTTATTCGTTTATTACAAATATTCAGATTGGGTTTGAAATGTACAAATGTCTCTTATATTTTTCAGGTCTGTCCCAGAGTTTAGTGCTGTGAGCGTGAAGACAGAAGAGTCCTCACCACTTCAACAAAGACAAACTGAGCAGAGAGAGGACACACAGGGAGAGGACATCAGAGCAGAGACACATGTCCACTCAGAGACTGAGGGAGACACAGAGCACTCTTCTGACACTGACGGTGATGAAGACTGGAGAGCTCCACTCAGCTGTTCACCTGCACACAGGGACACAGGGGCTGATGGAGACCACCACAACCAACCAGGTGGCATTGCCCCAACAATACAAGAGCTGGAGCAGCAACATGTCAGCAGAGGACTATGTAAGTTGGCAGTACATCAATAAGTGCAAATTTAAATAGGATATACTTATTTCTACAAATATCTACTGGTAGTAGAAAATTTCATTCATCACACCTGTTGTAAATAGTATTTGTTAGAGGTAGCAGTGGAAAAAAAATCTATCAGCACTATATTTATTTTGCTGATACATTACATCATTTCCGGATGGAAATAACGTAATGTAATCGGCAAAATCAGTAAATAATAACTTTAAAAATATTAAAGCAAAAAGTAAAATATTAACGGCACAAACAAAACAGAAAGAATTTATGTACAGTGGAGGAAATAAGTATTTGATCCGTTGCTGATTTTGTAAGTTTGTTTACTGACAAAGAAATGAACAGTCTATCATTTTAATGGTAGGTTTATTTTAATAGTGAGAGATGGAATATCAAAAAGAAAATCCAGAAAATAACATTAAAGAAAATATATGAACTGATTTGCATTTCACTGAGTGAAATAACTATTTGGACACTTGAGTAAAACCCTTGTTTGCAGCACAGAGGTCAGACGTTTCTTGTAGTTGATGACCAGGTTTGTGCACATATCAGAAGGAATTTTGGTCCACTCTTCTTTGCAGAAGAAAATCATCAAAATCATTAAGGTTTTGTGGCTGTTGCTTGGCAACTCGCAGCTTCAGCTCCCTCCATGTTTTCTACAGGGTTAAGGTCTGGAGACTGGCTGGGCCACTCCATGACCTTGATGTGCTTCTTCTTGAGCCACTACTTCATTGCCTTGGCTGTATGTTTTGGGTCATTGTCGTGTTGGAAGACCCATCCACGACCCATTTTCAGTTTTCTGGCAGAGGGAAGGAGGTTGTCACTCAGTATTTTAACGGTTCATGGCTCCGTCCATCCTCTCATTGATGTGGTGAAGTTACCGCATCATGGAGGTAGAAACATTACCCCCAAAGCGTAATGTTTCTACCTCCATGTTTGTCGGTGGGGATGGTGTTCTTGGGGTTATAGGCGCATTTCTCTTCCTCCAAACACAGTGAGTTGAGATAATGCCAAAGAGCTTGATTTTGGTCTCATCTGACCACAGCACCTTCTCCCAGTCCCTCTCTAAATTATTCAGGTGTTCATTGGCAAACTTCAGGCGGACCTGCACATGTGCCTTCAAATTATAATACACAAATTAATAGGCAACAAAAAGGAAAATAAAGAATACAATGACACAGAGATGAAGAAAACCGGCCCATTTTCTCAGTTGTCCCCTTAGTTACTATCGTCAACAGAGCCCAAAAGAAGTCATCATCCAGATGTTTCCAAACGCCTTCTGGTTTTGAAAAGTAAGCTTGAATAGAACCCAAACATACAGTAGTAGTACAGTTACATTTTAATCACAAATAAGTTATAATACATTGAGGGGTTTACAGGGTTTGTATGAAACATGTGTTAATGAAACAAAACAAAACTCCAGATGTAGCTACCATGGTTTTCTTCTCAATAAAAGGACTTTACGCTCCGTACTGATGATCATGTGTGTCAATATTTATTCTCTTTGTCTTCAACTGCATTAACTTTGTACACACCGTGAACTCCTTGATCACAGATCACCGTGAAAACTAAAATAAATACAGATAAAGAAAATAGATTAACTTTACATACAAACATACTCAAAATAAATATACAATACAAACAATACGTTACCGTGTTCGCTTATACGCCACCAGTGGTAACTAAACAGAACTTTGAAGTTTAGAGAATTTTCTTCACGCTATACTGCACTGTAAAAAATAAATAGTTCAACTCAAATTTTCAAGGCAACCGGCTGCACAGAGTTTTTGAGTTGTATCAACTTAAATTTTTAAGTTTTTAAGTATTGCTGTCAAGTTGGGTCTAGTTGACCAGCTTTTAAAGATGTGCCAGCTAATCATTCATTATATACAGTATATTATCATTATATCTTCTGCAATGGGGGCTACCAGTGTCCACAGACACAGATGAGGTGGGATTAAGTGTCTTGCCCAAGGACACAACAGCAGCGCTCATCTGTGGGAACTGGGTCAACCCATCAAGAGCGGGATTCGAACCGCCAACCCCTGGATCAGTAGACAAGCGCTCTACCAACTGAGCTAAGCTACTGCCGCCCATGCCAGCTACTCATTTTAAGTTCAAGTTTCTATTTTACCAACTTAAAACTACAAATAATGCACGAAGAGGAGATAAAATAATGTCTCATTTCGTTTTCGTCAACATCAATGTTGACAAAAGGACTTGTTAGTCTCTTTATGACAAAGTTTTCTGCAAAGACAGCCGGCGCTTCTGAGGGGGAAAATGGTGGACGTTTCTTTTCCAAAGCCAAACCCAAGGAAAAACCCTGATAAACTCCTCCGGTCCTCTGGTTACCCTGTTGCAGCAGATCCCAACGGCAGATTATTCCAAATGAGCATGTGCAGATTAGTTGGCCTGGCCCAAACTACCGTCCACTTGAATTTGTATATCATGTCAACTCAAAATATGAATTAAGATCAACTTTTTAACAGAAACTTACAAAAGTGAGTTGAAATTACTCATTTGAGACAGTGGACGATGCAACTGGCAGTTTTATTGTCTATGAACGCTAAAATCCTAGTAATCTGAACAAATTCAAGTTGTAATTTTTAGTGTGCTTTCTCTCTCTCGTCTTTCTCTCTTTGGTGACTACTCTCCCTCTATAACCACTTCCAGGGCAAGGTAAAGGTCACATGACTTAAAAGCAAACATTGCACAAATAAAATATATAAAAAACAAGAGTGGTGTTCCCACACATCTCAACAACAGAAAAACAATAACTTCAGGACTTGATGCCATGAAAACATATTATACTGACATCATCGTCAGCTACACCAGGTCTGTTTGTGATGAGGAAACTACATTAGAACATAGATAGAATAGAAAAGAATGCCTTTTATTGTCACTATTCACATGTACAATTGACATTATACATACAATGAGATTGAAAGCATCTCACTTCAGTGCAGACATTTAAATAGACATTTAAAATATATACAACATCTGTACTATTAACCCGGTTAAACACCTAGAACTAAAACTGGACTAAAATGGGACTAAAACGGGACTAAACCAGGACTAAATACTATACTGTTTTGTATTGTATTAAATTGACAATACAGGTGATTTTTAACTGAACATGTCCTGTATATTATTGAATGATTATATGGGCTTTTTAATATAGCATAGTATATTATACTGTGCTATATAATGTGTAATATGAAATTCATTTGAGCAGTATTACCTCCTGTGAAATACTCCTTACATACCTTATTTAATCCTACCTGTACCTTGGTATTTTATTACATTTAATTTTTTAAATATTGGTTACATTGCTATGCTATTAGCACTTCCTGACTATCTTGGCGAGTCAATGGTTCTTCTTGATCCTAAGTATTTCATTGCATTATTGACCTTGTGTTGATCCTGCATATGACAAATAAATGGGGGATGGCTTAGCTTAATGTCACGCAAATGAGGCAAGCAGGGGGCTATAGTGAGAAACGTTTACGAGCTGATTTCACCCCTTAGCAAAATCTGATGTGCATGCTTTCAAATAGCAACAACTTCTTCAAATATTGTCAGATTTTCATGTGTAAGGCATCATTGGAAAGCCTGGAATCTATTCTTTCAGAATTTCAAAATACCCCCGGGACAGCTTGTGTCCTATTTGTCCGCGCTTGGTCACATTTGTTCTGAGTAAAGATACAGAAACCTTTACTTTTTTCGTTTTTAATAGAGCCTAATGGTGATTTGGAGTTCTGGTTAACATGTCATGACACAAATGTGTTTAAAATCACTGGAAGTCCAGTAGTGAACAACACTGGTGGCCTGATTAGGTTTATCAGTTGTTATACAGTATTTATTCAACCCGCCACAGCTCAAATCTGATTGAAGTACAGAAAAGTATCCTGCTAGTGCTAGTTCTTACCCCCTGAACAGCTGATCCTCCTGTGTGTGTCCTTAGATAAGATATGCCTTTATTAGTCCCACAGTGGGGAAATTCCAGTGTTGCAACGCACAGATCAAGAACAGCAGGAAAAAGTAGCATGCAATAAAACAAGATAATAAATAATGGCTTAAATAATTTAAAAATAGACCTAAAAATAGAGCTGAATATTGTAGTGTAGATAAAGTTGAATGACATGTTAACAGTGTTCGTTGTACAGTCTGACAGCAGCAGGAAGGAAAGACCTGCGAAACCTCTCCTTCACACAGCGAGGGTGAATCAGTCTATCACTGAAGCTGCTCTCCAGAGCCGACAGCGCGTCCTGCAGGGGGCGACACTCATGGTCCAGCATAGAGGTGACCTTAGCCAGGACCCTCTCGTCCCCCACCTCCTGCACTGAGTCCAGAGGGTCTCCTTTGTGTTGCCCGTTCCCGCCTCAAGCACAAAGGGGACCGTGCTTTTGCTGTGGCAGCTCCGTGTCTCTGGAACAGTTTACCTGCTGACATCAGATCTGCTCCAACAATCACCACTTTTAAATCCAAACTAAAAACTCATTTGTACACTGTGGCCTATGCCTCTTAGCTCTTTTTATCTCTCTCTTTTATCCTGTCTTTTATTTCATCTTATGTATACTTGTTGTTGCCATGTCAAATGTTCTTATGTATTTTATGCTGCCGATTTATTTATTTAATTTGAGCTTTTTGACATTGTACAGCACTTTGGCCAGTTCTCACTGTTTTTAAATGTGCTATATAAATAAAATGTACTTACTTACTAACTTACTTACAGAGGACAGCCCAGGACAGAGCTGGACTTCTTGATGACCTTGTCCAGCCTCTTCTTCTCCCTCTCTGTGATGCTGCTGCTCCAGCAGACCACACCGTACAGGATGGCTGATGCCACCACAGAGTCATAGAAGGTCTTCAGGAGTGGCCCTCTCACTCCAAAAGACCTGAGTCTCCTCAGGAGATAGAGCATGCTCTGGTCCTTCCTGTACAGTGCATCAGTGTTGTGAGTCCAGTCCAGTTTGTTGTTCAGATGAACACCCAGGTACTTGTATGAGTCCACTCTCTCAATGTCCCTTCCCTGGATGTTCACTGAGGGGGCAGTAGAGTGGCGTCTGCGGAAGTCCACCACCATCTCCTTGGTCTTCCCTACATTGATGATGAGGTGGTTCCGCTGACACCAGTCCACAAAGTCCTGTGTTATTCCCCTGTACTCCACATCATCGTCATCCTTGATGAGGCCAATGATGGCAGAGTCATCAGAGAACTTCTGCAGGACACAGCTGTCCGTGTTGTGTCTGAAGTCTGCAGTGTAGAGGGTGAAAAGAAAGGGCGCGTGGACACTGCCCTGGGGCGCCCCCACACTGCAGGTCAGGAGGTCAGACACACAGTTCTTGGCTCTAACAGACTTGGGCCGGTTTGTGAGGTAGTCCAGGATCCAGTCTGCCAGGTCATAGTCCACACCGGCGATCTCCAGTTTGTCCCTCAAGAGCAGTGGCTGGATGGTGTTGAAAGCACTGGAGAAGTCAAAGAAGAGAAAACTCACAGTGCTGCCGGGGGTTCTCCAGGTGAGACAGTGAGCGGTGCAGCAGGTAGATGACGGCATCCTCCACTCCGATACCAGGCCGGTACGCAAACTGCAGCGGGTCCATCGCTGAGCTCACGGTGAAGCAGAGGTGGCCAAGGACCAGTCTCTCCAGTGTCTTCATCAGGTGGGATGTTAGCGCCACCGGCCTGAAGCTGCTGAGGTGCGGTGTCTAAGGCACTGGTACCACGCAGGAAGTCTTCCAGAGTTGTGGTACCACCATCAGCTTAAGGCTCATGTTGAAGACATGCTCCATAACTCCGCACAGTTCATCTGCACACGACTTAAGGAGCCTGGAGTTGATGCTGTCTGGTCCTGCTGCCTTCCTCGGTCTAATCTTTTTGAGCTCCCGTCTCACCTGGGCTGGAGAGAATGACAGTGGCAGGCTGGGGGGATGGGTGAGTCCATGTGTGGTGGAGGGCTGAAGAGGTGTGAAAAGGTGTAGGAGTTCCCCATTGTCCAGCTGGGGAGGTGAGAGCTGGCAGCTGGGTGGGGTGAGGGGTGAGTGATTGATCAAATCTCCGGAAGTGAGATTTGAGGTCATTCACCCACTGCAGGTCCCCCTCCATCTGGGCAGGTGGTGCTTTGAAGCCTGAGATAGTCTTGAGACTTCTCCACACCCCCTGGATGTTCCTCTCCTGTAGCTGTCGCTCCATCTTCCTCTTATGGCTGGCAGGCTCGTCCTGATTTTCCTCCTTAGCGTCTTCTGTGCAGCCTTCAACTCCTCCTTGGTCCCTGACCTAAAAGCTCTCTTCTTCTCCTTCAGCAGAGATTTTATGTCAGGGTTAATCCACGGCTTATTGTTTGAAAAACACCGCACAGTCTGGGAGGGGGACGATGTTTTCTAAACAAAAATTGATGTAGTCCGTGATGCATTCTGTAGATTGTATAAATAAGTGGACTAAGCGAGTGTGATGTCACCCACAGTGTTCGGCTCCACTCAAATGAAGCTCGAGATGCTCACGGTTACAGGAGTGAATTTGAAGCCAGGCTTGATATTATGAATAGGATTTTTTTTAACAAACAAAATAGCGGAAAAAACACAAAATACACAGAATCATATAGAGTGACTTAATACAAACATTTTAAAACCAAAATGACGAGGCTCACTGCAGCAGTTACAGAGAAGGGCCCCAATATTTCAGTGTAAATCAATGGGAGCCAGTCAGCAGGAGCCAGAAGAGCCACAGGTGAACTTCCTATTTGGAACACGGCGGCTACGGCATTAGTTATGTCCATTTATATATGTGTCTATGTGTGTGTCCTCATATGTGATCTGAGACCAGAACTAACAGCAAACGCTTTCTTGCAGACTGAACAGCTGAATGGTTTCTCCCCTGTGTGTGTCCTTGTATGTGATTTAAGTTGACCCTTTTGGGCAAATGTTTTCTCACAAAGAGTACAGCTGAATGGTTTCTCTCCTGTGTGTGTCCTTGTATGTGATTTAAGTTGACCCTTTTGGGCAAATGTTTTCTCACAAAGAGTACAGTTGAATGGTTTCTCCCCTGTGTGGGTCCTCATATGTGATTTGAGAAGATTTCTTTGGGCAAATGTTTTCTTACAAACAGAACAGCTGAATGGTTTCTCCCCTGTGTGTCTCCTCATATGTGTTTTGAGAAGATCCTTTTGGGCAAATGTTTTCTCACAAACAGAACAGCTGAATGGCTTCTCCCCTGTGTGTGTCCTCATATGTGTTCTGAGACTAGAACCATCAGGAAACGCTTTCCCGCAATCTGAACAGATGAATGGTTTCTCCCCTGTGTGTATCCTGATATGTATTTCAAGAGTAGCCTTTTGGGCAAATGTTTTCTTACAAAGAGTACAGCTGAATGGTTTCTCTCCTGTGTGTATCCGCATGTGTTTTTCAAGATTACCCTTTTGAACAAATGTTTTCTTACAAAATGAACAGCTGAATGGTTTCTCCCCTCTGTGTGTCATCATGTGTGTTTTGAGACTATACCTACCAGCAAACATTTTCTTACAGACTGAACAGCTGTATGGTTTCTCCCCTGTGTGTGTTCTTGTATGTGATTTAAGGTGACCCTTTTGGGCAAATGTTTTCTTACAAACAGAACAGCTGAATAGTTTCTCCCCTGTGTGTGTCCTCATATGTCTTTCAAGACTACTCTTTAGGGTAAATGTTTTCTTACAAAGTGAACAGCTTAATGGTTCCTCTCCTGTGTGAACTCTCATGTGCATTTGTAGTTTATATCTAGACCCAAATCTTTCTTCACAAACAGAGCACTTGTGTTTGCGCTCATCTCCTTGGCCAGTTCCTGACATGTCTCCATTCTCCACAGTGCCTCTGGTCTCTGGTGCAGACTTGTATCTGGGGGACAGATGTGAGTTTTGTGCAGTGGAGCTTCTGGCTCTGCCCTCGACTTGGTTTTGGTGGTCTCCATCAGCCCCTGTGTCCCTGTGTGCAGGTGAACAGCTGAGTGGAGCTCTCCAGTCTTCATCACTGTCAGTGTCAGAAGAGTGCTCTGTGTCTCCCTCAGTCTCTGAGTGGACATGTGTCTCTGCTCTGATGTCCTCTCCCTGTGTGTCCTCTCTCTGCTCAGTTTGTCTTTGTTGAAGCGGTGAGGACTCTTCTGTCTTCACGCTCACAGCACTAAACTCTGGGACAGACCTGAAAAATATAAGAGACATTTGTATATTTCAAACCCAATCTGAATATTTGTAATAGAAATGAATAAGTATGAATAACAAAATAAAGAATTGCAGTCTGAAAGTGTCTGAGACTCACACTTGCAGCTGATCTTCCTCCTGTTTGATGTCGTGTTCTTTAATCTGAGGAGTCAGACCAGGACTCAGAGAGGGGAGCTGGACAGCTGCAGGAGATAAGAGAATACACACTTACACATACACGTGCAGTCTTGCATCATGAACTTGTCTGTAGTCTACTTTAAGGGTGATGGGTGTCTTTTCTGTTCATGAAGTTGTAAATGGGTCAGTGACGTTTTGACGTTTTCAAATGCTCAAAAAATTTAAATATAATGGGATACAAAACGTATAGATTTTCGTGTATATTTAAGTGTATATTTTATCATTTCATACATGCCAAAAAAATTAATCTAATTAATTACAGGATTTGTAATTAATTAATCTAATTAATCACATTTTAATCTTGAGAGAGAGAGAGAGGCAACCCGCTTTGTGATTGAGTTTGTTAGTTTTTCTGTGGTCGCTTTGCTCATTCCTTTTCCAAATTCTGCGATTGTGGTTTGTTGGTTTGGTAGTTTATTGTTTGTTGGTTTGTTGAAGTGCACTCGCACTCGCTCCATCACCGGTAACGATGGAACTTGTCCGGATGTGTTTATCGTTCAAATGATCGATAAACGTGTTTATCGTTCAAATGATCCGTCAGGCTGGAGCAGCTTCGGTGATTGGAAAATTATTTTTGACAAACGCTATAAATCCCTGTGTTTTTGTTGATCGTCCTGTCTTTGTTCTTTTTTATAAATAAACTTGTTGTTCAAAGGCCCTGGCAGTGGTTTGCTCGCCAAATGACAAATTTAAAATGCACACACATTGAATTGCCGCTCATTATTAATTGCGTTAATTTTTATAACGCGTTAATTTGCATATTAATTAATTAATCTAATTAAAGCGTTAAACTGACAGCCCTATTAAAAACATTTTTCTGCATTTAAAGCCAGGGCTTTCTTAAAAATTTCATTCCATCCATCCATTTTCTTCCGCCTATCCAGGGCCGGGTCGCGGGGGCAACAGTCTAAGCAGGGACGCCCAGACCTCCTTCACCCCGGACACTTCCTCCAGCTCCGCCGGGGGGACCCCAAGACGTTCCCAGGCCAGCCGGGACACATAGTCCCTCCAGCGCATCCTGGGTCTTCCCCAGGGCCTCCTCCCGGTGGGACATGCCTGGAACACCTCCCGAGGGAGGCATCCGAAACAGATTCCTGAGCCACCTCAGCTGGCTCTTCTCGACTTGGAAAAGCAGCGGCTCTACTCCGAGCTCCTCACATGTGACCGAGCTCCTCACCCTATCTCTAAGGGTGCGCCCAGCCACTCTGCGGAGGAAACTCATTTCGGCCGCTTGTATCCGCGATCCTGTCCTTTCGGTCATTACCCAGAGCTCATGACCATAGGTGAGGGTAGGAACGTAGACTGACCGGTAAATTGAGAGCTTCGCCTTTCGGCTCAACTCCCTCTTCACCACAACGGTCCGGTACAACGGCCGCATCACTGCTGACGCCGCACCGATCCGCCTGTCAATCTCACGCTCCATGTCATTCAAAAATGACAAATAATGTCATTTGTATTTCTTATTTATTTATTAAAGGAACAATGCACATTAAAAGACAAGATAATGTAAGAGACAAACATGTACTTGTAAATATACAGGATCGTAGCCAAAGCTAATTTCCATCCTTAGTCCTCTGCTGGACCAAGCCCAGCCACAAAACCCGCACAATTCATAAAACATGACAAAAGCCTCCAATACCCACTTCCACATGCACCTCTCACTCATACACTATAAAACACACTCATACGACATTAGTATTAAAATGTACAGGTCAGACATGTACTTACTTACAAGTACTTAGACATGTACACTACTTACACAAGCACTGCATTCACATCTATTTACAGATCTATATACAAATATAACTGCAGTCCCCGGCTCATGTGCAAAAGATGTTCAAGTTCAGTTGTGTGGACAGATCTGATTGTCCAATAGCCACGACTCAAGTTGATCAGAGAAGAATCTGAGTGTAGACAGCTCATGTACAGTCACTGGGATGGTGTTCCAGGTTTGAGAGGTGCAGAAAGAGAACACAGCCTGTCCAAAGGCACTTTTCCTTGATGGTGTTATACAATCACCTCTGGAGCTTGCTGTTGTTGATCTGTTTTGATTTTTTTTTTTTTTTTTTACAAATTCTTGGGACAGTGGCCAGATCATGTAAAATTTTGTACACAAGAAAAGAATCTGCAATTTTTTTCAGGTTATCCCAGCCCAATATGTTGTTTCTTCAGAATAATGCAGCAATGATGGGACTTTGTTTTTTTGTCTAAAATTTTAAGAGCTTGTTTATATACTATTTCAAGAAGTCTGCACATGCGTTGGCATCTGTTTTGCTAGTTAGATCGACTCCCAAACAAATAGCTTTAAGAGATAATTAAATGAATTAAGAGGGCGATAATAAACATCAATGAATCTTCTGACTTTGGTTATTACCTGGACTTGTGTTTTAACCTCTAGAAGCGCAAAGGATAAATTTAAGCAAACCAACAAAAGCACACCAGTAGGCCACAGGCTATGTGGCTACAGGTGAGCCATGCACCCACTCAGCTCTACATCCAGCTGCGACAGCTGCATCACGCTCAGTCAAGAGGGTGGCTGTTTTGGAAAAAGCATATCCATGTTTGAAAGCCAAGAGGAGAGCGACCTGGATATTGTCCTGGGCAAGACTCGGGCCACCGCCAACAGCGCCCAGCTGGCTGACACTGTTCACTGCTCCGGGGACGCCTCTGAGCACCAGCCCTCACCGTTCGACCCCGGCGTTCCAGGTACAGACGAACACTATTGGCTTCAGCGAGGGGATAGACCTAAGGCCCCAATCAGCTCTACTCCAGTCTGGGCAGATCCCTCGATTGTTGTGGCCCGTAATGGCTGCGGACAAGGTAAGCGAGTAAACCGGTCGTCCTGCTCCTTTTCCACCATAGATGTAGCTCTGTCAAATAAATTCAGTGTCCTGGACCATAAGGATTGTCCTCCGCTACCCCAAACTTACAAGAAGAAGAAGAAGACAGACTTTATTCATCCCCGTAGGGAAATTATTTCTCTGCATTTGCATCCAAGGGCCGGTTGCATTTCACCCCAGCTCTACAATCAGATCGCCCCGGAACCAAGGGCATGGCCATTAACGCATCAACACCAGCCCTGGGTAACCTGCATGAGTGTTTCTGCTGCTGTCCACGTCTTCCCCAACCGCGGCCCCAGCGCCGCTGGGAGGTTCCGCCTCGAACATGGCAGGTTCATCCGCTCGGCGTCACGGAGTAGGACCCGCTGCCCCCTCTCCACGTGCGCGTGTCCCGAGCGTCTCGCGTGAGCGGAGAGGGGCCTCCTTTTCCTCCTTGCACATGTCGACCCCGAGAACTCGATGTGCGCGAGGAGATGGTCCTGCTCCTGACCATGCCACCTCGGCCCCGGGGTCCAGGCCAGACCGGTCCATGTTAATTCTCGGCTCTTCCATGATCCGGCACGTAAAAGTAAACAAAGGCCACACCTCCTGTCACCCAGGTGCTCTCGTGAAGGACATCATAGACTCCGCCCCTACCACCCTGTGTGATCATCCCACAGTGTCAACGGTAGTTATTCATGTTGGAACAAACGATCTTAAACTGCAGCAGTCAGAAATACTCAAGGACAACTTCAAAATCCTCATCACTACAATCCACAGTTTAGACAAACAGTGTGCCATCTCTGGACCTTCTGCACCACCTCGTTTTGGAGATGTGAAGTTCAGCCTTTTAAGAGCATTGCACATATGGCTCAAAAGACACTGCAGAGACAACAAAATCCCCTATGGGGGTAATATTATCAATATTATCATTATTATTTTTAAGTGACCTGAACTTTTTAAAAAGGACTTCCTACATCCCAACATCCTCAAAAGCATGACAAAATAACCAAGCACAGTTCATTCCCGTGATCAGCAGAGAGGGGCATAAACATAAAACTTTTCATAAATTTAATGTCAACATCAATAATCTCAGATCTCTTCACAGATCACCATTAATATTAATATAAAATATTAAGTTAATATTTTACTTTTTGCTTTAATATTTTTTAAGTTATTATTTACTAATTTCGCTGATTACATTACGTTATTTCCAAATGATGTAATGTAATCAGCAAAATAATTATAGTGCTGATAGATTTTTTTCCACTGCTACCTCTAACAAATACTATTTACAGCAGGTGTGATGAATGAAATTTTCTACTACCAGTAGATATTTGTAGAAATAAGTATATCCTATTTAAATGTGCACTTATTGATGTAAGAAGCAACTTTATTGATCTCACACTGGAGAAATTCTTCTCTGCATTTAACCCATCCTGTTATTAGGAGCAGTGGGCAGCACATTACTGCGCCCGGGGACCATCTCCATGTTCTTCTTGCTTCGGCTTGGTCAGGACCTAAGCTGGAGGATTTTACCTATGACGCATGTTTTGGGTTGATGGGGGAAACCGGAGTGCCCAGAGGAAACCCACCCAGACACAGGGAGTAGAGGTAAGATCTTAAGCCCGAGCCCGAGCCCGAGCTGACCCGACCCGAATTTCGGGTCGGGTTCGGGCCTAAAATGTCAATCATTGCTTCGGGTCGGGCTCGGGCTTCTCTCTCGCTGACTTTTAAAAAAAATAAATATATGTTTATAAAAATGTATAATAAAACGATGTGTGGATACTAAACTAAGGAATACTTGTTTTAAAATAAATAATTTGGATAAAACAGAGAAGGCGCTGTAAGGTAATTGCTATTTAACTATTAAACAGGAGCCGCTCTTAATAATCTTCCCCTCCGCAAGTCCGCATCTATTTTGACCTGGTATCCCCAATATGGAGGAGCAAGAAGTTAAGGATAAACTAAAGACAGGACTGAAAAGACAAACACGCACCGGTAAGAGTGAGGTGTGGAAAAGCTTCAAATTGATTGTTGAAAATGCTACAGAAACTTGCGTTGGCTTCGCTGAATGTAGTCAATGTGGCGCTTTGCTTTCATACGAGAGCAAAAAGACTGGCACCTCGACCAACGTTCCCTCTAAGCTGCGCGCCTGCGCAGTTGCGCACTGCTCACACATTCTCAGCGCACAAGAAAACCTCTGCAGCGCAGGGATGAAAGAGTTCCGCTTTTTTTTCAGCCGCGGGGTCATCTGAATACGGGGGAATCGTCCAGTATTCAGAAACAAAAGTATGTGTCTCGTATTAAACTTCTACCGGTGTAAGCCACGAGCACGCGCAAGCCGCGAGCACGCGCAGCTCTTTCCGCGTGTAGCGGGGGAGGGGGTGGGTGCGTGTCGGATGTCGCGCACAGGAGTCCAAGGAGCGCTCAGGGAGTTAGTGTGTTTGCTCAGACACATAAAACATTAGGGGGAACGCTGAGCAGGCATTTAAACAGCTGTACTAGCAAAATTGATGATCGTCAAACATCTATATTATCATTTGTTTCAAAAAAACGCCCCTCACAAATAAAATATGAAATTTCGGGTTTTCTTCGGGCTCGGGCCTGCAAATCAAGTTAATTGGTCGGGCTCGGGCCGAGTCGGGCTTTAATACCCGCGGGCCGAGTCGGGTCGGGCTGGATTTTTTAGGCCCGATCTTACCTCTAACAGGGAGAACATGCAAACTCCACACAGGAGTTTGCCCAGGCGACCCGGGGATCGAACCCAGACCATGTACTGCCAACTTACATAGCCCTCTGCTGACATGTTGCTGCTCCAGCTCTTGTATTGTTGGGGCAATGCCACCTGGTTGGTTGTGGTGGTCTCCATCAGCCCCTGTGTCCCTGTGTGCAGGTGAACAGCTGAGTGGAGCTCTCCAGTCTTCATCACTGTCAGCGTCAGAAGAGACATTTGTATATTTCAAACCCAATCTGAATATTTGTAATAGAAATGAATAAGTATGAATAACAAAATAAAGAATTGCAGTTTGAAAGTGTCTGAGACTCACACTTGCAGCTGATCTTCCTCCTGTTTGATGTCGTGTTCTTCTTTAATCTGTGGAGTCACCCATCGAGTTTGAGGTAGTGGGGCAGACGTGACATTATCATCACTGCAACAACAATCAGAGTAATAATAAAGTTTTGTGAGAGTAATGTACGCTGTGCAAAATCTTAGCCATTCCTCTAGATTTACATTTATGTTTTTAATGAAGTAGTTTATCCTAGAAAACAAGTTTGCTTCTCATTGCTGCACAGGACTTAAAGTAAAATGTCTGAAGTCAGTATTGATGCACAACACTGCTGTAGGGGATGCCATACAGATTCACATCAAAAAACTAGAACTATCCCTTTAACTACAACTAACTACTGCAGCTGGGTCAATTGCAATTTCTTCAGTTAAAAAGGTTAAATTTTTATAATAATTCATCACATATCTGTAGTGCCTCGGACCTCAATGGAACCTCATAATTTTTTCAGAAATCATTAGTTATTATGCACGTGTTTTGTGGTGCGACCGTCCGCCCTTAACTGCTGATTTAAACTTCTTTAAAATTACTCTAAATGTAAATCAAATTTATTTTCTTTCTTTTCTGGCATATTTTCTCAAGTGTTTTGTAGTCTCGCATGAAATTTCAGCTTTTGTGAATAGATATTTCTCAGATAATATACAAAAAAATATTGTCCGAGCGTGTCCATTTTTTCAAATATCATGTGGTGCGACCGTTATGAAATGACTATTTTGGAACTTTTAATTTGAATTCAACTGAAAAAGATGAAGTTGCATCATTCACCAGTTGGCAAAGGACACATGGAAACAACAAGCAGGTTTGTAACCCTCTTTCAGACATTTTAAGTCATGTTTTTAAGAGCTGGGATGCTGTTGCCATATTTGGATGTCATGTGCTATGGGGTATTTACAAATGTATATTTTAATAATATAGTTGAAGGTGACCTTTTGTGAGAAACCAGCTAGTTGTGTTACAGTGGCTAATTCTAAGCCTGTAAATTTTGACTGAATCTAAAAAACATTTGGTTGTTATTTTCATGATTTATACAAACAATTGATTAATTAAAAAAAAAGACTTTGACAGTTTTTTTTTAGTATTTTTGAGTATTACAGGAACAATGAGTTGATATTTATACAGTATAATGAGAAAATATTAAAAAAATAAGTGAGATCATGTCACCTTGACAACATATATTTATTTTTAAACTGTTTTTAAATCTGTTTTATCAGATGCCACTGTCAAGCAAAGTAAAGTAAACTCCATAGGGAGTGTGTCAATTCTGACCCTGCAGCAACAGCAGAGGACCTTGCTCACAAGTTCATCGTGATTTTTAAAAATAAGAATGTTATGAAAAATCAGTCATGAGCTCTGGGTAATGACCGAAAGGACAAGATCGCGGATACAAGCGGCCGAAATGAGTTTCCTCCGCACAGTGGCTGGGTGCACCCTTAGAGATGGGGTGAGGAGCTCAGTCACGCGGGAGGAGCTCGGAGTAAAGCCGCTGCTCCTCCACGTCGAGAGGAGCAGTTGAGGTGGCTCGGGCATCTGTTCCGGATGCCTCCTGGATGTGGCATGTCCCACTGGGAGGAGGCCCCGGGGAAGACCCAGGACCCGCTGGAGGGACTATGTCTCTTGGCTGACCTGGGAACGCCTTGGGGTCCCCCCGGAGGAGCTGAAGGAAGTGTCCGGGGTGAAGGAAGTCTGGGAGTCCTTGATTAGACTGTTGCCCCCTCAACGGCCCCCACGCCAGGATAAGTGGAAGAAAATGGATGGATGAAAAATGAATATAACATTGTGATGTCATGTAAAGGAAAGTTGAAATGAGTGTATAAAATCTGTTTACAATTTATTTTTTAAATACAAAGTTAACTTAAGTCATTTGTGATTAAAAAAAAAATGAGAAAAATAGAAATGCAATGGAAAAAATAAGTTTGTCTTCATTCGCCTTGCCTTCGCCTGTTTAACTGAAATTATGTGTTTACGAATATCAAAACAAAGGCCACAAGTGTCAAGTTCATAAGTGTTATGCTTATTAAAGGGATAGTAGGGATAGTTAAACTGTTTGTGATGCAAATATAACACTTTTTGGACAAATGTTGTTTTGAGAGGAAAAACAAGCTTTATTAACTGTCCTGGCTAACTTACTGGAACTACGGAACCGGAGTAGAACGGGGCTCAGATCACGCTGTCATGCGTAAGTCAGTGTTAATCTCAGGACACTGCAGAAGGGGAAGCCATACAGATTACCATTAAAAAACAAACCAAAAAAAAAACAAAAAAAAAACGCACTATCCCTTTAAAATTACTAAGCAAGTGTTACCAAGCAAAGACAATGAAATGTTATGAAAAAATTACAATGTTGTGAAAAGGAAAAGTAATAATGAAATGGAAAAAAATAAAATAAATAAATTTTCATCTTCACCGAGTGTTAAACTGGAATAAAATTTAATTATACATTTTGCATGCATTTTATTTGTTACTAATTTATTGTTATTTGTTTGGCCAATATGAGGTTTTCCTGTCATTTGGTGCGACCATGCATCATATTGTGCGACTAATAATAGCAGTCATTTTCTTAAAATATAAATATGGTATTTCAAATCTATGGGTGAAATATTAATAACTGACAAAGTATACTTGGGTGAATGTGATTCTTTAGGCATTTATGTTAATTAAATGCAAGCAGGTGACTGTCATATTGGACATCAAAAGAAAATCTCTATATGCATTAAAAATCAAAAGAAATCCCAACAGTTTGTTTCTATACACTTCACATTACTCAGACCTAAGATTAATATCCCAACCATGTTTTAGAAAATCAAAACAATTTTAAGGTTATTCTTGGTCGCACCACATGACATTTGTGACCAACCACGGCAAAACCCCCCACAAGTTGCTCAGGGTGAACAGGAGAAAATTGCGTTAGAATTTTTTTTTTTCCTAAATTTTTGATTGTCTTTTTTTATTTTTTTTATTTTTATTTTTTAACCAAATGTGCTAGATGAGATCATGAAGAAGCCACTCCATGTTTCAGATAACAGCATTGGTTGCTTTAAAAGCATACATTTTGTCTTTGAAATTGGTTAGTTTATCGGAACATGTGTAAATTACCATAATTATCATACTGACCCTACTGGCCATTCATGTGGCGATTAGCGCTCTTTTTGTTTTCTTTTTCCACCAATCAGCTGTGTGCTAGAAGCAAACCTCGTGGCTACTTAAGCTGTGTAGCTGCCTAACATTTGAGGAGGATAAGAACAGTGAAATGGAGAAAATCCGTAACTTTGACTGTTAATGCTACGTAAGAAGGAAGGAGAACTCTCTCCTCGGGCACGATCAGCCAGAAACTTTCTCCAGAGCTCATGTACAGAATGCGATCGGATTCTTTAGCTGCCGGAAGACAGTGGCAGGATATGCGAATAACTGGACAATGAGGCAAACAGACGTAACATTGCCAAAAGTAAGTGTCCCTGATGATGTTTGCAGGAACCCATTTCTCTTTCTTATGGTGTGAGTAAAGTGCCTTTAACTTTGACACTACAGACTTTAGGACATGTTTAAATACTAATTCAGCTTTCGTGGGTCATATTATTTCTGCATCAAAGGGAGATATTTAGCTGAAAGCAGGGGGCTTGTTTAATTGTCAACATTAGCATCATATTGCATCTTATTCCAACAGACTACCAAAAATACTTCATTTTACTGCTTTGTACTGCATAATGCAGTATTTTGGACATGAAAAAACTACATTTTTTTTTTATAAGGGTGAAGAAAAGATTACATCCAGAGTCAGGTGACTCATTATGTGTATTACTTATTATTAGGGCTGTCAGTTTAAGGCATTAATAAGATTAATTAATTACACTGCTAATTAACGTGTTATAAAAATTAACGCAATTATGAGCAGCAATTCAATGGATGAGGCCTTTGAATGGCAAGTTTATTTATAAAAATGTGACGGAGCAGTAAGAGCGTTGTCCCCAGGGAGAGCACGTAAAGACGTGCGCACCCGTTTCCGTATCTGCTGCGCTCTGCGTGCCGAACTCTTTTCATTATCAACCATAAACTAATTCCCCATAACCTCTTCAGCGTGTTCTGCCGCGACTAAGGGTGCACACTTAGAAGCACCAGTTTTTCCCATACAAATCACGCTAAACTTGATCATTTACTTCCCCTCGCGCTGCTGCTTCCTCCCTCCTCCCGTGGTGCGTTCTGGCAAACCCGGACACATCCGCACCGGTAGTTTAAATCCTTCAGTTTCGCGGGTTCCGGGGGTCATGTGAGCCATAAGTAATTGGCACGGGCAATTATTTGTATTCTCTGTATATTTGAAGCTTTGTATATTATTTAGTGACGCTGCATGAAAGCTACTGTATGTGCTCACCTGTTGGCACCAGAAATATTTGCCATTTAATAGTGGAATGGTTTAAATGAGATAAGATATGATATGATAAGATAAGATTTTATTGATCTCACACAGGAGAAATTTACTTGCCACAGTAGCTCCAGGACAGTTTGAAAAGAAGAAAAGTGCATGCAGGCAAGAACAGAATAAAGTAATAATAAAAATAAGTAATAATAAGTAATAATAATAATAATAATAATACAAACATTAATGTCTGGCCTATATAGTAGAATTATACAGTCTGATAGCGGTCTAAACGAGCTTTCGAATGAATGTTATGTAATGTGTGAGGGGGAATGGGGGTGTACAGGTGCACTCTGCAGGTCTGCCAAGAGTCTTGTCTTGGTTACGGTGGAAGTAACGTGCACGGAGAGAAAGAGAGCGAACCAAAGACTTAAAGGGGAAGTCTGCAGTCTTTTCACTGTACCACTATAAATCACACGTTTGACACCTTTTTTTTGCACCGTGGGAGAGCACAATAAACCACCTAAAAAATGTATTAAAATGTAATTACAATTCCTGTAATTAATTAGATTAATTTTTTAAATCGCCTGACAGCACTACTTATTATCAAAGTCAAAATCAACTTTATTGTCAATTCTGCATACGTGTTCGACATACAGTGAATCTCTGGCCAAACAGTGCAAAAAGACAGTGTACAAAATACAATATAAAGAGAACTATCTAAGATGCGTGAAGAGTCCCTCAGTCGTCCAGGTAGAATCCATGATAAAAGAAGAAATTAAATTTGTCAAATGGACAAAGTTTGTTTGGTCGAAAACGTTTCGCTGCTCATCCAGAACCAGAACTGACGAAGCCTCTCGGATGAGCGGCAAAACGTTTTCGACCAAACAAACTTTGTCCAGTTGACAAATTGAATTTCTTCTTTTATCACAACTATCTAAGGACAAAAATCTAAGAGCAGTGCAAAGAATAAATACCCATTTACAGATTTCTAAAAATGTGCAATGTGCATCAAAATGTGCAATAGAATCTGCAATGAAAAATAAAGATAAAAATAAATGTGCAACATTTCTTTAACATTTATGCCTTTATGACTTTAACTTAACATATTACCCGGTGTATTATTTAATTACTGAATGATTATATTGGCTTTTTGTTATAAAAGCGTTTCAATTTTAACAAAGTACCTTCTAATTCTGACCTGACCTGAATGTAAACACCACAGTGATAATCAGTGATGGGGGAAGGGCTTATGTCATGCAAATGAGCTCCATTCTGCTCCACAGCCCGATTTTCAACACGGCTTTCTCTGATGTGCTGCTTTCAAATGGCCACAAATTCTTCAGATGTTCTCAGATTTCCACGTGTAAGGCATCATTGGAAAGTTCAGAATTTACACTTTCAGAATCTGTGAATAACTCAAAACGCCTCCGGGCATGTGTCTGGTTTTGCTGCGGTCGGTCACATTTTCAAGGTAGTAGCCAATTCATGTACATAAAAAAACATTAAACATGCTTAATATAAATGTTAAACATAGATTTATGCATACTTGACATTGTAAATATTTCCAAAAGTTAAATAGAAACTAATATTTTTCATATTTTAACATTTGCCTGTTGAAAATCCTTGACCCAGCTACTACAACAAGCAGCAAACGCACCTTTTCTTTGCATTGAAAATGACGTTTTCAGATACAGGATATCGCATTCGTGTCCTGAAAAACGTTTATATAAAGTACGTTTTCAAATGATAAGCAGAATTTACCTGTCCAGATGAAATTGAGCGACCAACGCGTCAGTCTTTAGACCCTTCGTCTGCTTCAGTGCGCACCATCGCTGGAAGGAATCTCCAAGAATCACCTTCGTTTTGCGGCTAACTGGTAGTGGATTCTTGTCTGCCATTGCAACAAACTTTGTACAAACTGTGAGGAAGCTGCAGTTGGAAAAAGCCGCTCAGAACCGCTGTGTTGGTGGAGTAAACAGAGTCTTGTGTGTGGAATGCGTAAGAGGCGCGCGTAAAACACGTCATTTCGACGGGGCAGTCCATTTCAACAGAACACCGTGGATCTATAATAAGAACTATGCAGAACACCGTCTGGATCCGCCAGACTGTGAGCTGTCCTCCGTGTTCGAGGGCCGTGACTGGTTCCAAGGGGGAGCAAAGCAGAACAGGAACGTGGATCCGGTCTGGTTTGTTGTAGGTCTATTTTGTTCTGAGCGGCCCGTGCTCCGCGCACTTGGTTTTTCCCGGGAGAATCGATCCATGAGAAGAATAGATCCGGGAGAATAGATCCTGACGTGTTTTACGCGCGCCTCTTACGCATTCCACACACAAGACTCTGTTTAAGATTGATCAAAATGTTTAAATGAGAAATTAGGAGTGTCTTTTGTTGTTGCAGAATTTAATGTCAAAGTGGGGAAAAGGATTAATGACTACTAATCTGTACACACGGAGGAAATTTTGGCAATTCTTTTAACAATTGAATGGGTGGAAGAGCACAGACACCTAAGAACAATTGTGTGCACAGATTCTATGAATGAATGAATGACTTTTATTGTCACTATTCACATGTACAGTTTACATTACACATACTAATAATGAGGTTGAAACATCTCACTTGAGTGCAGACATTTAAGTGCAGCACTAGGCAGTTTGGGCAGTGGTCATTCAGACAGAAGGCCAGATGTTTTTATAGAACTGAAACAAGCTCTTTATAGAGAAGTGACAATGGGATTAGTGGTAGTGTTCTCATGAATTTGGAATGAAAGGAAATTAAAGGAAATGAAGCCGCAGATGAACAAGCAAATAAATCTAGCAAGAAATCAAACATGGATATAGAAGTAAAATTAAGTAAAATGGAGGAAAAATGGCAAAAAAGATGGGATATTGAGAGGAGAGGTCAGTGGTATCATAATATCTAGGATAAAGTACTTCATTAAAAACATACAGTGTACATTGCTCTCACACAGCTTTATTATTACTCTGATTGTCATTGCAGTGATGATAATGTCACGTCTGCCCCATGCCCCCTATTCATACTTATTCATTTTTATTACAAATATTCAGATTGGGTTTGAAATACAGTGATCCCTCGCTCTATCGCGGTTCACTGTTCGCGGCCTCGCTGTTTCGCAGATTTTTTTTTATTTTTATTTTTTTATAGTGTAACTTTTTTTTATAGTGTAACATTGTGTTTTGCGTACTGATTGGCTAAGACCCAGGACTAAACGTGGACTAAACCAGGTCTAGATGAGAACTAAACCAGGTTTAGACCAGGTCTAAACCAGGTCTAAACCTGGACTGGACCTGGACTAAACCAGGACTGGACCAGGTCTAGACCTGGACTAAACTGGGATTAAACCACCACGTGCCGCTCTTTGGTGATTTCGTGCGGCTGGTTTGTGGCTCGGGCCGGGCGGTTCGATCTCGTGCTCGCAGGCCTGGTGTATGCGCGGCCTCGCGCCGGTGGTGCACGTGTTGCGCACTTCTCCAAGGGGTTGGTGCGCGTCGTGTCCCGGGACGTGGCAGTGCCATTGGATGAGCGCGGTGCACCCTGCTCGTCCCTCTGTGCTCACACTGTGTTTGAATGAGGAGCAGTCCGAGCCGCACCGGGCTCCGGGGCCGGATGCATGAGGAGCGGAGACATGAGTCACTGGAAGTCCAGGTTTAAACCAGGTCTAAGCTTGGACTAAACCAGGACTAAACCAAGTCTAAACCTGGACTAAACCAGGACTAGGCCAGGTCTAAACCAGAATTGCGGCTTTTTGCCTTGTTTCTTGACCACGGGTGCACATGCCCCGCGCACCCCCCCACCCCATGCGTCACTATTAATACATTTTGTTGAAAATCTACGAACGTTTGAGTGTTTAAACAAGAAAGAAATGTGAGAAAATGTTAACACCAGTCTGAGAAAAGCGTATAATGTGTGTAGTGAAGCGTTTACAGCCTTAAAACATGTAGAATAATTGTAAAATATAAAGTTGTCCTACTTCGCGGATTTCATGTATTGCAGGTTATTTCTGGAACCTAACCCCCGCGATAAATGACGGATTACTGTACTGTATACAAATGTCTGTTGTATTTTTCAGGTCTGTCCCAGAGTTTAGTGCTGTGAGCGTGAAGACAGAAGAGTCCTCACCGCTTCAACAAAGACAAACTGAGCAGAGAGAGGACACACAGGGAGAGGACATCAGAGCAGAGACACATGTCCACTCAGAGACTGAGGGAGACACAGAGCACTCTTCTGACACTGACAGTGATGAAGACTGGAGAGATCCACTCAGCTTTTCACCTGCACACAGGGACACAGGGGCTGATGGAGACCACCACAACCAACCAGGCTGAGGTACTGCCAAAGTTGAGGTAATGCCAAAGAGCTTGATTTTGGTCTCATCTGACCACAGCACCTTCTCCCAGTCCCTCTCTAAATTATTCAGGTGTTCATTGGCAAACTTCAGGCGGACCTGCACATGTGCCTTCAAATTATAATACACAAATTAATAGGCAACTTATAAAAAGAAAAATAAAGAATACAATGACATAGAGATGAAGAAAACTGGTCCATTTTCTCAGTTGTCCCCTTAGTTATGATCGCCAACAGAGCCCAAAAGAAGTCGTCATCCTCATGTTTCCAAACGTCTTCTGGTTTTGGAAAGTAAGCGTGAACAGAACCCAAACATACAGTAGTAGTACAGTTACATTTTAGTCACGAATAAGTTATAATACATTGAGTAAACGCACAAGGGATTTACAGGGTTTGTGTGAAACGTGTGAATGAAACAAAACACAACTCCAGGTCCGTTTGTGATGAGGAAACTACATTAGAACATAGAATAGAATAGAATGCCTTTTATTGTCACTATTCACATGTACAATTTACATTATACATACTCACAATGAGATTGAAAGCATCTCACTTCAGTGCAGACATTTAAGTAGACATTTAAGATATATACAACACAGCTGGATATTTACAACCCAGTATAAAAAATAGTGCAAAAAATTAGGGCAAAAAAAAAAAAAAAAAGTCCTGTACTACGCATTGGTTACCAGGTAATCGCAAGTATGGTATGGTATGGTTTATTTGCACAGGGACAATGCACAATATTTCATTGACCTTTGAAATAAACAATCGAAAGATGCACGGTGCCAGGCAATGTTCCCCCTAATTTTTCATGTGTCTGAGCTAACACACTGATTGTTCCTTGGACCCCTGTGAGCAACATCCGACATGCACACTGTGGCCACACCAGTGTCACACCTGAGATCATCACAAGTTACAGCTTATTCATCAAATGATTGCAGTTATTTCTGTTAGATTACTTTTAATCTAACTGATTTTTTTGGCCCACTCAGAATGACAAAGACAAAAATCTGTTCATGAGCTTTGTATATGTTGTGTGTCAGTGTGAGGGTCCTGCTGTGGTCAGTGAAACACTGAACAGTAGAATATTTAGAAAAATAACCTCAAATAAATAAAGAGATTTTTCCGGCTTGATAAATATAGCCTGCATATAGCTGCAGATTTTTTAATGGATTGTAGGACCTATAGGCTAGGTCATAAGATGGGTAATCTTTCCCAAAATAATAATCTCCAAAATAAGTATAAATTATTAGCACTTTATATCTTGCTTTTAAATCATTAGCCTGTTTAAGAAATTTTGTGTGAGTGTCAGACCTCTGCGGTATAATGCTCTGAGGAGAGGATTCACATTTTTAGAAAGTCATATATATATATATATATATATATATATATATATATATATATATATATATATAATTACTGCACTGAAAAACATGCATCTTTACTGTGAGCGGGCTTGCATCTCCACAAACCTGATTCTCCTGCTTGTTTCCATGCTCAAAGGCATTTAACTTTCATGGAATCATGCAGGTGACGTGCCACTTCCAGAAATTTCCATGCTGTAACTTTATTCATAAATCATTCATAGTATTTTTATTAGGGGTGGGACTTGATTAAAAACAATTAACTGATTAATCACAGGCTTTGTAATTAATTAATTAATTAATTAATCTAAATTAATCACATGACATTTCCCCAAAAGCAGCATTTTATGCAAATAAATTGTATTGGATGACTTAATCAAATAATACACACAGACATGACTTAAACTAAAGCTCATTTAATGGCTGGAAAAAATGTCTTGAAAAAATACATTGAACTGCATGTCAAAGTAGAAAACAAATGTAAGGCTCTGTGCAAAACTCTTGTCTTTCTGTACGGCATTTTAAACATTGGATCACACGCAGCGATCTGTAGAACATCTTCCAGACCTTTGTCTTCTACCACTGATAGTGGTCTACAGTCTACAGCCGTGTCTCAATTCTCAGAGTGCACAGTTCGGAGCGTGGTTTTAAGGGGGCTCAGACTGCAGTCAAGACTGTGCACACTTGCATGGTGCACTGACAAACGTTCCGGCCCGGGTTGTTTCACACGCAAACTACGGATGCGTTAATATTTTGAATTAATTAACAACAAGCAAATTAATTAATCGTAATTAACATGTTAATGTCCCACCCCTAATTTTTATATTATACTGTATTTGTATTATTCATTCACACCATACACAGTGGTGAAGGCTGCCAATCTCACACACCACATTCTCTAAGTGGATGAAGTGTCTTGCTGAAGGACACAACAACAGAATGCAGTAACTTCAAGTGAGGCCCAAATCGCTCTCAACTTGTAATATGGCCAATACTGTCTCTAAATGATCCCAGTAAAACACACCCTCCCTCCTCAGACACGTTCAATATTTTCAGTCATTTTAAACTCATGCAGAGTTCTGTTTTTGCAGTGAAACAATAAAGAGTTTGAATCTAAATTATTCAGTTGTGAACGCTACAGCACAAGAGTGAGTGAGAGTGAAAGAGATTTTGAGAATGTTTATTTTTGATGTAAACAAGTAAATAAAGGGATAAATAAACAGAAATGTTGTTCAGTACTGTTCAGGCAAATATTTCAACTACTACAAACAAGTGCAGAAGAAAATACGCAGTTAAATCAATTAAAAAATGACTTTATTCTTAATCATTTTTTGATACGGCAACAACGTACATCTTACATTACAAAGTAAAAAACGTTGATTTACCATAATACCCTGTCATTAAAATTAAAATGGAGCCTAATGGTGATTTGGAGTTCTGGTTAACACAAATGTGTTTAAAATCACTGGAAGTCCACTAGTGAACAACACCGGTGGCCTGATTAGGTTTATTAGTTGTTATATATACAGTATTAATTCAACCTGCCACAGCTCAAATCTGACTGTAGTACAGAAAAATACCAAGTTCCCTGCTAGTGCTAGTTCTTACCCCCTGAACAGCTGATCCTCCTGTGTGTGTCCTTAGACTGTATAAACAAGTGGACTAAGGGAGTTTGATGTCACCCACAGTGTTCGGCTCCACTCAAATGAAGCTCACGATGCTCACGATTACAGGAGCGAATGTGAAGCCAGGCTCGATATTATGAATAGGATTTTTTTAAACAAACAAAATAGTGGAAAAAACACCAAATACACAGAAAAATACACAGACTCATGTACAGTGACTTAATACAAATATTTTAAAACCAAAATTACGAGGCTCACTGCAGCAGTTGCAGAGAGAAGGGCCCCAATATTCCAGTGTAAATCAATGGGAGCCAGTCAGCAGGAGCCAGAAGAGCCAAATGTGAACTTCCTATTTGGAACACGGCGGCTACGGCATTAGTTATGTCCATTTATATAAACAGTCTATGTGTGTGTCCACATATGTGATTTGAGAAAATCCTTTCGAGCAAATGTTTTATTACAAACAGAACAGCTGAAAGGTTTCTCCCCTGTGTGTAACCTCATATGTGATTTAAGATTACTCTTTTGGGAAAATGTTTTCTCACAAAGAGTACAGCTGAATGGTCTCTCCCCTGTGTGTGTGCTCATATGGGATTTAAGGTGACCCTTTTGGGCAAACGTTTTCATACAAATAGAACACCTGAATGGTTTCTCCCCTGTGTGTATCCTCATGTGTGTTTCAAGATGAAACTTTAGGCCAAATGTTTTCTTACAAAAAGAACAGCTGAATGGTATCTCCTCTGTGTGTGTCATCATGTGTATTTTGAGACTGCAATTATGAGCAAACAGTTTCTTACAGACTGAACAACTGAATGGTTTCTCCCCTGTGTGTGTCCTCATATGTGTTTTGAGACTAGAACGATTAGCAAACGCTTTCTTACAGACTGAACAGGTGAATGGTTTCTCCCGTGTGTGTGTTCTCATATGTGCTTTTAGAGTAGAGCGATCAGCAAACGTTTTCTTACAGACTGTACAGCTGAATGGTTTCTCCCGCGTGTGTGTCCTCATATGTGATTTGAGATCACCCTTTTGGCCAAATGTTTTCTTACATACTGAACAGCTGAATGGTTTCTCCGTTATGTGTGTCGTCATGTGTATTTTGAGATGAAAGCGTCGAGCAAACATTTTCTTACAGACTGAACAGCTGAACGGTTTCTCCCCTGTGTGTGTCGTCATATGTGTTTTGAGAGTAGAACGATCAGCAAACACTTTCTTACATACTGAACAGCTGAATGGTTTCTCTCCTGTGTGTAACCTTATATGTGTTTCAAGACTACTGTTTAGGGTAAATGTTTTCTTACAAACTAAACAACTGAATGGTTCCTCTCCTGTGTGAACTCTCCTATGTATGTGTAGTTTATATCTAGACCCAAATCTCTCTTTACAAACAGAGCACTCGTGCTTCCTGCTCTCAGCTCCTTCACCAGTTCCTGACATGTCTCCATTGTCCACAGTGGCTCTGGTCTCTGATGTAGACTTGTATCTGGGGGACAGATGTGAGTTTTGTTCAGTGGAGCTTCTGGCTCTGATCTGGACTTGGTTGTGGTGGTCTCCATCAGCCCCTGTGTCCCTGTGTGCAGGTGAACAGCTGAGTGGAGCTCTCCAATCTTCATCACTGTCAGTGTCAGTGTCAGTGTCAGTGTCAGAAGAGTGCTCTGTGTCTTCCTCAGTCTCTGAGTGGACATGTGTCTCTGCTCTGATGTCCTCTCCCTGTGTGTCCTCTCTCTGCTCAGTTTGTCTTTGTTGAAGCGGTGAGGACTCTTCTGTCTTCACGCTCACAGCACTAAACTCTGGGACAGACCTGAAAAATATAAGAGACAATTGTATATTTCAAACCCAATCTGAATATTTGTAATAGAAATGAATAAGTATGAATAACAAAATAAAGAATTGCAATTTGAAAGTGTCTGAGACTCACACTTGCAGCTCATCCTCCTCCTGTTTGATGTCGTGTTCTTCTTTAATCTGTAGAGTCAGACCAGGACTCAGAGAGGGGAGCTGGACAGCTGCAGGAGATAAGAGAATACACACTTACACATACATGTGCAGTCTTGTGTCATGAACACTCTGTGAACTTGTCTTTAGTCTACTTTAAGGGTGATGGGTGTCTTTTCTGTCCATGAAGTTGTAAATGGGTCAGTGACGTTTTGCAGTTTTCAAATGCTCAAAAAATGAAAATATAATGGCATACAAAATGTCTAGATTTTCTCGTATGTTTACGTGTATATTTTATAATTGTCCCTAGAAAAAAAACCTTAATTAAAAACTAGTGCTGTCAGGCGATTAAAAAAATTAATCTAATCAATTACAGAATTTGTAATTAATTAATCACATTTTAATCTCATGACAGAGAGGGAGAGAGAGAGGCAACCCACTTTGTGACCGAGTTTGTCAGTTTTTCTGTGGTCACTTTGCTAATTTGTTTCCCAAATGCTGAGCTCGTGCGGGAGGTTGAGCGTTACCGACTAGATATAGTCGGCCTCACCTCCACTCACAGCTTGGGCTCTGGAACCCAACTCCTTGAGAGGGGCTGGACCCTCCATTTCTCTGGCGTTGCCCGCGGGGAATGGCGGCGGGCTGGTGTGGGCCTGCTCATTGCCCCCACAGCTCAGCCGTCGAGTGTTGGAGTTCACCCCGGTGAACGAGAGGGTCGCGTCCCTGCGCCTTCGGGTCGGGGACAGGTCTCTACGCAGGCCCAAGCGTATCGTGAAGGTCGGTTGGGAACGTCTGGCAGAGCCCTCTGTCAGGGGCACCTTCAACTCACACCTCCGGGAGAGCTTCTCCCGGATTCCGGGGGAGGCTGGGGACATAGATCCGAATGGGCTCTGTTCTCGGCCTCTATTGTCGATGTGGCCGCCCGTAGCTGTGGTCGTAAGGTCTGTGGTGCCTGTCGCGGCGGCAATCCCCTAACCCGGTGGTGGACACCGGAAGTAAGGGATGCCGTCAGGCTGAGGAACGAGTCCTATCGGGCCTTGTTGGCTCATGGGACTCCTGAGGCAGCTGACGGGTACCGGCGGGCCGGTCGCAGAGGCAAAAACTCGGGTTTGGGAGGAGTTCGGAGAGGCCATGGAGGAGGACTATCGGACGGCCTCAAAGAAATTCTGGCAAACCGTTCGGCACCTCAGCAGTGCTTCACCAACACTGTTTACAGTGTGGGTGGGGAGCTGTTGACCTCAACTGGGGATGTTATCGGACGGTGGAAGGAATACTTTGAGGATCTCCTCAATCTCGCCGTCACGTCTTCCGAGGAGGAAGCAGAGGCTGGAGACTCGGAGGCGGACTCGTTCATCACCCTGGCCGAAGTCACTGAGGTGGTTGGAAAGCTCCTCGGTGGCAAGTCCCCGGGGGTAGATGAGATCCGTCCTGAATATCTTAAGTCTCTGGATGTTGTGGGGCTGTCTTGGCTGACACGTCTCTGCAACATCCCGTGGCAGTCGGGGACAGCACCTCTGGACTGGCAGACCGGGGTGGTGGTCCCCCTGTTTAAGAAGGGGGACCGGAGGGTGTGTTCCAATTATCGGGGAATCACACTCCTCAGCCTTCCCGCTAAGGTCTATTCCAGGGTGCTGGAGAGGAGAATCCGGCCGATAGTCGAACCTCGGATTCAGGAGGAGCAGTGTGGTTTTCGTCCCGGCCGGGGAACACTGGACCAGCTCTATATACTCTCCATCGGGTGCTCGAGGGTACGTGGGAGTTTGCCCAACCACATGTGCCTTTGTGGATCTGGAGAAGGCATTCGACCGTGTCCCTCGTGGGGTCCTGTGGAGAGTGCTGTGGGAGTATGGGGTTCGGGGCCCTTTGCTAAGGGCTGTTCGGTCCCTGTATGACCGGAGCAGGAGCTGTGTTCGCATTGCCGGTAGTAAGTCGGACCGGTTTCCGGTGCATGTTGGACTCCGCCAGGGCTGCCCTTTGAATTTCTAGACGCAGTCAGGGGCCGGAGGGGATCCAGTTTGGGAACCACAGGATCTCATCTCTGCTGTTTGCAGATGATGTTGTCCTGATGGCTTCATCGAACCGGGACCTCCAATGTGCACTGGGGTGGTTTGCAGCCAAGTGTGAAGCGGCTGGGATGAGGATCAGCTCCTCCAAATCCGAGGCCATGGTTCTCGACCGGAAAAAGGTGGCTTGCCCTCTCCGGGTGGGTGGGGAGTCCTTGCCTCAGGTGGAGGAGTTCAAGTATCTCGGGGTCTTGTTCACGAGTGAGGAGAGGATGGAGCGTGAGATTGACAGGCGGATCGGTGCAGCGTCGGCAGTGATGCAGTCGCTGTACCGGACCGTTGTGGTGAATCTACGTTCCTACCCTCACCTATGGTCATGAGCTCTGGGTCATGACCAAAAGGACAAGATCGCGGATACAAGCGGCCGAAATGAGTTTCCTCTGCAGAGTGGCTGGGCGCACCCTTAGAGACAGGGTGAGGAGCTCAGTCACACGTGAGGAGCTCGGAGTAGAGCCGCTGCTTCTCGTCGAGAGGAGCCAGCTGAGGTGGCTCGGGCATCTGTTTCGGATGCCTCCTGGATGCCTCCCTCGGGAGGTGTTCCGGGCATGTCCCACCGGGAGGAGGCCCCGGGGAAGACCCAGGACGCGCTGGAGGGACTATGTGTCCCGGCTTGCCTGGGAACGCCTTGGGGTCCCCCCGGAGGAGCTGGAGGAAGTGTCCGGGGTGAAGGAGGTCTGGGCGTCCCTGCTTAGACTGTTGCCCCCGCGACCCGGCCCCGGATAAGTGGAAGAAAATGGATGGATGGATGGATAAACCGGGACTAAAGCAGGACTAAAGCAGGACTAAAACAATAAACATCGAGGCAGCTTTTGACTTTGGTCATTACCTGGACCTGTGTTTAGAAGTGCGAAGGTTAAATTTAAGCAAACCAACAAAAGCGCACCAGTAGGCCACAGGCTATGTGGCTACAGGTGAGCCATGCACCCACTCAGCTCTACATCCAGCTGTGACAGCTGCATCACCCTCAGTCAGAGGGTGGCTGTTTTGGAACAACGCATATCCATGTTTGAAAGCCGAGTGGAGAGCGACCTGGATATCGGCCTTCAGCCCCGTTGGTACGCCCCTGTGATACATGCTGTTGCGAAAGACCTGCGCGTGCTCGTGGCGGTTACGTGCGGTGTCCGCCCGCGGCTCACATGGGCTCACGCGGTTGATTTTTAATACGAGATGCGTACTTTTTGTTTCTGAATACGGGACTATTCCATTTTTCAAGGGACAGTTGGCAACCCTAAACACAACTATACATATATATACACCCAAAATCTTTCTCAACGCATTTGCACAGAAAAAAACCCCAAAACACTCGGCTGAAAAAAAAAGCGGAGAGCTGCTAAAAGGCGGAACTCTTTCATCCCTGTTTCCCCCACTACCCCAAGCTTACAAGGGCTGGTTGCATTTCACCCCGGCTCTACAATCAGATCGCCCCGGAGGTCGGGACATGGCCATTAACGCATCAACACCAGCCTTGGGTAACCTGCACGAGAGTGTTTCTTCTGCTGTCCAGGACTTCCCCAAATGCAGCCCCAGCGCCGCCCGGAGGTTCCGCCTCACACATGCCGGGTTCGTTCACTCGGCGTGATGGGGGAGAACCCGCTGTCCCCTCCCCACGTGCGCGGGGGCCTCCGTTCCCTCCTTGCACATGTCGACCCCGAGAGCTCGATGTGCAGGAGATGGTCCCGCTCCTGCCCATGCCACCTCGGTTCTTCCATGGTCCGACACGTGAACGTAAACAAAGGCCACACCTCCTGTCACCCAGGTGCTCTCGTGAAGGACATCATAGACTCCGCCCCTACCACTCTGCGTGATCATCCCACAGTGTCAACGGTAGTTATTCATGTCGGAAACTGTTGCATGTTAAACTGCAGCAGTCAGAAATACTCAAGGACAACTTCAAAATCCTCATCACTACAATCCACAGTTTAGACAAACAGTGTGCCATCTCTGGACCTTCTGCACCACCTCGTTTTGGAGATGTGAAGTTCAGCCTTTTAAGAGCATTGCTCATATGGCTCAAAAGACACTGCAGAGACAACAAAATATAATATTATCACATTTTTTAAGAGACCTTAACTTTTTAAAGATCCCATGACATGGTACTTCTTGATGCTTTTATATGGCTCCTTAATGGTTCCCTAATACTGTAAATGAATCCTTCTTCAAAATCAACACTCAGTGCATGAAAAAGAGAGATAAGATGAGAAAGAGTCATAAATGTCACTCTGGAACAGTCCATTATGGGCGTTGTTGCTTGAATGCAAATGAGGAGGACAGAGATGGCCTATAGTAGGGGGTGGGGGCGTGGCCAAGCTCTCCGCCCCGCTCTGTGACCCACTTCCGTGTTTTTGCACGGGGGGACAGATGACAAGCCTTCCATTAAAAAATAAACACATTTCCACAGAAAATAAAATTAAACCACTGCTGTTTCAGATATCCACAGGCTCAGATAAAGGACTTCCGAGCCTAGAAACACTCGCAAGTGCCTCCAGGCAAATAAAAAAACGCATTTCGCATTGCGTAGCTCCTCCGCAGTCCAAACTCTCTGGGCGTGATTTACACAGACGCTGAGTACAGACAGACGGGGGTGGAACTGCATTTGCATTTCTTTTTTCGAGCTGACGTCAATAAGGTGCCTTGTTGAGAATCGCCCGTTTGAGCTGTGTTTTTTTCTAACACAGAAAAGGACCGCAAATGCTCAGTTTAGACATTTCGCAACTTTTAGCCATGGGGGGGGGGGCCTAAACAGGGTAGGGGAGCTCACATTAATGTTCAAAAACCTCAGAAAGTGAAAATTTCATGCCATGGGACCTTTAAAAAGGACCGCCTACACCCCAACATCCTCGGATCCCGTCTCCTCTCATACAACATCGAACTCAATCTAGAACAGGGGTCGGCAACCTGCGGCTCCGGAGCCGCATGCGGCTCTTCAGCATCCTTGTAATGACACGGAAATCAATAAAGGTTATATCTTAATTTATTTGTTATTTATTATCGTCACTATAAGTTCATTTTCTTTCACGATTACCTTGGAGTTTGAATTGATACCATCAATTTTTTTTTTTTTATTTTATTTATAATTTGTCAGTAAAAATACACGTGACGTCAACGGCCTACGACTTTAGTTGCTAGCTACCTGTTTATGGAAGACCCGAGTACCGTAACCATGAAAAGAGCCCAAAAAAGAAAAGTGTCAGAAGAAAATAGAGTTTAATTCAGCATGAACATCTGCGTTTGCCTTCACCGCCAACGACGCTGGATTACCTGTGTGCCTTATATGTAGCGAGAAACTGTAAAAACTAAAAATCTAACGTCGAAAGACATTTTCAAAACAAGCACCTAGCATTCGCTGAAAAATACCCAACCGAAGATGAGCGAAAGAGCAATTTCGGAACTACACAATGACAAGCTGATGAGAGAAAACCATCTTTCAGAAAATGGATCAGCTCTCCACAGTCAACTACAGCTGCTAGTTTTTTGGCAGCTCAGGAGATAGTAAAGAACGGGAAGCCGTTCACAGACGGAGAATACATAAAAGAAACGTTTATTAAAATGTCAGAGCATCTATTCTCCGACTTTAAAAACAAACAGGAGATTGTTCAGAAAATTAAAGAAATGCCTCTCTGCTAAGACAGTTAAAGACAGGACCATAAAAATGGCAGCAAACATCAGCAAATTGATGACATCAATTCAGCTCAAGCATTCTCAATTGCCTGTGATGAGTCAACTGATGTAAACGATGTTGCGCATACGGCTCTATTATGCAGGTATGTCAACTCTGATGGGTTGCAGGAAGAGCTGATTGAACTTATACCGATAAGGGCCAAACGCGGGGGCAGGACATTTGTGAGGCTGTTGTGAGTTGTCTAAAAGATAAAGGAATAAACACCACTCACCTAGTGTCAGTGTCTACTGACGGAGCGCCCAGTATGAGAGGAGCACAGAAAGGCTTTGTAAATTTATTTCAAAAGTCACTGGGCTGAGACCTGATGACGTTCCATTGCATTATCCACCAAGAAGCACACAAGTTGCACACAAACTTTTCAGCCTGAATGTGTGGAAGTAATGAACCTCGTTATTAAGATAGTGAACAAAATAGTCGCGAACGGGTTAAGCCACCGACAGTTTTGTTCATTATTAGAAGAAGTCGAAAACACGTACTCAAATCTCCTGCTGCACAACAGAGTCCTGTGGCTTTCCAGGGGAGAGGTGCTGAAACGCTTCGCTGCCTGTCTGGAGCACGTGAAAACCTTCTTGGGAAGCAAAGGCCTCAGCTATCCTGAACTGGAAGACCAAGATTGGCTGGAAAAGTTTTACTTTATGGTGGATATGACAAGTCACTTGAACATGCTGAATAAAAATCTCCAAGGAAAGGGAAGCACGGCCCTGCAGATGCTGGAGGAGGTTTTGTCATTTGAGCGCAAGATGACAGTGTTCGCCAGAGATGTCCAGAAAGGCACACTCTCTCACATCCTCTCCCTAAGAGAGTTCAAAGAAGCCAACAATCACATAAATTGTGATTATTTTCACCGAGCCATTATTGCAATGCAAGCTGCATTTGGAGAAAGATTCAGTGAATTCAGAAAGGAGAAACAGACTTTTTCTTTTCCTGTCACACTGCTAGACAGCGACCCATCCCTGCTAAACACATCTGCATTCACAGGAGTAAGTAAGCCTGATCTAGAAATCGAACTGGCCGACATAGCGGATAAAGATGTGTGGGTTAACAAGTTCAAATCCCTGTCAGCGGATCTTGAAGAAGTCGCCCGTCAGAGGGCTACGCTCGCTAAAGAGCACAAATGGAGTGATATGGAAAAACTACCCCGACCCGACAAACTTATTTTTGTAACATGGAGTGCCATTCCTGACACCTATATTAACATGGAAAGGTGTGGATGAAAAGGTGTGCATTAATGAGACTCTACAGTGCTGCTTGAAAATGAAAGTCACAACTTACAGCCCCGACATAGGGAAGAGCTGCAGCGAAGTGCAGACCCAGAAGTCCCAATAAAAGGTAAGAACAACATCATTTAATAAACTTATTTATTCAGAAAAAATCACTGGGTTGCTGTGCAAAACCCTGAAGAAGACGGCAGCATGCATGGAATTATTACGGTTAAACATACTATTGTTAAATTGGGCTAGTTTGTTGTATTCAGTGGTAGCAACTGTTTGAATTTGAACAATGATTAAAACTTTTAGAAGTTTATAAGCTCTGTTATTTTTTGCGGCTCCACACAAAACATTTTTTGAGGAAGAGGGGGCAAAATGGCTCTTTTGATAAAAAACGTTGCCGACCCCTGCTCTAGAAGAAGCATGACAAAATAACCAAGCACAGTTCATTCCCGTGATCAGCAGAGAGTGGCATAAGCGTAAAACTTATCATAAATTTACTGCCAACATCAATAATCTCACATCTCTTCCAAAAGCAAATTCATCACAAATTCCTGTAGTTACTCAGTCCCTGCTAACATTAAAAGGACAAGTAACGTTTTTACAATCTGGACCTTATTTCGGTGATAAAACAACGTCATTTACTCACCCATTGTACTTTGGTGTCATTTGGAGTATTTCCGGAGATTTCGGAGTTGCGCTATATCCGTTTAACGTGAGTGGTCAGGGCACGATGTTGCAGCCACCAAATAACACAAACTTTATCACTTTTCAAATGACAAAAGCTCAATGTGTTAGTTTACACTTTCGTTTGAGTCAAAAGTGGCCTGTAAACAAAGATCCAGTCATGGTTCCAATTGGATGACGTCATCAACAAGGACCGCACATGTGCGCGCATTCATTCCGCTACTTTGCTTAGAAGACGCTCATAACTTTTCTGTTGCAAGTGAGACATGGCAGAAGACTCGGACTTTGAGGCTGATGAAGACTTATTTGAGTATGATGGCCGTTCCTATCGTTTTGAGCCTGAGTATACGGATGAGGAGGTATTAGAAAGAATGAAGCTGAGACAGTTTGAGGAGCAGCGCACCAGAGAACAGCCATCGGTATCGGATTACCTTGTTTTCAAGTGGAGATGTTTTCTTCTTCTTAGCTTCTTTAGCGACTATATCCAAGTCCAACAGAATACTTTGATTTCATGACTGTGAAAAGGCTGTAAGTGAAAAGGCTTGGAAAACACTGTATTTTTGAATGGGTATCTTTAATTTCGGAAATTAACAGGTAAAAATCTTACACAGTGTACCTTTAAACATGTCCTAAAAGGAACATGCACCTGCATAAAAGGGGGATCTTCCCCATGTAGCGGCATCCATTTTAACTACGAGAGCCGCAGAAGGACATACTGTATTTTGGGCTCCGCCTTCGCCGTTTTCTTAGCTGTCGGCACTGGCCCGTGGATTTCACACAACGAGATAGTACGCGTTTGGATAAACAACGACAAGCATGTTGCCGGATCACAGTTACTCCGCACATACATCGCAGGAGCAAGCACCTTCATCTAAGAGGAAAAGAAGAAGGACATAGTACCTACCGCGGCTGGGGCTTTGTCGCAGCGCGGGCCCGCACCCCGGGTTCAGACCGCCCTCCGCGGTCCGGTTCCCGATTCCCCCCACCCGTGCACAGGGTGCACTTCATGCACCCGGCGCTGTGTGCATGAAGTGGGTTCACGGTTCGGGGGCGGCTGCCGGTGAACCCACCTCCGGGTACGCCGAGCTGTCCCCGTTACGTCGCGCCTGGGTGACCCTCGAAGTCTGCCGTAGCTAGAACCGGAATTGCAATAACCACCATCCTACACAGTGTACCTTTAAATACTAATTAAGCTTTCGTGTGGTCATATTATTTCTGCATCAAAGGGAGATATTCAGCTGAAAGCAGGGGGTTTGTTTAATTGTCAACATTAGCATCATATTACTTGTCAAAGCCTCCCATTACAGCATAGTTTTGATTTGCGATGGGTGATTAATTTGAATAATGCTTGAATTGCGTGAATTGCTAATGATTAAATAATGATTGCAGATACTGCAGTACTAGTTGCTAAATCATTAGCATCACAGTCAATTCAAGCAATGCTAATAAGCACCTACACTAGGTGCTAAAAGCACCTAGTCACAGTGAGGGACAGGAGGACATTGGACAAACTGCTCTCCATCATGGACACTCCTGCTCACCCACTGTACCAGACCATAGAGGGACAGAGGAGCTCATTCTCCAACAGGCTCCTACAGCTCCGCTCAAACAGAGAGAGATACAGGATTACATTCATACTACAATACTCCCTACAACTGTACAACAACTCACCCTTATGTAACGATAACCTTATGTCCTCTCAATCATCATATCATTGCACTGCCTTTCCTATCTCTTGTATATAGCTCTGATTTTATATTTTATTACTTATTTTTCTATTTTATACATTTATTTATATAATTTTGTTTTATTTGACACCTGTCTCTTGCTATGTTTTTTGCTACTTATTTTAGAATTTATTATTACCATTTATGTTTAACTCTTTGTTCTTACATTATATTGTGAAGAGTGAACTACTGTGTCCAAATAATTTCCATTGTGGATCAATAAAGTTTGTCCAAGTCCAAGCTCAGAGTTGCCATGTGACAGACACAAAACCTTAATGATTTAGAGATGATCTGCAAAGAAGAGTGGACCAAAATTCCTTCTGATATGTGCACAAACCTGGTCATCAACTACAAGAAACGTCTGACCTCTGTGCTGCAAACAAGGGTTTTGCTCGAGGGTTCAAATACTTATTTCACTCAATGAAATGCAAATCAGTTCATATATTTTCTTTAAAGTTATTTTCTGGATTTTCTTTTTGATGTTCCATCTCTCACTATAAAAATAAACCTACCATTAAAATGATAGACTGTTCATTTCTTTGTCAGTAAACAAACTTACAAAATCAGTAATGGATCAAATATTTCCTCCACTGTACATAAATTCTTTCTGTTTTGTTTGTGCTGTTAATATTTTACTTTTTGCTTTAATATTTTTTAAAGTTATTATTTAATGATTTCGCTGATTACATTATGTTATTTCCATCCGTAAATGATGTAATGTAATCAGCAAAATAAATATAGTGCTGATAGATTTTTTTCCACTGCTACCTCTAACAAATACTATTTACAACAGGTGTGATGAATGAAATTTTCTACTACCAGTAGATATTTGTAGAAATAAGTATATCCTATTTAAATGTGCACTTATTGATGTACTGCCAACTTACATAGTCCTCTGCTGACATGTTGCTGCTCCAGCTCTTGTATTGTTGGGGCAATGCCACCTGGTTGGTTGTGGTGGTCTCCATCAGCCCCTGTGTCCCTGTGTGCAGGTGAACAGCTGAGTGGATCTCTCCAGTCTTCAGCACTGTCAGTGTCAGAAGAGTGCTCTGTGTCTCCCTCAGTCTCTGAGTGGACATGTGTCTCTGCTCTGATGTCCTCTCCCTGTGTGTCCTCTCTCTGCTCAGTTTGTCTTTGTTGAAGCGGTGAGGACTCTTCTGTCTTCACGCTCACAGCACTAAACTCTGGGACAGACCTGAAAAATATAGAGACAATTGTATATTTCAAACCCAATCTGAATATCTGTAATAGAAATGAATAAGTATGAATAACAAAATAAAGAATTGCAGTTTGAAAGTGTCTGAGACTCACACTTGCAGCTGATCTTCCTCCTGTTTGATGTCGTGTTCTTCTTTAATCTGTGGAGTCACCCATCGAGTTTGAGGTAGTGGGGCAGACGTGACATTATCATCACTGCAACGACAATCAGAGTAATAATAAAGTTGTTGTGTGAGAGTAATGTACGCTGTGCAAAATCTTAGCCATTACTTTAGATTTACATTTACGTTTTTAATAAAGTAGTTTATCCTACAAAACAAGTTTGCTACTCATCGCTGCACAGGACTTAACCCATAAGAACCCAGACCGGTTTTTCCTTAAAGGAAAATTATGTGGGATATACCACAGACCATTATTGTCCATGACCGTGTTATTGTGACAAATCGGCCACATCAGGTTTTTCATTCTCATTTTAAGGCTAAAAGCCCAATGTGACATATATGTTCTAGCGATATTTCCGTAACTGGTTTGACATTACTTTGTTCAGCAAATATGATCAGCCCAGGTTGAATGTGATATAGGACATGTTATCAAAGCACTGGAACTGTTAAATGTGTTTGAAATTACCTGTCAAAAAACAGCTTTTTGAAATTGGCTTCTTCATTGAAATTTGCACAAAGGATATAGCAGCATTTTGGAAAGCCCACTTCCTGTTAAAGTCACATGACTGTCACATGGTCATCATACCAGGGGCTTAATGAGTTAAGGTCAGACATAAAGCTTTATAAGGAAAAGACTGGGGCATTCAAAGTATCTCTTACACTGGTGTCACCGTGGGTTCAACTAACTACTGCAGCTACGACAACAAGCAGCAAACGCACCTTTTCTTTGCATTGAAAAATGACGTTTTCAGATACAGAATATCGCATTCGTATCCTGAAAAACGTTTATATAAAGTACGTTTTCAAATGATAAGCAGAATTTACCTGTCCTGAAGAAATGTAGCGACCAACGCGTCAGTCTTTAGACCCTTTGTCTGCTTCAGTGCGCGCCATCGCTGGAAGGAATCTCCAAGAATCACCTTCGTTTGGCTTCGCTCCTTTTCCCCTTGTCTTCTTCTTTCAGCGACCTCAAAAACTGACTTTCTTTTGCGGCTAACTGGTAGTGGATTCTTGTCTGCCATTGCAACAAACTTTGTGCAAACTGTGAGGAAGCTGCAGTTGGAAAAAGACGCTCAGAACCGCTGTGTTGGTGGAGTAAACAGAGTCTTGTGTGTGGAATGCGTAAGAGGCGCGCGTAAAACACGTCATTTCGACGGGGCAGTCCATTTCAACAGAACACCGTGGATCTATAATAAGAACTATGCAGAACACCGGCTGGATCCGCCAGACTGTGAGCTGTCCTCTGTGTTCGAGGGCCGTGACTGGTTCCAAGGTGGAGCAAAGCAGAACAGGATCTATTCTCTCGGATCTATTCTTCTCATGGATCGATTCTCCCGGGAAAAACCAAGTGCGCGGAGCACGGGGCGCTCAGAACAAAATAGACCTACAACAAACCAGACCGGATCCACGTTCCTGTTCTGCTTTGCTCCACCTTGGAACCAGTCACGGCCCTCGAACACGGAGGACAGCTCACAGTCTGGCGGATCCAGCCGGTGTTCTGCATAGTTCTTATTATAGATCCACGGTGTTCTGTTGAAATGGACTGCCCCGTCGAAATGACGTGTTTTACGCGCGCCTCTTACGCATTCCACACACAAGACTCTGTTTACTCCACCAACACAGCGGTTCTGAGCGGCTTTTTCCAACTGCAGGTTCCTCCTCACAGTTTGTACAAAGTTTGTTGCAATGGCAGACAAGAATCCACTACCAGTTAGCCGCAAAAGAAAGTCAGTTTTTGAGGTCGCTGAAAGAAGAAAAGGGGAAAAGGAGCGAAGCCAAACGAAGGCGATTCTTGGAGATTCCTTCCAGCGATGGCGCGCACTGAAGCAGACGAAGGGTCTAAAGACTGACGCGTTGGTCGCGAAATTTCTTCTGGACAGGTAAATTCTGCTTATCATTTGAAAACGTACTTTATATAAACGTTTTTCAGGACACGAATGCGATATCCTGTATTTGAAAACATCATTTTCAATGCAAAGAATATTAGTTTCTATTTAACTTTTGGAAATATTTACAATATCAGGTATGCATAAATCTATGTTTAACATTTATATTAAGCATTTCAAATGTTTTTTTATGTACATGAATTGGCTACGACCTTGAAAAATGTGACTGGCCGCAGCAAAACCAGACACATGCCCGGAGGCGTTTTGAGTTTTTCACAGATTCTGAAAGTGTAGATTCTAAACTTTCCAATGATGCCTTACACGTGGAAATCTGAGAACATCTGAAGAATTTGTGGCCATTTGAAAGCAGCACATCAGAGAAAGCCGTGTTGAATATTGGGCTGTGGAGCAGAATGGAGCTCATTTGCATGACATAAGCCCTTCCCCCATCACTGATTATCACTGTGGTGTTTACATTCAGGTCAGGTCAGAATTATAAGGTACTTTGTTAAAATGGAAATGCTTTTATAACAAAAAGCCCATAGAATTATTCAGTAATTAAATAATACACAGGATAATATGTTAAAGGTACAGTGTGTAGGATTCGTGACGCAGACAGCTCGCGTTGTTGCGCGCACCCGGCGCTGTGCGAACAACGGTATAAATAAAACGCGGCCCCGCGGTCACATTTTTTTTTCTTTTCGCATGAAAACACACATTCCTGATCGTCTACCATGACACTCTACACATCAAATGAAACCTTACAGTCTCCTCTTTTTGACTATGCAATTCATTTCCCTGCACAACAATCACTCCCTGAGCACATGGGGCTTTTATACAGAAAAGCACAAAACGAGGTTTGTTACTTAGCTTACCTTTGAAGGCTCTGGACAGGTCAAACTCTGTATTTCACCATAAACTTGGCCTCAATCTGTCCGTAAGGATCCAGCGAATAAAATCCAGTGAAACAATTTAGTCCAAAACATGTGTTGGATCCATTACTACGTGTGATACAGCAGCATGCTTGTTTACCCAAAACCACGAGGCTCCCCCCTCCCCTTCTCTTCTCTCCTCTCCTCTCCTCCGCTCCCTCAGGCGCGCTGCCTGAAGGAGCGGGAGCCGCTGCTAGGCTCCTGCTAGCAGCGGCTGAGCAGCTGCTAGCAGGAGCCTAGGCGAAGGATGAGCCCAAATGTCCTTCTGCGGCTCTCGTATTCAAAATGGCTGCCTCTAATATGGGGAAGATCCCCCTTTTATGTGACTATATCTAAGTCCAAAAGAATATTTTGATTTCATGATGGAAGTGAAAAGGCTTGGAAAACAATGTATTTTTGAATGGGTATCTTCAATTTCAGTAATTAATGGGTAAAAATCTTACACACTGTCCCTTTAAGTCAAAGTCATAAAGGCATTATTGTTAATAAATGTTGCACATTTATTTTTATGTTGGACATTTATTTTTATCTTTATTTTTCATTGCACATTCTATTGCACAGTTTGATGCACATTGCACATTTTTAGACATCTGTAAATAGGTATTTATTCTTTGCACTGCTCTTAGATTTTTGTCCTTAGTTAGTTGTCTTTATATTGTATTTTGTACACTGTCTTTTTGCACTGCTTGGCCAGAGAGAAACGAAATTTCGATTCACTGTATGTCGAACACATATGGCAGAATTGACAATAAAGTTTATTTTTACTTTGACTTTGATAATAAGAAATACACAAGTCACCTGACTCTGGATGTGTTCTGTTCCTCACCCTTGTGAAAAAAACTGCAGTGTATAACAGGAAAACTGCAGGGTTTTTTTGTGTCCAAATTACTGCATTATGCAGTACAATGCAGTAAATTAGTATTTTTGGTAGTCTATTAGAATAAGATGTAATATAATGCTAATGTTGACAATTAAACAAGCCCCCTGCTTGCAGCATGCTAAAATACATAAAAATTCACATACTAAAAAGTGAGGCTGAATACAGGTGATTCAGTTGAGAGAGCATCATCAGAGCAGGACCACACCAGGAGCAGAGAGCCGTCCACCGCCACCAGGAACCGCCACAGGGCCCAGGGGAGAGATGAGGCCCAAGCACCACCACCCCACCAGGAGCCCATGGGACAGGCAGCTGCAGCCGACCACCCCTCCTAAAAATGATAGATGACCTATAACCTAATAAAATGCCTAAAATAAACTTTGGGAATGACCAGGAGCTGCTGGAGGAGCGCAGGGTCCATGAGGGTTCATAAGGTAAAAGCAGTTCTGAAAGAAAAAAGGCCCAAAACCATTAAGACATTTAAAAAACAGTAAAAGTCAAGAAATCTATCCTAAAGCTCACAGGGAGACAATGCAGTGATTTAAAAACGGGTGCAATGTGGTCCCGCCCTTTGGTCCTGGTCAGGACACGTGCTGCTGAATTTTGTAATAATTGGAAACCTGAATTACTCTTTTTGGAAAGACCAGAGAGCAGGGCATTACAGTAGTTTATTCGACTGGTGATAAAAGCATCAGTGTCTCCGTGTTGTTTTCTAGGATAAACTACTTCATTAAAAACGTCAATCTAAAGTAATGGCTAAGATTTTGCACAGCGTACATTACTCTCACACAACAACTTTATTATTACTCTGATTGTCGTTGCAGTGATGATAATGTCACGTCTGCCCCACAACCTCAAACTCGATGGGTGACTCCACAGATTAAAGAAGAACACGACATCAAACAGGAGGAAGATCAGCTGCAAGTGTGAGTCTCAGACACTTTCAAACTGCAATTCTTTATTTTGTTATTCATACTTATTCATTTCTGTTACAAATATTCAGATTGGGTTTGAAATGTACAAATGTCTCTTATATTTTTCAGGTCTGTCCCTGAGTTTAGTGCTGTGAGCATGAAGACAGAAGAGTCCTCACCGCTTCAACAAAGACAAACTGAGCAGAGAGAGGACACACAGGGAGAGGACATCAGAGCAGAGACACATGTCCACTCAGAGACTGAGGGAGACACAGAGCACTCTTCTGACACTGACAGTGCTGAAGACTGGAGAGATCCACTCAGCTGTTCACCTGCACACAGGGACACAGGGGCTGATGGAGACCACCACAACCAACCAGGTGGCATTGCCCCAACAATACAAGAGCTGGAGCAGCAACATGTCAGCAGAGGGCTATGTAAGTTGGCAGTACATCAATAAGTGCAAATTTAGATATACTTATTTCTACAAATATCTACTGGTAGAAAATTTAATTCATCACACCTGTTGTAAATAGTATTTGTTAGAGGTAGCAGTGGAAAAAAAATCTATCAGCACTATATTTATTTTGCTGATTACATTACGTCATTTCTGGATGGAAATAACGTAATGTAATCAGCGAAATAAGTAAATAATAACTTTAAAAATATTAAAGCAAAAAGTAAAATATTAACAGCACAAACAAAACAGAAAGAATTTATGTACAGTGGAGGAAATATTTGATCCGTTGCTGATTTTGTAAGTTTGTTTACTGACAAAGAAATTCTATCATTTTAATGGTAGGTTTATTTTAATAGTGAGAGATGGAACATCAAAAAGAAAATCCAGAAAATAACTTTAAAGAAAATAGATGAACTGATTTACATTTCATTGAGTGAAATAACTATTTGGACCCTTGAGCAAAACCCTTGTTTGCAGCACAGAGGTCAGACGTTTCTTGTAGTTGATGACCAGGTTTGTGCACATATCAGAAGGAATTTTGGTCCACTCTTCTTTGCAGATCATCTCTAAATTATTAAGGTTTTGTGGCTGTTGCTTGGCAACTCTGAGCTTGGACTTGGACAAACTTTATTGATCCACAAGGGAAATTATTTGGACACAGTAGCTCACTCTTCACAATATAATGTAAGAACAAGAGTTACAAATAAATGGTAATAATAAGTTCTAAATAAGTAGCAAAAAATATAGTACCGTACTTTTCGGACTATAAGCCGCTACTTTTTTCTCACACTTCGGACCCTGCGGCTTATAGTCAGGTGCAGCTTATGTATGGATTAATTCTTTATCAAGACAGCGAATGTAGCACGTAACCCTGAAGATAACGACTTCAGTGGTTTCAGTGCACAGGAGGAAGGAGAAGATAGCGATCAGTGACTTTTCTCCTACACAGGTATCAACAGTTCCGTGAGATTGAGTTCAGGGGGTTTACCCTTAAAGTTAAACTTGAAACTTTTATTTTAAAGGGATAGTGTGTTTTTTTTTTTATGTTAATCTGTATGGGTTTCCTTCTAAAAGTTTCGTGCGGCAACACCGGCTTACCTCTGACAGTTTGCGCTCAGCCCGGTTCTGCTCGCGTTCTGGAGCTCAGGTAATTAGGTCCGGTGAGTTCGCGGGGACTCGTAATAAAGCTTGTTTTTCTTCTCAAAACATAACATTTGTCCAAAAGGTGATATATTTGCATCCCAAACTTTCGCATTCGCATATCTTGTCTCGATTCGTATCACTGCGCTCCCGTTAGCTGCCTGTTCACTTGTAAACTTCCCCTTACGGCGGACCGCATCCGTCGTACACTTCCGCTCAAGGTTAACAGGCTAATAATAAGTAATAGGCGAAATAATAATAAGTAATAACCCGAAATGTTCCATTGTTACCGGTGATAGAGTGAGCGTGAGCGCACTTCACCAAACCACGCTCGCAGAATTTGGGAAACGAATGAGCAAAGCGACCACATGAAAACTGACAAACTCAATCGCAGAGTAATTAATTTATTAGATTTTTTTTTTAATCGCCTGATGGCACTAGTTGTGGGGAGTATTATCTGTCCCTCTATAGCAGGGGTGGCCAACCAGTCAGAGACCAAGAGCCACTTTTTTTACTGAGTTACCGCAAAGAGCCACATTATACACATGGGCACACATGAACATCACCCATCCCTTCCTCTCCCTCTCTCTCTCTCTCACACACACACACACACACATACATACACACACACACCCCGGGCTCTTCCGACCCGGCCCTCCGGGGACGAGATCTGGAGCGTGCGGAGCAGGGTGTCCGCAAAAGGGCGACGGGGCAACGGCTGCGCTTAGCCCTTCGTAGGGCGCAGACCTTTTGTTAGTCCCGCCGTCCGCGGCCACCCGACGGTCTACGCGGGCGCACTTCCGGGCCCGTCCCGAAACTCGGACAACTTGTAGCCACGGTCGGGTGGGTTAGCCTGGCCCCGGCCCGGGGGTACAATGTTCAATGTATGCACATGTGCGTTTGATGAAAATACCGTATTGAACTCAAGCAAAGCGAACACGCACATTAAAAAAACAAAAAACAAACACAAACTTTGATATGAACATAAGAGCATGAAACCAAGCATGGGTTGGCCACTCCTGCTCTATAGTCTGGTGCAGTGGATGAGCAGGAGTGTCACCGTGGCAAAACCAGTCACATGTTGTCCTAGAGGCGTTCTGAGTTGTTCAGATTCTGAAAGTGTAGTTTTTAAGCTTTCCAACGATGTCTTACACGTGGAAATCTGATAACATTTGAAGACTTTGTGGCCATTTGAAAGCATGCACATCTGAAAACACAAAAGTGAGAAAAGACCTCTTGAAGATTTGTCTCATTGTACGGCTGGGAGACAGAATGGTGCTCATTGGCATGACATTAAGATAAGCCCTCCCCCTGCAGATCATCACTGTGGTGTGGTGTTCAGGGCAGATCAGAATTAGAAGGTACTTTGTTAAAATGGAAATGTTTTTATAACAAAAAGCCCATGTAATCATTCAATAATACACAGGATAATATGTTAAGTCAACGTCACCTGTATTGTCAATTTGTTCACAGTGCATAGTGCAAGACAGGACAGAAACAGTAACAATACAATAAGGAATAAAAGCACAACTAGGCGTAATAAGAAAATATACAATATAAAATGTATTATATAATGTAAAATGAAAAAGAGAGAAAAAAAATATCAAAGTAAAAATACATTTAAAAAATGTGCAGAAATTAGAAAAAAAAATTGACATAAAAAACATGTGTCATATAGTCTGTTCCTCACCCTTATGAAAAAACCTGCCATGCATAACAGGAAAACTGCAGTTTTTTCATGTCCAAAATACTGCATTATGCAGTACAATGCAGTAAAATGAAGTATTTTTGGTAGTCCCCTGGAATAATGCTTGAATTGCTTGAAGTGACTGGTGCTTTTAGCTTTTAGTGTCAAAGTTTAGAGGCACTTTACTCACCCCATAAGAAAGAGAACTGTGTTCCTGCAAACATCATTACCTCCAATGAAATACGTTGTTCGGAGACACTTTCTTTTCGTCGAGGGCTTTTGGCTGGATGTGATCGTCTCCAATGTAACTACCATACGTCTGTTTGCCTCCAGATGTCTAATTATTCTCATATCCTGCCACTGTCTTTTTGGTGGTCTGCATAGAGTGACACAAAATTTGGGGGTTGCTTAAAAAAAAAAAGTGTGATATTCAAAACTTGGTAGGGGCGGAGTCTATGATGTCCTTCATGAGAGCGCCTGGGTGACAGGAGGTGTGGCCTTTGTTTACTTTCACGTGTCGGATCATGGAAGAGCCGAGAATTAACACGGACGGGTCTGGCCTGGACGCCGGGGCCAAGGCGGCATGGTCAGGAGCGGGACCATCTCCTCGCGCACATCAAGCTCTCAGGGTCGACATGTGCGAGGAGGGAACGGAGGTCCCTGTCCGCTCACGCACGGGACACATGCACGCGGAGAGGGGGCAGTGGGTCCTCCCCCCGTGACGCCGAGTGGACGAACCCGGCATGTGCGAGGCGGAACCTCCGTGTTCCGGTTAACCAAGGCTGGTGGCGATGCATTAATGGCCATGCCCCGAACTCCGGGGCAATCTGATTTTGGAGCCGGGGTGAAATGCAACCGGCCCTTGTAAGTTTGAGGTAGCGGGGGAAAATCCTCATGGTCCAGGACATTGAATTTATTTGGCAGAGCTACATTTATGGTGGAAGAGGAGCTTACCTCGTCCGCAGCCATTACAGGCCACAACAATCCAGGCATCTCCTTGGACTGGGGCAGAGCTGATCGGGGCTTTAGGTCTAGCCCCTCACTGAAGCCAATAGTGTTCGTCTGTACCTGGAACGCCGGGGTCGAACGGTGAGGGCTGGTGCTTAGAGGCGTCCCCGGAGCAGTGAACAGTGTCAGCCAGCTGGGCGCTGTTGGCGGTGGCCCGAGTCTTGCCCAGGACGATATCCAGTTCGCTCTCCACCCGGCTTTCAAACATGGATATGCGTTGTTTCAAAACAGCCACCTCCTGACTGAGGGCGATGCAGCTGTCGCAGCTTGATGTAGAGGTGAGTGGGTGCATGGGTCACCTGTAGCCACATAGCCTGTGGCCTACTGGTGTGCTTTTGTTGGTTCGCTTAAATTTAACCTTCGCACTTCTAGAGGTTAAAAGACAGGTCCAGGTAATGACCAAAGTGAAAAGCTGCCTCGATGTTTATTATCGCCCTCTAAAAGATGTCTTAATTTTCTGTCAAAACTATTTGTTTGCGAGTCGATCAAATGCGCAGACCTCTTGAAATAGTATATAAACAAGCTCTTAAAATTTTAGGCAAAAAACAAAGCCCCACCATTGCTGCATTATTCTGAAGAAACACAACATATTGGGCTGGGATAACATGACAAAATTTGCAGATTCTATTCTTGTGTACAAAATTGTACATGATCTGGCCACTGCCCCAAGAATTTGTTAAAAGAAATCAGAACAGATCAACAAGAGCAAGCTCCAGAGGTGATTGTATAACACCATCAAGGAAAAGTGCCTTTGGACAGGCTGTGTTCTCTTTCTGCGCCTCTCAAACCTGGAACACCATCCCAGTGACTATACGTGAGCTGTCTACACTCAGCTTCTTCTCTGATCAACTTGAGTCGTGTCTATTGGACAATCAGATCTGTCCACACAACTGAACTTGAACATCTTTTGCACATGAGCCGGGCACTGCAGTTATATTTGTATATAGATCTGTAAATAGATGTTAATGCAGTGCTTGTGTAAGTAGTGTACATGTCTAAGTACATGTAAGTAAGTACATGTCTGACCTGTACATTTTAATACTAATGTCGTATGAGTGTGTTTTATAGTGTATGAGTGAGAGGTGCATGTGGGAGTGGGTATTGGAGGCTTTTGTCATGTTTTATGAATTGTGCATGTTTTGTGGCTGGGCTTGGTCCAGCAGAGGACTAAGGATGGAAATTAGCTTTGGCTACGATCCTGTATATTTACAAGTACATGTTTGTCTCTTACATTATCTTGTCTTTTAACATGCATTGTCCCTTTAATAAATAAATAAGAGATAAGATATGCCTTTATTAGTCTGAATACGAAATATGAATGACATTTTTAAGGAAGCCCTGGCTTTAAATGCAGGAAAATGATTTGTATATGTATAAAATTAAAATACAGTATACACTTAAATATACCAGAAAATCTACACATTTTGTATGCCATTATATTTACATTTTTTGAGCAAAAACTGCAAAAACGTCACTGACCCATTTACAACTTCATGGACAGAAAAGACACCCATCACTCTTAAAGTAGACTACAGACAAGTTCACAGAATGTTCATGACACAAGACTGCACGTGTATGTGTAAGTGTGTATTCTCTTATCTCCTGCAGCTGTCCAGCTCCCCTCTCTGAGTCCTGGTCTGACTCCACAGATTAAAGAAGAACACGACATCAAACAGGAGGAAGATCAGCTGCAAGTGTGAGTCTCAGACACTTTCAGACTGCAATTCTTTATTTTGTTATTCATACTTATTCATTTCTATTACAAATATTCAGATTGGGTTTGAAATATACAAATGTCTCTTATATTTTTCAGGTCTGTCCCAGAGTTTAGTGCTGTGAACGTGAAGACAGAAGAGTCCTCACCGCTTCAACAAAGACAAACTGAGCAGAGAGAGGACACACAGGGAGAGGACATCAGAGCAGAGACACATGTCCACTCAGAGACTGAGGGAGACACAGAGCACTCTTCTGGCACTGACAGTGATGAAGATTCGAGAGCTCCACTCAGCTGTTCACCTGCACACAGGGACACAGGGTCTGATGGAGACCACCACAACCAAGTCCAGGTCAGAGTCAGAAGCTCCAGTGCACAAAACTCACGTCTGTCCCCCAGATACAAGTCTGCACCAGAGACCAGAGCCACTGTGGACAATGGAGACATGTCAGGAACTGGCGAAGGAGCTGAGAGCAGGAAACACAAGTGCTCCGTTTGTGAAGAGAGATTTGGATCTAGATATAAACTACAAATACACAGGAGAGTTCACACAGGAAAGGAACCATCCAGCTGTTCAATTTGTAAGAAAGTGTTTGCTGATAGTTCTAGTCTCAAAAGACATATGCGGACACACACAGGGGAGAAACCATTCACCTGTTCAGTCTGTAAGAAAGTGTTTACTCATCGTTCTACTCTCAAAAGACATATGCGGACACACACAGGGGAGAAACCATTCACCTGTTCAGTCTGTAAGAAAGTATTTGCTGACCGTTCTACTCTCAAAAGACATATGACGACACACACAAGGGAGAAATCATTCAGCTGTTCAGTCTGTAAAAAAGAGTTTGCTCTATACTATCAATTCAAAATACACATGAGGACACACAGAGAGGAGAAACCATTCAGTTGTTATGTTTGTAAGAAAACATTTGCTCAAAAGGGTAATCTTGAAACACACGTGAGGAGACACACAGGGGAGAAACCATTCACCTGTTCAGTCTGTAAGAAAGTATTTGCTGACCGTTCTACTCTCAAAAGACATATGACGACACACACAAGGGAGAAACCATTCAACTGTTCAGTCTGTAAAAAAGAGTTTGCTCTAGACTATCAATTCAAAATACACATGAGGACACACACAGAGGAGAAACCATTCATCTGTTCAGTCTGCGGGAAAGTGTTTCTTCATAGTTTTAGTTTCAAAAGACATATGATGACACACACAGGGGAGAAACCATTCAGCTGTTCAATCTGCAAGAAAGCGTTTACTAGTAGTTGTAGTCTCAAAGCTCATATGAGGACACACACAGGGGAGAAACCATTTAGCTGTTCAGTTTGCCAGAAAGTGTTTTCTGATAGTTCTAGTCTCAAAAAACATATGAGGACACACACAGGAGAGAAACCATTCAGTTGTTCTGTTTGTAAGAAAACATTTGTTAAAAAGAGTTATCTTGAAATACACATGAGGATACACACAGGGGAGAAACCATTCATCTGTTCAGTCTGCGGGAAAGTGTTTCTTCATAGTTTTAGTCTCAAAACACATATGATGACACACACAGGGGAGAAACCATTCAGCTGTGCTGTTTGTAAGAAAACATTTGCTCAAAAGGGTCACCTTGAAACACACGTGAGGACACACACAGGGGAGAAACCATTTAGCTGTTCAGTTTGCAAGAAAGTGTTTTCTGACAGTTCTAGTCTCAAAAAACATATGAGGACACACACAGGAGAGAAACAATTCATTTGTTCTGTTTGTAAGAAAACATTTGTTCAAAAGGGTAATCTTGAAATACACATGAGGACACACCCAGGAGAGAAGCCATTCAGTTGTTCTGTTTGTAAGAAAACATTTGTTCAAAAGAGTTATCTTGAAAAACACGTGAGGACACACACAGGGGAGAAACCATTCATCTGTTCAGTCTGCGGGAAAGCATTTCTTCATAGTTTTAGTCTCAAAACACATATGATGACACACACAGGGGAGAAACCATTCAGCTGCTCTGTTTGTAAGAAAACATTTGCTCAAAAGGGTCACCTTGAAAAACACGTGAGGACACACACAGGGGAGAAACCATTCAGCTGTTCAGTGTGTAAGAAAGTGTTTGCTGATAGTTCTAGTCTCAAAACACATATGATGACACACACAGGGGAGAAACCATTCAGCTGTTTATTTTGTAATAAAACATTTGCCCGAAATGGTCGTCTCAAATCACATATGAGGACACACACATAGACTGTTTATATAAATGGACATAACTAATGCTGTAGCTGCCGCATTCCAAATAGTAAGTTCACATGTGGCTCTTCTGGCTCCTCTCTGTAACTGCTGCAGTGAGCCTTGTAATTTTGGTTTTAAAATGTTTGTATTAAGTCACTGTACATGAGTCTGTGTATTTTTCTGTATATTGTGTTTGTATTGCCTTTAAGGCAATTGTTCATTTAATAATTTTTTTTTTTAATTTTCATGTTTTAAAAAAATGCATTAAATAATAATAATAATACAGATTTATATAGCGCTTTTCAAAACAACTCAAAGACGCTTTACAGAAAGGAATAAAAAATAAAATAAACAAAACAAATTAAATTAATGTGGGTCAAAGGCAATGGTGAAAAGATGAGTTTTGAGCTGTGACTTGAAATTGTTTACTGAGTCCGTTTTCAGGGGCATTTCATTGCATTTATGGTTTGTGTAGCTGATGATGTCAGTATTTATGTTTTCATGGCATCAAGTCCTAAAGTTATTGTTTTTCTGTTGTTGAGATGTGTGGAAACACTGTTGTTTTTTTTATACATTTTATTTGTGCAATGTTTGCTTTTAAGTCATGTGAAATTGTAGGGTTTTTTTATATGCGTGTATGTATATATACAGGGGGTCCTCGGGTTACGACGGTCTCGGGTTACGACGTTTCGTGGTTACGAACGCGCCCCCATTAAAAAAAATATGTATATATTACGCGTCATTCCGTCTTACGCGGTTTAGCGTGGTAAGAAATGTAAACAAACGCGAACGGCGCGCGGCGCACAGCGGAAGAATACGCTCTGTTGTGGTTGTAGGGAGAAGAAGACGGCCTCGTGTGCGTGCCCAATGTGGGCGGAAGTACCTGATGTGGGCTCTGATCTGCTCCTATGAAAGCGGCAGTGATAACCAAGCAGTGTAGTGGTCTAATTATTGAGATGGAAAGGTTATTGGTGCTTTGGTTGGAAGATCAAAGGCAAAATCCGGTTTACGACGAAATTCGGGTTACGACGCATCTTAAGAACGGATCAACGTCGTAACCCGAGGACCCCCTGTATATATATATATATTATATATATATATATGGTAGTATTGAAAGTGCTGGAGAAGTCAAGCTGGTGCTGGGTTGGGTCCATGTGGAGGGGGAGGGGGATGTGTCCACTGGCCCGGTGTGAGGTGTGAAGAGGGGGGAGTCGGAAGAGGGGCAGAGTGGTGGGGCGCTGGTCACCATCAACTGTCCCTCTGGCACTCTGTCCAAATCCGGAGATGTTCTTTAGTCCTCTCCACATGCCCTGTGCATTGTTTTGGGCCAGCTGCTCCTCCATCTTCCTCCTATAGTCCTTCTTGGCCCTTCGGATCCTCCGCTGGAGCTTCCGCTGGAGCTCCCGCTGGAGCTCCCGCTGGAGCTCCCGCTGGAGCTCCCGCTGGAGCTCCCGCTGGAGCTCCCGCTGGAGCTCCCGCTAGAGCTCCCGCTAGACTCTTTTCTGCTCCTCTCTGTCCCCTGAGTTGAAAGCCCTTTTCTTCTGGTTCAGGGCTTTAAGGGGTGACCCAGGGGTGGTTGGAGAAACACCGTACCCTCTGGGTTGGTACAGTGTTCTCCATTCAGAAGTTGATGTAGTCCGTGATACAATGGGTCAGGCCGTTGATGTCATCTCCATAAGAGCTGCTGAACATGCCCCAGTCTTTTTTCTGGAAACAGTCCCTCAGACTCTCACAGGCCTCATCAGTCCAAAGCTTCACAGTCCGCTTCTGCACAGGTCCTCTTCGCACTCTGGGTGTGTATTCTGGGAGCAGGTAAACCAGACTGTGGTCTGAGTGTCCGAGCGGGGGGAGGGGGGCAGAGGTGTAGGCGTCTTTGATGTTTGAGTAGAACAGATCCAGAGTCTTATTGTCTCTCGTGGGGAACATGACGTACTGTGTGAATGTGGGAAGAGTAGCGAAGAGAGAAGTGTGATTAAAATCTCCAGTGATCAGGAAGAGGGCACACGGGTCACGTGTCTGCATTTGTGTCACACTGGTGAGTGCACTGTGGAGCTGCTCACAGGCTGCCGCACCATCTGCCAACAGAGGAATGTATGCGCAAAACAAAATCACGTGCGAAATTCCCGTGGCAGATAGTATGGCCTCATGCCAACAACCAGCAGCTCTAAGTCCTGGGAGCACAGCTATTGTTTCATGTGCACGTTCACGGGATGACACCAGCGCTCGCTCAAACACCGCCAGCCCTCCTCCCCTCGCCTTACCGCTCCCCATCACAGTTCGGTCCGCACCCTTTAGAGTAAATCCGTTCAGGTAAATGCTGCAAATGTTGCATCCACCAGCAACGCTTGCAGCACAGACCCTGTCACCCCAGAGGAAGTCAGAGCTGCTCTGAATAAAATCAACAACAGGAAGACCCCCGGCATCTGCGCCATAACTGCTGAGATGCTGAAATCTGGTAGAGATGGCGTGGTCGAGTGGCTCACCCACATATTCAACCAGGTGTGGGAGACAGAGAGACTTCCCAGTGACTGGACCAGAGGGGTCATCCTACCCTTCTGGAAACGCAAGGGTGACAGGCTAGACTGCTGCAACCACAGAGGCATTACCCTTCTCTCCATCCCCGGCAAGCTCTTCACCAGGATCTTGCTTACCAGTGCTCTCCCAGCCATCAGAAGCAGCCGCCGTCCCCAGCAGGCTGGCTTCATGCCTAACCGCTCCATAACAGACCACATCTCCGCCGTTCTTCTGCTGATAGAGAAGACCTATGAATTCCCCAAAGACTGACATCTCTACATCGAGTTAAGATGCGTGAAGAGTCCCTCAGTCGTCCAAGTAGAATCCATGATAAAAGGAGAAATTCAATTTGTCAACTGGACAAAGTTTGTTTGGTCGAAAACGTTTCGCCGCTCATCCGAGAGGCTTTGTCAGTTCTGGTTCTAATGCTGGTTAGACCCTGTTTATATCTAGCTGCAGGGAGGAGCTCACTACACTGAAATAGTTCTGAAACTATCTCAACTAATTAGTTTCTTTTGTTTTTCGAATTACTCTGGCGTCTAGTTTAGCCTCCCTATTCAAACTAACAACCCTCTCCACCCCTCTGACCCTGGCCTGTCTGCCCTAATGTTTCTTTGTCTGTTTTGACTTGGTTTGAGAATCGAATCTACATCGAGTTCATAGATTTGAAGGCTGCCTTTGACACCGTCTGCCATGCTTCACTGTGGAGTATCCTACAGGCCCTTGGAGCACCACCCAAGATTGCTTTACAGCAACGCACAGAGCTGTGTCGGTGTTAACGGCAGAGACTCTGACTGGTTTCCCATCTCCAGTGGCATCCGTCAGGGCTGTGTGGCTGCTCCTGACCTCTTCAACTGCATCATTAACCATCTGATGCTCAAGGTTTGTGAGCGGGTCCCCGGAGTGTCCTTTGGCAACTAACACCTGACTGACCTGGAGTACGCTGACGATACCATTCTGCTCAGCACATCCTACAGCCAGCTGAGAGACACACTGGGCATATACAGTGAAGAGGCAGGGAAGCTTGGCCTCCAAGTGAGCTGGGCAAAGACCAAATGTATGTATGTCAGCAATGGGCCAGATCCGCCCCCCCTGCAGCTTGGAAATGACATTGTAGAGCCTGTCAAGTGCTTTGTGTACCTGGGGTCCATAATGACCGACAACGGAGACCTAAATCCAGAGATCAACCGCAGAAGAGCCCTGGCAGCATCAGCCCTGCAGTCCCTCTGGAAACCAGTCTGGCGGCATTCTACCATCTCACGCCCAACAAAGCTCCAGATATATAATTCAGCTGTACTCTCCATCCTGCTGTATGGCTCGGAGACATGGCCCCTGAACAAGACTCTGGCTATTAGAGTAGATGGCTTCGATAGCAGAGCTCTTCACACCATCGAAAATATCAGGTGGCCCCAACGAGTTTCCAACCAGGTGCTCAGAGCTCACACACGCCAGCCTAGAGCATCTTGCCTGGCTGCACAACGCCGCACTCGCTGGTTCGGTCATGTCCTCCGCCTTCCTGCTGACCATCCCACGAGAGCCATCCTCCAGTTTGATCCAAAAGCAGCAGGCTGGAAACGACCACGAGGCAAGCCCCGCACCCTGGCTTGATGTCATCGCTGGTGAACTCCAACAACTTGGAGTCACAGTGGAGGATGCAGATCAGCTGGCCCAAGACCGCCAGCACTGTAAAAAACTGGTTCATCTGATCGGCTCAACGCACGGGGACGGGCCGCCACCCCATTCGCTGGAGCTAAATGATGAATGATGGTATGTGCTCATTCAGCCATGTCTCAGTGAAACACATAAGGCTGCAGTCACGGTATTCTCTCTGCAGGCCTTTTCATCTGTTCAGCCTGTTTGAACGCTTTAATATATGTATATTCTCTATGAAATGTGTCCACCAGCACTCTAGCCAGAACTGAAGAAGTAGCTTGGATGAGCTGCGAAACGTCTTCCACCAAATAAACTTTGCCAGTTGACAAATTGAATTTCTCCCTTTACCATCTATTAAATGCGATTACATTTGGTGAATTACTTTATTTACATTTTGTCCCAAGACTACTTCATTCTGTTTTTTATTTATACATCATTTTATCTTAAGGGCTAAGTTTAATTATAAATAAATTATAAATATGAATGTGTAAATACTGTATATATAACAACTAATAAACCTAACCAGGCCACCGGTGTTGTTCACTACTGGACTTCCAGTGATTTTAAACACATTTGTGTCATGACATGTTAACTAGAACTCCAAATCACCATTAGGCTCTGTTAAAAAAGAAAAAAAAAGGAAAAGGTTTCGGTATTGTTACTCAGAACAAATCATTTAGTGTATAATAATGAATATCATTGTACCTTGATGAGAACTATGGCAATAAACTCCTCTCTAACATCAATGGTTGTCTTTAAGCAGGTTTAATGATGCTTTCAAAGGTGATACTGTAGAATGGACAAATGTAAAATTACAATATGCCTATTACAAAAATATACAGTAAACAAGAGTATAAGTACAAGGTTGTAAATCCACACACTGAAAAGCACATTGAAAGCTATCATTTTGAGAGCCCCGTGGTCCACTTGTAATTAACACATTACAATACTAGCATTACAGACAAACATCACAATGCTGGACTTCAAAATGATTATAACTAAATTTGTTGAACATGGGTGTAAAATACATACCGGTGATGCAACCTCAAAATAAAAAAAAAATTGTGGAATAAAAACATGCTGCGTGCTGCCACGTCTGCTGTTACTTTTGTTCAATAACGTTCTGCTCAAAACGTGCTCTTCTTACAAATCCAAAAGTGTCCACTAGATAACATCTAATTCTCTGTGGATCTTAAGATAATTTAGTAGCTGCATTTACACTTTGTGGCCACATGAGGGCGGTGAACACTAAGGAAAGAATATGGAAACGTCACAGCAAATGAACTTCCCCTGAGCTGCAGTTTGACATGGTGAGAGTGTCTGTTTATGGTTTATCTCCATGAATACAGATAAGTATAATGCTATATTGTGGAACATTTCTGGCAAAGCAATAACAGCTGTTTTGTGAAATAGTTATCACATTATGTTATGAACCATTAACAGTTTTACACAAATAAAGGATATTCACATAACATTTACAGATCAATATTCAAACATATTGACAATATTCACAGTGTGAACAGATTACAGCATTTCTCTTTTTTTCTGTGGGGAAAGTCCATTAGCTGAGATTATTCGATCAAAAAGCAATAACAGTGTCTTTTATTTGTGCCTTGGTTATGGCCAGTTTATCTGAACTTACTTCAGTCAGTTGGCTTCTTTATAGGAGAAACATGTAGGTCTGTAGCTCTTTTATAAGAGAGCTTTAACTCTTTGTGAAACAGAAGGAAATAATGTCTTGTTTGCACACAAGTCTTTTGTCATTCTTAATATAACAGCTTCCAGGGTCCAGAGAGCTGAAGGAAAGTGGGGGGTCGCGAAAATACAGTCAAAGTGGCCCTTAGCCCCTAACTATTTTGTTTGATGGAAAATTTCCTTCTTAAATTTACAATACCATGATGTGACACACAGTAATGTGTATTCACATTATACACACATAAGGGACACACTATCATTCAGACTTTCTGTCTCTGTGGGTTGTTTTCAGATTCTACAATGAGATAATGTCATACTCCCCATCTGGGATTATTTTGATAATTTTGCATTTTGACAATCGGAAACCCAGCAATACTGTTACTATTAATATTCATTATCATACATTAATTTTTTGTTCTGAGTAACATACCGAGCTGAACATACTGAAACCTTTACTTTTTTTCTTTTTTAATAGAGCCTAATGGTGATTTGGAGTTCTGGTTAACATGATCTCTAGACTGATCTCTATTGGCATCTCACACACACCTCTCCACTGGTTCATTTCGTATCTTTCCTCCCGCTCTCAGTACATCCAACTCGGTTCTTACTCCTCCCAGCACTACCCTCTTTCCTCAGGTGTCCCCCAAGGCTCAGTCCTTGGCCCCCTCCTATTCATTAGCTACCTCCTTCCCCTTGGTCACATTTTCAGAAAACATAACATACACCTCCACTGTTATGCAGATGACACCCAGCTCTATATCTCCTCCAAACCATCCAACATCCTCCCTCCCTCCCTCCTCCCTCACCCACTGTTCAGGAAATCAAATCCTGGTTCTCCTCCAACTTTCTAAAACTAAAGTCCCACCAAATCTACACTAAACAAAATAGACAGCCTTTCAATCACTGTTGATAACTCCTCCATCTCTCCCTCCCCTCAGGTAAAGAGCCTGGGTGTCATCCTGGACAGCACTCTCTCATTCCAGTCACACATCAACAATATCACATGCACTGCCTACTTCCACCTCAGAAATATCAACCGTCTCCGTCCTTCACTCACCCTCACACAGCCGCCATTCTTGTCAATAGCCTGGTCACCTCACGTCTTGATTACTGCAATTCCCTCCTGTATGGTCTCCCCCAAAAAAATATTCATAAGCTACAACTTTTCCAAAACTCTGCTGCCCGGATCATCACCAGAACTCCCTCTATTCACCACATCACCCCAGTACTGCAGCAGCTTCACTGGCTCCCCATTCACTATCGTATTCAGTTCAAAATCCTACTCCTCACATTCAAGTCCATCCATAACCTGGCTCCCACTTATCTCACAGATCTCCTTCATGTCACCACACACACCCGCTCACTCAGGTCCGCCTCCTCCATCCACCTCACAGTCCCTCCTGCTCGTCTCAGCACCATGGGGAGCAGGGCCTTAAGCCGCTCTGCTCCCCATCTATGGAACTCACTCCCCCCAGACCTCCAGAACGTTCAATCACTACCAATTTTTAAATCCACTCAAAACCCATCTTTTCAAAATAGCTTACCCCACTTAATCATTTTCCCCTGCTGACTGTTTCATTTTACTTGTATTGCTTTGTCCATTCTCTGTTTTATTTTGAATATACTGCCTGTTTTTAACTGTTTTTAATTATTTTTAATAGATTGTCTTTGTACGGTGTCCTTGAGTGTCTAGAAAGGCGCCTTGAAATAAAATGTATTATTATTATTATTATTATTATTATTATTAACATGTTATGACACAAATGTGTTTAAAATCACTGGAAGTCCAGTAGTGAACAACAGCGGTGGCCTGATTAGGTTTATCAGTTGTTATATACACAGTATTTACACATTCAAATTTATAATCAAACCTAGAACGGAATGAAGTAGTCTTGGGACAAAAAGTAAATAAAGTCATTCACCAAATGTAATCACATTGTAATAGAGAATATAAATATATTAAAGCATTCAAACAGGCTGAACAGATGAATAGGTCTGCAATGAATAAAATGCAGAATTAATTACTTTAGTTTGTGGTTAGTTTCCATCTATAATGAACCATAGAAGGAATTTATTCAACCCGCCACATCTCAAATGTGATTGTTGTACAGAAAAATACCAAGCTCCCTGCAGTGTAAAGAAAAACGTATAAATTCTTCTAATGCAGAGAACTCCTGACAAAAAACATGTTCTCACAGGCTGATCAGCTGTAAGGTCTCTCTCTGCGTCTTCTCTTGTGAAGTGAGATGATGCTTCCTCAAAAATGTTTTTTTTTACAGCTGATCCTCCTGTGTGTCCTTAGACTGTATAAACAAGTGGACTAAGCCAGTGTGATGTCGCGCAGTGTTCGGCTCCACTCAAATGAAACTCGCAATGGAGGGAATTTGAAGCCAGGCACTATATTATGAATAGGACACACAGAACACACAGAAAAATACACAGAATCATGTAGAGTGACTTAATACAAACATTTTAAAGCCAAAATTACGAGGCTCACTGCAGCAGTTACAGAGAGAAGGGCCCCAATATTCCAGTGTAAATAAATGGGAGCCAGTCAGCAGGAGCCAGAAGAGCCGCATGTTAACTTCCTATTTGGAACGCGGCGGCTACGGCATTAGCTACATCCATTCATACTCATATGTGATTCGAGATGACCCTTTCGTGCAAATGTTTTGTTACAAAATGAACAACTGAATGGTTTCTCCCCTGTGTGTATCATCATATGTGTTCTGAGACTAGAACTATTAACAAACACTTTCTTACAGACTGAACAGCTGAATGGTTTCTCCCCTGTGTGTATCCTCATATGTGGTTTGAGACAAGAACGATTACCAAACACTTTCTTACAGACTGAACAGCTGAATGGTTTCTCCCCTGTGTGTCTCCTCATGTGTGTTTCAAGATTACCCTTTTGAGCAAATGTTTTCTCACAAAAGGTACAGCTGAATGGTTTCTCCCCTGTGTGTGTCCTCATATGTAATTTAAGACTAGAACTATCAAGAAACGCTTTCCCGCAGACTGAACAGATGAATGGTTTCTCCCCTGTGTGTGTCCTAAGGTGTATTTCAAGATGACCCTTTTGGGCAAATGTTTTCTCACAAAAGGTACAGCTGAATGGTTTCTCCCCTGTGTGCATCCTCGTGTGTATTTCAAGATCACCCTTTTGGGCAAATGTTTTCTTGCAAAGAGTACAGCTGAATGGTTTCTCCCCTGTGTGTGTCCTCATGTGTGTTGTGAGACTACAACTATGAGCAAACATTTTCTTACAGACTAAACAGCTGAATGGTTTCTCCCCTGTGTGTATCCTCATATGTGAGTCGAGACTAAATCTAACAGCAAACACTTTCTCACAGACTGAACAGCTGAATGGTTTCTCCCCTGTGTGTGTCCTCATGTGTGTTTTAAGAATATATTTATTAGCAAAAACTTTCTTGCAGACTGAACAGTTGAATGGTTTCTCTCCTGTGTGTGTCCTCATGTGTGTTTTGAGACTATAACTATTAGCAAACACTTTCTTGCAGACTGAACAGCTGAATGGTATCTCCTCTGTGTGTGTCACCATGTGTATTTTGAGACTACAACTATGAGCAAACACTTTCTTACAGACTGAACAGCTGAATGGTTTCTCCCCTGTGTGTGTCCTCATGTGTCTTTTGAGACTAGAACGATCAGCAAACACTTTCTCACAGACTGAACAGCTGAACGGTTTCTCCCCTGTGTGTGTCGTCATATGTGTTTTGAGACCAGAACGATCAGCAAACACCTTCTTACAAATTGAACAGCTGAATGGTTTCTCTCCTGTGTGTCTCCTCATGTGTGTTTCAAGACTACTATTTACGGTAAATGTTTTCTTACAAACTGAACAGCTGAATGGTTCCTCTCCTGTGTGAACTCTCATGTGTATTTGTAGTTTATATCTAGACCCAAATCTCTCTTTACAAACAGAGCACTTGTGTTTCATGCTCTCAGCTCCTTCGCCAGTTCCTGACATGTCTCCATTGTCCACAGTGGCTCTGGTCTCTGGTGCAGACTTGTATCTGGGGGACAGACGTGAGTTTTGTGCACTGGAGCTTCTGGCTCTGACCTCGACTTGGTTGTGGTGGTCTCCATCAGCCCCTGTGTCCCTGTGTGCAGGTGAACAGCTGAGCGGAGCTCTCCAGTCTTCATCACTGTCAGTGTCAGAAGAGTGCTCTGTGTCTCCCTCAGTCTCTGAGTGGACATGTGTCTCTGCTCTGATGTCCTCTCCCTGTGTGTCCTCTCTCTGCTCAGTTTGTCTTTGTTGAAGCGGTGAGGACTCTTCTGTCTTCACGCTCACAGCACTAAACTCTGGAACAGACCTGAAAAATATAAGAGACATTTGTACATTTCAAACCCAATCTGAATATTTGTAACAGAAATGAATAAGTATGAATAACAAAATAAAGAATTGAAGTCTGAAAGTGTCTGAAACTCACACTTGCAGCTGATCTTCCTCCTGCTTGAGGTCGTGTTCTTCTTTAATCTGTGGAGTCAGACCAGGACTCAGAGAGGGGAGCTGGACAGCTGCAGGAAATAAAGAGAATACACACTTACACATACACATGGAGTCTTGTGTCATGGACACTCTGTGAACTTGCCTGTAGTCTTCCTTAAAGGGATAGTGCTTTTCTTTTTTTTTTAATGTTAATCTGTTAATCCGGTTATCCTCCTGTTATCTGTTCACTTGTAAATTTCCGCTTACGGCGGACCGCATCCGCCGTACACATCTGCTAAAAGTTAACAGGCTAATAGAACTAACGTGGGCGCATTGATACGAATCGAGAGAGAAAATATGCAAATGCGAAATACACTGCTGAATTTTTAGCAGACAACTGTCTGGGATGCAAATTTATCACTTTTCGGACAGATGTTGTTTTGAGAAGAAAAACAAGCTTTATTAAATGACCCCGCAAACTTACTGGAACTACGTTTATGAGCTACGTTACCGGAGGATAACCGGGATCACATCGCACTGTCATGGGTAAGTCAGTGTTAGTCTCAGGACACTGTTGAAGGGTAAGAAAACCGCACTATCCCTTTAAGGGTGATGGGTGTCCTTGTTGTAAATTGGGTCAGTGACGTTTTGCAGTTTTCAAATGCTCAAAAAATTTAAATGGCATACAAAATGTGTAGATTTTCTGGTATATTTAAGTGTATATTTAAGCGTCTATGTTGTCATTCCAATTCATTTCTAATTAATTAATTAATTATAAATACTGTAATTAATCTAATTAAAAACATTTTATCATGAAAGAGAGAGGAAACCCACTTTGTGATTGAGTTTGTCAGTTTTTCTGTGGTCGCTTTACTCATTCCTTTTCCAAATTCTGCAAGCGTGGTTTGTTGAAGTGCGTTCACGCTCACTCTATCACCGGTAACAACGGAACTTGTCCGGACGTGTTTATCGTTCAAATGATCCGTCAGGCTGGAGCAGCTTCGGTGATCAGAAAATTATTTTTCACAAAAGCTATAAATTATTGCGTTCTTGTTGATCGTTCCGTCTTCGTTTTTATAAATAAACTTGTTGTTCAAAGGCCCTGGCAGCAATTTGCTCGCCGCACGCCAAATTTAAAATGTGCGCATTGAATTGCCGCTCATAATTAATTGCGTTAATTTTTATAATGCATTAATTTGCAGTGTAATTAATTAATCAAATTAACATGTTAAACTGACAGCCCTATTAAAAACATTTTTCTGCATTCAAAGCCAGGGCTTTCTTAAAAATGTCATTCATATTACGTATTTCTTTATTAAAGGGACAATGCATATTAAAAGACAAGATAATGTAAGAGACAAAAATGTACTTGTAAATATACAGGATCGTAGCCAAAGCTAATTTCCATCCTTAGTCCTCTGCTGGACCAAGCCCAGCCACAAAACCCGCACAATTCATAAAACATGACAAAAGCCTCCAATACGCACTCCCACAAGCACCTCTCACTCAGACACTATAAAACACACTCATACGACATAAGTATTAAAATGTACAGGTCAGACATGTACTTACTTACATGTACTTAGACATGTACACTACTTACACAAGCACTGCATTAACATCTATTTACAGATCTATATACAAATATAACTGCAGTCCCCGACTCATGTGCAAAAGATGTTCAAGTTCAGTTGTGTGGACAGATCTGATTGTCCAATAGCCACGACGCAAGTTG